>VWPU01011634.1:65223-212599 GCA_013398955.1 Callaeas wilsoni | reverse complement strand
AAGGAAAGGAAAGGAAAGGAAAGGAAAGGAAAGGAAAGGAAAGGAGAAAATAAAAAAGAAAAGAAAAAAGAGAGAAGAGGGAAGAGAAAGGAAAAAGAAAAAGAAAAAATAAAGAAAAAGAAAAAGAAGGAAAAGAGAAAGAAAACGGAATAGAGCAGCAATTTTCCTAACAAGATTATCCTCTGTAAAGCTTATATCAGTGCAGGCTGAATTGATTAAAACTGTGACCTAAAATTGTGAAATATGGAAACTTTCCTATGCCTCAATTCTCTTTTTGTGAAAAGGTTATTGGCTTTCACAAGTTGGGTAAACATGGAGAGACTGAACAGGATGCATCACAGGTGAAGAATGCTGTGGAATATTTGGAAAATGATAGAAGCACATGGAGGAATTACTGGAACCGGCAGGATATCAAGGAATTCTGCATTCTATGGTATTTCCTGTGGAGGGTGATCTCACATCACTTTAAAGATCCCATTAATTTCTACTACTCATTGCCATGTATGAAACCATATAAATAAAGCAATATAAGAACGTCATGTCCCAGATACCACCTACTGCTCTGTAATGAAAATAACAATACAGCATATTGCATTTCTTATACCTAAACATATAATATCTACCCTGAAAGTATGCCATTTTATAGCATGTGCTGCACCTTTTTGCCATTATGCATTAATCTTTTTTAGATCCAAGACATGTAGTACATAAATTAATACAAAAAATGAAGCCAAGCCTGGAAGTGAAGGAAGACAAATGCCACTGCTGGCTTCTATTGTAGGTGATGTATTATATCTTTAGGCAGCAATAAAGGTAATGATTTCGGAACTCTAAAACGAGACTGTTAGAGTTGTGTTCACAAAAATTCTTCTCATCTTAACATTCTGAGCAACAAAACATCATTATCAGTGGTGCAATGTTATAACATTATGAAAAATTACTATGGGTAGTAAGTACATGAAAGTAATGTCACTTGTTTACTACTTCATAGCAGTTACCCAAGTGCTCTAAAAATCTATTCTGAAGAAAATAATCTAACATTTATTGTATAATCTTATGGTAGAAATAAAGACTTTCTTTTGAAACTTGTTGACTTTGATTTTTTAGAAAACAATGAAATTAAGAGATCAAATTCTAAATATGTCAACATTTCAAAAAAGAACATTTCAGATTCAATTTCAAATATGAATTTGTATCTAGAAATTTATTATGAAATGAAAAGTGTGACTTTAAAAATTACTTTTTTACAGAAATTTAAAAAATGTGGGCATTTAAGAAGAAAACATTCTATTGTGATTCTATTTCTTGAACAGTTTCCTCCTATATATTGGCAGAATTTTATTCTACTAATCAAGACAACTTATTTACCCTTACATGTATGCTTTATGTGTCCAATTCTTTCACATGGAGTGATCCACAGCTGAGCTTATTATACAATTACAAGTTTCAGGTTTGTAAATGCCATTTTTGTGAAGTACTTTCACAGCTTGGCATTTTAAACTCTCCTGTAAGGGTCTCGAAAGATATGTACGCACATCTCTTTACTTTCTTTAAGTCCCAAAGTCTCCAAAGCTGATTTTGAGCTGCTACTCAAACCTAAAATTACATAAATCTTGGTGTTTAATCTTCTGCATGTCAACATTTGCAGAAACACTTTTGTGCTGAAACTGCTCTCCAGAAAGATACCTCAGAGTCATAGGTTAATCCAAGGCTGAAGAGTGTTCAAAATGATTTCTTGAATTACCTGGGAAAATAATTTTGTGATACTGTGATCTGATCACGATCTTAAGGTAGGAGCATTGTTTGACATTGATTAGCAGTGCTACTTGGTTAAGAGAAAAAGAGGAAATCTAGTTACACATGGAACATCTGGGCATGCACAAAAAGTGTCTATCAGGACACAAGTAAGTTAAAGGTAAATGCAAAAGAGGCATGTAGCAAGAGAATAAAGAGCAGTGAGATGGTTTCAGGGGTCGCTGTTTGGCTAGCATAGCCATGGATCCAGTGTCCATGGATCCTGCCATTAAACAGGCAGAGCAGGACAGCTCCAAAAGCGTTCATTACATGAGACAGATTTCTCAAAACCAACTCAGGTGTGTACTTGATATTGTGCTATTTAGGTACTAAAATCAAAGTTGTCTCCATAGAAAAGACTACCAGCTGTGGAAAGGCATTCATTTAGCAGACAACTAGCTTTTGAAGATACTACTACCAAAGGTCCATTTGTTCCTGCTTCTCCTTTGCCCTACCATCTGAAAAGCTCTGTCAATACTGGTTCATCTGACCTTCCTTTTGGCTTTAACCAATAAGATCAATTTAAGCAAGATTAATTCAAACTGAAATTTTGGGTTGTTTTTTGTGTTTTATCTAAAGTAGAGCTAGTGAGCATTTCATTGACAGGATGAGAACTTGTTCCAGAAGGCTACCAAGAGCCTTCTAACCATGGTAATATTTCAGACTTTCCCATTTTATATTTTGGCAGGAACACTGCAGGGAGAGGCCAGCACTAGCCTAGTTATACTGTTTCTGCTGTATGGATTACTTTGGTCATTTTTCTGCACAACACTGCAGAGCACTCTAGAGTTTGGAAAGCTAATAGAATCTTGAATGGCATGGAATTCTCTCTAATGGTTGTAATATATTTTGTAATAAATATAGTGCAAAATTTATTTCTAATTTTCCTCTTTGACAGAATAGCTTTTATATTGCAACAGATATGTATCTGATGATTCAGTTTCTATTTTGCATTTGTATATAGATATAACTATGTATTAGAGCAATAATTTGCATACATCTATGTATGCAAGAATAATTTATATCTATTTATTTAAATATATATGTTCTTTAAAAATAGTTTGTGGTAACATAAGAGAAAATCCCTCATTAATTTGTTTTCAGTCTGAGACCATCTTAAGCCTACTGCAATTATGACTAGGCTTGTCAACTCCCTGCATAATTTCTCCTTTTCTATTGTCTCCTCTGAACCTTAAATACTTAAATATACACTTAAATATACACTTGTTTGAAGATGAATCAGAAACTTGTACATGCCTCATCATCTACAGTAACCAAAGATGATTTATAGAGCAGCTGTGAACATTACAGATGTGCAAGTGTGTGCACATACACACTACGAGACGGGAGAGCTTGTGCTGTGTGTGAAGCAATGGGCACAACAGCACAGTAAAACAGCCTCACTTTTGCAGTTTGTATTCCTTCAGTGGTTTGTTGGCATAGTTTATGACAGTTATTTATATTCATTTCAAGCCTGGGGGAAGAACAAAGCTTGAAAGATGGTTGGCTGGTAAGTTTTCATTCCTTAAAAAATGTAAATAAAGTGGAACATATTACTTTTTGTCGTCCTAGTGGTCTGATAATTACATTTAATCATTCATTTTACATTGAAAGTACATCACACATTTGAAAAGAACTTATGATGAACAAAAAGAGAAAATAATTTCTTTTCTCCTTTGAATTTATTTATGTGTAAAAATAACAAATATTTTATGATTTTAGGAGAAATTTATTACAGTACTAACAAAGTTAAAATCAGAAGTTAAGGTAACAGCAAGGCATGTGTGTGAACTTATAAGCCACAAAAATGTAACATTACCGGTGATGAAATAGGAAAGATAATATGAAGACTAAAATGTTTCCATAGCAATGCACTACTACTAATTTCTCTCGAAGCAGAACAATTCTCTAGAATGACAATACTCTAGCAAAAATGGATGTAAATATATTACAAAGGTTTCGTTCTCTACATTTCTTTTATGATTTAATTTTATAAGACTTCAGAACTATTAATGAAGTGTGAGACAAGGCTCCATGGTATAGTGGCTTGGCACATACAGAAAATAAAACAGCATCAGTACTAAAATAGAACACATTCAAAAAGGTGAAGAAAGAGTGAAACAACCTGAAGGACATAAGGTTCATTAATGAAATGCAGAAACCACTATTTTGCTTTATTATATTTTTTGTCTACTAACTGCAAGAATGGAGATAAAATTCATATTTACCTCTACACATTCCGTATTTCATATTTAGCTGAAGGTCTACACAGTCTTGATTATTTAAGTACCAAGGTTAGTGTTTTAAATAGCATTAGTGTATAACTGGTATGATCCAAACTGTTATGATGGTGGAGAGTAGTCAGATCACACTTACATTCTCCTCATTTGTCCTCCTTTTCTTCCTTCCCCATGTCTTTCACATCCAGTGTGGTAGGAATGATATGGAAACATTGTCTTCCTAACTATCTCAACTATGGAACAGAATAATTAATTGCCATTCCATAGAACAAAAGATCCTGAAATAAAATCTTCTTGTATAAAAATGTAGATGATTGTGATTATTTATTATTGTTAATAACAACATGTTGTCATTTTGGTCAAATAGAAAAATACTTGACTTCTGTGTCCTGATTTTGAAAGGAATTTTTCCCCACTGAAATGTTTCTTTCTAGCATTGTTTTAAAAAATATGTTAGGCAAACTCATTGGCCCACGACTGCCATCCAGCATCATTTATAAAAAGGAAGCCACCTTAAAAGAGGAAGTTCGGAACCAAATTCTCTTCTTATGTACCTCACTTTCATGTTTGCTCTTCTGAGAGTATAATTACTTTCTGCAAGACATTCAGACTAAAATTCATTCAAATTTTGCATTCATTTAATTTCATTCTTTAGCCTGTGAATGTTTTGTGTTCATATAATGAATTTTTCAGATGTAGCAATTTGAGAGAACTGGTGTCACTGAAATTAGTGCGAGATAAGCCTTTAGTATTCGTACAAGACTCTGATCCAAAATTTCCTTTTAGATAAAACATAAATATTGATACATGGTTAGTACTGAGTTTGTGTTGTACCAAAGTAATAGGTCAAGTACTATTCTTGCCTGTCTATTGTCTCATCTTAGTCCAATGCTCAGCATTTTCAAACCTCTTTTAAAATAAATATCTTTGCTATTGTGTATGGCATAATAATTGTCTGGGAACTTTTGACTTGATTGTGGTACGTAAAGAAAAATATTTATCTTATGTCCTCAGTTTCTATTTTGTATATAGATATAACTATATAGATATAACTATGTATCAGAGCAATAATTTAAGCACATCTATATATGTACATAGGCTCTAGAGCCTACTACATTTTTAGTGATGTTTCACAAGGAAGAGAAAGAAAAGAAAAGATGTTTGGTTTATGCTGTCTCTCTTATGATCTCTAATAGTTAACAAGTCATACAAAGTAAACCATTTCTGGAGGTCATGTCTGAAAAAGTATTTTGCAATATTTTATTCAGCTGTGACATACATTTTGGAGAGTCAAGGAATGTTCTACAAATTGGTAAATTATCAAGAACAGCTGTCACTTTCTTTATATAAATGCACATGAGTAGTTGCAAAGCAATTCACTAATGGAGTAATATATTTCTCAGTGTAAATATGATTTAGTAAACAAATGAGCAAAATTGCTTCCTTTGATAATGACATCAAAATTGGCATTTTTGCAAATTAAAACTGGTAAAGAAAAGAGATCTGATCAAAGCCTACTCACAGCTCAAAAGCACTGATTCTTTTTAATAGCACATAAAATTTTCCAAATTAAATGGATCCATGTCTATGTGGAAAGGAGGACATAACAGACAAAATTATATATATAGTTCTTTGAGTGTGATGTCAATCTTATAGCAGTTCACTCCAGGGGTATACAGTGATTTCACAGACAATCAATCCAGATTTACATTGAGGTTGGAGAGTGGAAATACTTTCTTATAATTTTAAAGCAAACTTCAGTAAATTCTATAATTCTATTGAAGTGAATATGTTTGGATAGACAAAAGATCAAAGAACATTTGTGTCAGAGATTATTTAAAATATATCTAATGTAAGAATGGATATACATTTTAACCAAGGAATATTTATTTGAGCACTTGACTCACTTTGTCCTTTCAATTTTTGATTTGTTAGTGTGTTTTTCTTCCCTGTGTTGCTTTTAGCATTCAATGGAATTGGAGTGAGAACTGAACTTTTTGCTCCACAAAATGCAGAGAGTAGCTTTTGTGTCTGGTCCCATCTCTTGTTTTCTGGTAACTTGAATATTGGGGACCATGAAACTTTCTGAGTCCTCAATTCTGGAAATATGAATTGGCCGCTATTACTGATGTTCGGACCCCTCTGATTTCCTATATCTGTGGACTCCAAGAGTGGTTTTCCTGTTGGTTTTTTACTGTCAGCAGCTCACTCTCATGATATGGGAAATACTTCACCTACAGGGATGATGTCTCTTAGCTGTGTGTTGTGAAAGATTGTATTCTGGTCTTCTGAAAGGTCAAAACATTCTACTGAAGCTTGGTGACAGTTTGATAATAGCTTGGTAATTTCCACCTGGGCTGTTCTGCACTCCCATGAAAATATTTACCCTCTATGACTAGACCCAGCTCTAAAAATTATTTTCCAGTTACAATCTGTGTTTTCTTTTTCTGTGCACATCATAATCCAAAGTATCTATTCTCGTACAATTTATAGTATATTTTCTCTCTGCATCAGCCAAACTTTTTAACATAATGGTCAAATTTCAGAAATGTGTTTGCAACTTAGTGTACTAACATAAGAGGGATAACAAAAGAATTGTAGGGGCAAATATTGCTCTGTTATTCCTTCTAAATTTGATCTGAACCTAAAATGCTATAATCAGTTGGAGAATTTGGCCTCATAAAAGCAATGTGTTTTGTGAAATTCTGATTTTGTAACCTCTTTTTTATATCTAATTTCTAATATATTCAAAAATAGCACAAATATATCAAAGAGTAAGATTCTTGACCAGGCTTTTATGAGCTCTTCTTCTTTGTAATTACCACAGGCTGCCTTTTATTGAGCATAAAAAATATATAAAATAGACATAAATAGATATAAAATACTTAATGGAAAATCATCCTGAAACATTTTCTAAAAAACTTAGATGATTCGTTCCCTAGAAAAAAATGCATGCTTCTCTTAAATCACTATAAAATGCATTTAGATTCATATAATCATTAAGGCTGGAAGAGATCTCCAAGATCATCAAGCCCAACCTTTGACCAAAAACCACCATGTCAACCTAAATCACAGCCATAAGTGTGATATCCAGTCACTTCCTGAACTCTTCCAGGGATGGTAAATCCACCACTTCCCTGGGCAGCCTGTTCCAATGCTTAATTACTTCTTCAATGAAGAAAGTTTTCCTGATGTCCAACCTGAACTTCCCCTGGCACAGCTTGAGGCCATTTCCTCTTGTCTTATCACTAGTTGCCTGGGAGGAGACCAACGCGGATCTCACTAGGACCTCCTTTCAGGCAGTGGTAGAGAGGCATAAGGTCTCCCTCGAGCATCCTCTTCTCCAGGTGAAACAACCCCAGCTCCCTCAGCTGTTCCTCATAAGACTTTTTCTTCAGACCCTTCACCAGCTCTGTTGCTCAGAACTGGACAGAGGATTCAAGGTGTGGCCTCACCAGTGCCAAATACGAGGGGACAATCACTGCCCTGGTCCTGCCAGCCACACTACTTCTGATACCGTCCAGAATGCCAGTGGCCTTTTTGGCCACCTGGGCACATGCTGGATCGTGTCCAGCTGCCTGTTGACCAGCACCCCCAGGTCCTTTTCCACCAGGCAGCTTTCCAGCCGCTTTTCTCTGCAGTGCTGCCTGCAGTTGTTGTGACCCAAGTGCAGCACCTGGCACGTGGCCCTGTTGAACTTCACACAATTGGCCTCGGCCCATCAATCCAGCCTGTCCAGATCCCTCTGCAGCGCCTTCCTACCTGTCAGCAGATGAACACTCCCACCCAATTTAGTGTTGTCTGTGAATGGATTGAGGGTGCACTGGATTCCCTCATGCAGATCACTGATCGAGATATTAAACATCCCTGGCCCCATAAGCCTTGACATGTCACCGTGACCTGTATTTTAAAGGAGAAAATTTAGATGTAACGTCTGCATTATGAAGTATACAGCAGATGACACTTCATAAATAACCATTACATTAACCTTATATTTTTTCTCAGCTCTAGAGAACCAGATTTCAGATGTTCAATAAGAACCAAAATGAATTGCAACTGTCACATCTGCAATAAAAAGAAAGACATGGTTGAGAGCTTTTTGTTTGGTCACTACTTTTTACTTTTGTGAACAATCTGCCTCTGATATTTTCTTTCATTTTCTATGCTTTTCTTACTTTATAACTCAACAAGCCAGCAGTCTCAAGAATTAGTTATCCATCCCTTTCAGAGGCATTACTTCTATTTCTTTGGGGAAAAAAAAAAAAAGAGTGTCCAGGACCACCTTCAAATCTGGCTTCTTCAATACATTCAATTTACAGGGTAAAGATATTTGTAAGCAATTTCAAATACATATGCCTACCTGGAGCCCTGTGGGAACTTTGTGGATTGGAGACCTATGCATCTAAACTTCATAAACATATTACTGTATAAGTGAGGGTAAATAAATACATTATTATGAAATTTAGAATAGTTAAAAATCCTTTGAATTTCACTTACATGCAAATTCACCCTGACATGCATTTAAAAAGAGAATTTAGATCTAACATATGTATTATGAACTGTATAGCAGATGACACACGGTAAATCAGTGACTGTCATTTCACAAAAGAAGTTTTATACACTCACAAATGACACGTACATTATCCTTGTACTTATTTCCTTTTTCTGCAATATACTTCTATAAGATTATAATAAGCGAAAATTTTCAGACTGCTTGCTGAAAAATTCTGTATTCTTCACTTTATATTCATTGTTTAATACCATGATCTCCACACATACAAAAAAGGAAACATTAAAATAACATCCAAAGATAAATTTCTGCAGTCCATAGGAATATTTTTATTCAACTGCTAAAATCAATATTCATGTTAGTAGAGTCCAGAATAACGTTCTTTAAAAGCCATATAAAAAGGATTAAATGACTGGAATGCAGAAAATTGGGCATTTATCTAAAATGTCATTCCTCAGTGAGCCTGCTGTTCTTAGGTTTTCAGTTGACCTAAGAAGCTCAAAATACAGAGGAATGAGTTTCCATTCACTCAAATTAGAAAAGGCAAATAGTGCAAACCTTTGGAATACTGACACAAAAGGAAAATTAAAAATCCACAAACCAAACCACTAGCATTCTTAGACTGTATTTCTCCTTTCCCTTCTGTGTTCATGTTGCATAACCAGTGTAACTGAGAAGAAAGATGTGGTATACTCAGTAGAGGCAGTTGAAGGTGTGACTCTTCCACTCTAATCCTCCATGGAAATTTCTGCCTCTTTAGCAAATGTGACAAAGTAGGGAAAGGGTCTGATTCTCAGCAGCCATCTTTTGCAGACTACTGTCACAGGACAAACGCAGATGAGAGCAGTTGATATAATTCAGCTGACCGAAATTTGTATCTCTATGTGTACGGACTCTGGAACACAGGACCAGCTATCAGGCAATATGTAGATAACTCTTCAGAAGAAGAACAGGGAAACCGTATCAATCCTACTCCTACTAACTGTTCTAGAAGTAGCAGTGACCATAATCCAAATTTACACCTTTTTGTCTCTCATTTAACTTATACCTGTAAGAAAATATTTTAAAATATCTAATGGCCCACCAAGCACATTCCTAACACATAGTAGACCCAAGACCCTGACCAATCTTCAGGGCAGCCACTGCCCTGGTCACTACTTCAGGAGTAACCATATGGTTTCACTACATTTCCACAACTCCTGATGCCAGGCCTGCTTCCACAACCATAGTCATACTGCAGTGATGACGAGGCAGCATACGAGAAAACACGTGCCAAGGCTACCATGCCCAACAGTCTGAAAAGGTATGATATGTAGTAATTCTATTCATCACATCTGAAGCATTCTTCTTGCTAGGATTCTTTTGAGTGTTTTTCCACTCCAGCTTAGTCACTACCCTAGAATTAGGCAGACAAGCCCCCCCCTCCCCCAATAGGAATCAAACCCCTCAACCCCACAAAAGTCCCCCTAGTAAACACCGTGTAGCATCATAAAGAACCAAATCTAACTCTCCAAGTGGTTTTACTGACACCCCCAAGTTATATGAGAAGCCATACATTTTAAGCTATGTATGAAAAAGGTTGCTTTTTTCATTGTAAAAATCAATATGCTAAACCATACACATTTGTACTGTGATAAACTCATGAAGTCACAAAAACCCCCCTGTATCTGTAGTTAGTATTAATGTGGCAATAAAACTCACATATAGTAACTCTAGTAACTGCAGAGTGAAAAAAATCAGAAAGAAAAAAACATCTTCTGTCTAGGCAATACTATCTGACATCTTTGAGATATGTTTGGGAATAACTTTTACAGTAATGGTTGAGGCAATTGGCCCTTTTTACTAATGTAAAATGAATGTATTAATTATTAAATACGAATGTATTTTGTCTTTATAATTAGTTGGTACAGATCCTCAAAGTTCATACAATCATCCCTTTCTTTGACCGCTTTATTAGTGATTTTGTGGCTAGTGTGAGACACTAGGAAATGCTTCTGCCACACCAGTGCAAACATTAACAGTTTCTGTGGAAACCTCTACAGATCTCTAAAGCTCTCCCTCTCCTTGCCCTTTCTGTAACCATGAGACCTATACAAGAAACTCAACACTGTTAAGTGGTCTAATACAATTATTTTAAAAATGACACAGGTAAGGACTAGAGTGCTTTGATGTTTGCCAACTATCCTGAAGTGTCTGTTGACACAAACCAAAGGTTAAGGCAGATAGAAAAGAAAAAAGATATTTGCATAATTTAAATGTAAACATCTCATTTACTGTTTTGAAAAGTGACAAAAAAAATCTACTACTTTGATATGCACATTTTGCCTTTGATATGAACAACTCTCATATTAAATTCCTGAAGCAGAAAGCTCTATTACAGCAATTTAGAATATGTTCCTTTCATTCTGTCAAACCAGATTAAAGGGGACTAGTACGAGAGATGCCTACATTCACAATCGATCAGATAATGGTTCTGCTGTTAGAGAGTATAATTTCTCTATAATGGAAAAATTTTGCTTACTTTTTTTTCCTTGAGAAGACTAAGAAGGTAGTTTTTTTTCCTTCTCCATCTTTTCCAAATTTCCTACTCACATCTCAAATATTGGAGATATGCTCAAATATTTTTGCAAAGTTTGGGACAAGATTGGACAAGAAAGATTAACACAAGAATGCCTTTATCTACTTCAAGCCTCTCTGAAAAGTTCCAACCAGTTACCTTGTTAGCCTTCTGTTTCTTACAGAGTGCAGTAACAGTAGAATAATGTCATAGAAATTTTCCACAAAACTTCTGTAGTATCTGAAAGGTCTGTGGAAGACTGATTTTAGGCATCTGTGTCAATCTGTAAAGGCCTCCACACTTAAGGGATTGGGATAGATTTCTTTATCTTCTAAGTAATTTTTAAACTACATTAGATGATTTGAATAGTGTGATGTCTGTAGGTAGGTTTCTGCAAATAATTCCATGCTTGCTTTTTTTTTGTTTCCAATTTAAGAAGAAGGGGATGCCAGAAATATGAGCTTGTCATGGCTATGTAATACAGCCAGCATTTAGCTGACCTGCCTCAATATACAGTTGAAGGACTAGTCAGCCTTTTGACATGATCTTGTCTTGCATCAGTGATGAGAACAGGTTTGGATTTTCCTCTGTGGAAAGAGGACTTTCCATTTAAATCCATTGTGCTGGCATTCTTTTCTCTGTGTACTGTGGTGGGCCATACAAAAAAGAAATGCATGGCTAAGAGTGACATGTTGGCTTTCCAGAGATTTCCATGCAAGCTCATTTTGCTATTTCCTCACAGAATTCACACAGAGTTTTGCACCTGATCTGACAGTTAGAAAGATTTAGTTACAAATTCTTACTCTAAAATTTTCCTACTTAGGTATGCACTTCACAAATGACTACAAACCCATCACGTTTGAGTCTAACACTCTTTGGAGATGATGCCAAAAATCACAAAATCAATTAGAACTGATTCTTCAAACTTTACTTTTTTGTCTGGTGCTCAGTTTGAATTCTCTTCTTCCTGCTGCATCTGAAGCTAACAACCACCTCCCTGCTGTGATAGGATTTTAACCTACTCACGTGCAGTTATTGGTGTGACCTTGTTACAAAAGGGCTTTTTTTACTTTATAAGTAATGTTATTAACTCTTTTCACCATATCAATAGACTTTCCCCAATAATTCTGAAACTGCTGATTCTTAACAAGAACTGGGAAGTTGGACTTCAAGCCCTATGTGTTTACCTAAGGTTTTACTATAAATTTCTTGACAAGGTACAGCTCTATAAACTCATCATGTAAGGTAAATTAGTATTGACCCACTGCGTATAGATAATGCTTGCCTCAGCCTCCTATTCTCTCCAAAATCTCTAGTGCCATCCAAAATTTTTTTTTTCTATTGAGATAGGTGATTAAATCAGATTGTATGCCAGGTTATCTAGGGAGTGTAAGTACTGTGATGTTGTAATTTAATCACTTTCTGCTTTAAAACTCTTCATGGGGCTCTCCTAGTCTGACTATTTGTTTTACCCCATTTAGTTCCATAAATCCTTAAAAACTTGTCTGACAGTATGTTTCTCCAAGTTTGATAATTGGTGAAATATAAATCGTGGCACAGTTTCAACCTGTGCGTTAGGAAAAGGATTGTGTTTGCAGAGCAAATATCAAATGACCACAACCACAGTTGTACCTCTTCCTTGGTGATCATAGAATAAACCAACAATATACAGCAAGACTGCAGGGAATGGCTCCTAGAAGAGGATGACAGCAGTGTCAAGAAAATCTCTTGTTTTCCTCCCGATGTGTCTGAGAACATTGGCTTCTGATTATGGGCAATAGTTTTTCATTTCTCTATGCCCATCAAACCAATATTTGACTGAGCATTTTATAAGCTTTATCTGAGCTTTATCTGAGCTATGCATGATATCTCATGTACGCTCTTGGTGGATTATAGGTATATTTTCCTAGATGAATGCTCCTGCGCAAGAACAGACTTCTAGGAAGTCTATCTTCATATTTTCTCTTAATATTTTGGGCTTAGATTCATAGCTTTGTAAGTGAGAAGACTTTTCTGGGTTCTGAAACAAACTGCAGGAATTATTTCTATCCAAATGTTAAGTTCATGCAGTTCTTGTCTCCTCTATATCATATTATGCTTGAATATGCCTCAGGTGTTCTTTAGTCTTCTTTTTCCTTTTTGTAATGTTATTCCTGTAGCATAAGCCTCTTTCCCTTCATACATATTTGTCTCTCTGAAGTCTAAAGGCATACAGTGGATACTTCTTCCACTTAAAAAATTTAGATTAACTAACTAAGACATATTTTAAAAAGAAAATCACTGCAAAAAGTATCATCTAGCACCTGGGAAAACCACTCTGTCCTTCTAACTTGCCACACACATACATTTTTCTCCTTTGACCCCACATCCCAAAGCTATGCATTGGAGCTATTCATCTTCTCTCAGAGAAAGAGACACAAGAAAGTTTTAGTCAAGGAGATTTAAACCCAGCCATAATAGATGATTCTTGTTGTGAAGTGTTGTTTTGCCATGGTCTAACATTATGCAGCATTTGCCATCTTCACAGAATAAGAGGATTCCTGACTTGAAAGCATAATTCCTACAGCTGAAGATAAGAGCTTAGTAATCCAGCAGTAATAACGGTGTGAATGCCACAGGTGTTGTGGATCAAACAAACAGAGGCCAATTAATACTGGGACTGCACTAGAACTGCAAATAAGGGATGTCTGTTTAAAAAAAAAAAAAGGAAAAATACATATTTAATTTTTAATTTTTTTCCACTGATAGATAGTACTAGCTGTTTGAGATATCACAATCACATTTGATTTTTTAGTTTATTTTGTGTCTGTATTGCAACATGTGTCAGAATGTGCAAATTCTCAGAAAACAAGTGTTTGTGTATTAGAAACAGGACATTAATTGAGCACAATAAATATTTGCAATCATATGAAAAATGTTTATATTCATAGTAGTTATTGTATTAGTACCCAAGGACAGTAGTGGTGAGGACAAAAGCACAGGTACATACAACTTCATAATGTGTGCCTGTGATGAGTTTGCTGGTGATTCTGGAAGGAAAGTACTCTGTAGCAGTATGAAAATCTGGGCAGCTCAGAAGGCCTAGAGGTATCTACACTATGCCATGACCTATTTTTTTATATGTTCATCAAAATACATGAAACTGAAATATTCTGAGTTGGTAATAATTTTTTTTGTTGTGATAGCCCATGGTTCTGACAGACAAATTCAGTATAATATCTTAGCACTGCATTTCTTTACAATCTAAAATATTAATACAAGATTGACTGAATATCTCTTCTAAAGTCTATAGAGCCCATAGGTTATTAAGAAATCCTGGTTTTGTCTTCAGGGGTTTCAGTCTCCTTTCCATACCTGCAGATAGCTTTTGTGCACTCAGCTTTTGAAGGATGGATCTTTTTCAAAGCTGAGGAGGAGGAATGCTAATAAATCACATCTTTATGAAATATTCATTAATTCAGTGAGTTCTTTACAAGGCTGCTGCCAAGGCAGTGCAGGGTGACGAATTACATTTTACACACAGAGGAAATGGTTGACAAGATACATTGTCTATATAGAGGGTTTCCTGGATGGTCACATACAAAGCTAACCAACAAAAGTTGTTTACACTATTAAGCAAGCAAGACAAAAATACAGCTGTTTATAACCTTGCCAAGTTCCCCTACCTCCTCTTTTGTGAAGTGTTTTCCCTCCTGGCTTAGTTCTACTTTGTAACAAATTTTGTTCTTATGAAGTTCTTAGAATGCCAGTGGAATGAAGTTAGATGGTAAGAAAAAGGTGAGGGTGCCTTGTGGCCTTGGTTACACTTTATAAGAGGATGTGGACTTGCTTTAAGGTCTCTCTTCATATGTCAGCAGTCATCAGAGCCACACTGCACAAAAACAAACTGAATGCTCCTTCACTAGAATGTGAAATGGAATCTCCTACTTGATTGACTCTTTCATCTCTTTTGGACTCTGAAAGCAACCCCTGGGTAGCAAGAACACTGGAATCAGTATGACTATGCTCCACCTTGCCCACAGTTGTGCCCTAACACAACATCATTATAGAGAGGATGGTGTTCTTGTGAAAGCACTCAAAGGGCACATCTTTCATTACAAGGCACATAGCTTTTGCCTGGCTCAGTAAAAGAGGAATGACACAGATTTACAAAGACTCAAAGGCAAAGGCTGCGGAAAGTAGCCATTAAAATGTAATAGAACACTTTCTCTTCAGTGGAGTGTACAAAGTGTTGAAGAACTAGGTTTTGTCCCAGACATGAAAGAAGACAAGATGCAAGGACTGTGACTTAATGAGATTGCATCTTTATTAACTCATCTGGAAACTATGCAGATCATCTTAATGATTTCCACTTTCTGGAGAGCAAACTCCACCATATTAAAAATCTACACCCCCTGGTAGGGTGTTTTCCTACCCTCCGTGTATATGAAGGTAAAGGGGGATGTTGAAAAGAGAAATATCCCCAACTCATCACAATGCTTTTTTATTTCGTTCATACAGTTACTATTGTTGTAGGGGTTTTGGGGGGTTTATGTCTTTGTCTTATACTTCCAAAATACATACACAGTTTGAGAACAATATGGCTGTCCTACTCTGAAAATAAAATCAGCTTCTCTTAATTTTCATATTAGCTCCTTTTCTTATAATCATAGAATGGTTTGAGTTGAAACGAACCTTAAAAACTGTCTAGTTCCCACCCCCACCATGGTCAGGGATGCCATTCACTAGAGTAGGTTGGTAGAGGCCCCATCCAGCCTGGCCTTGAACACTTCCAGGAATGGGGCATCCACATCTTCTCTGGGCAACCGGTTCCAGTGCCTCACCACACTCTGAATAAAGAATTTGTTCTGTGTATCTAATCCAAATCTCTCCTCTTTTGTTTTAAAACTGTTCTGCTTCATCCTATCACTATCAAGCTGTGCAAAAAGTTGCTCTCCTCATTCTCAAAAGCACCCTTTAGGTACTGGAAGGCTGCAATGAGGTCTTCCCAGAGCCTTCTCTTCTCCAGATTAAACACCCCCAACTCTCTCAGCCTGTCTTCACAGGAGAAGTGCTCCAACCCTTGGATTGTCTTCATGGCCCTCCTCTGGACTTGCTCCAACAGGTCCATGTCCTTCTAATGTTGAGGATTCCAGACCTGTATGTAGTACTCTGATCCTGAGATCAGAGCAGAGGGGCAGAAACATCTCCAACCTGCTGGTGATGCTGCTTTTGATACAGCCCAGGATACAATTGGCTTCTGGGCTGCAAGTGCAGACTGTTGGCTCATGTTCAGCTTTTCATCCACTAGAACCCACAAGCCCTTCTCCACAGGACTGCTCTCTTCAAGTTCTTCTCCCAGTCTCTACTCATGTCTGGGATTGCCCTGACTCAGCTGCAGAACCTTGTATTTAGACTAGCTGAACTTCACATAGTTCTCATGGGCCTGCTTCTCAAGTTTGTCCAGGTTCCCCTGGATGGCATCTCTTCCCTCTGTTGTGTCAACTGCAATGCTCAGCTTCATGTTGTCTGCAGTTTGCTGAAGGTGCGCTCACTCTCTATGTCACTGATGAAGATATTTCCATAAACAATGTTTGTGCTCAATTTCAAAAGTCTTTGAAAGAAACTCAACGCTGAGCCTTCTGTATTAGGGGGGGAATAGCTGTTTTATGAGGTCCTACCAGTACTTTAAAACTGGGAATGTTCTTTTCTTAGCTCTGTTACAAGGAGCTACTGTGTGGTTTTATATCTGGTGGCTGATGCGAAGATTTTGAATTCTGAATTAAATTTGTGATGGTAAACAGTGTATGCTTGATTTTTTCCCAATAAATATTGATTTATGCACTAAAGATCAAACCCACTTTGAATGGGTTTTAAGACTGCAATACATTTTAATGTTCTTACTTGAGGCCAAATTCAGCTGATCATTAGACATCTTATTTGCAAATACCTTCTATGAAATACCTTCTGTTTTCAAAATTGACCTGTACATAACTGAGAAAAAATAATTTTTATGACCAAGATAAATAAAACAATTTGTTTAAGGAGCAAGAGAGTAAGGTATTAATTTTTGTTGTTTCTTTTTCATATCCATATGCATTTCTGTTAAGCTAGGTATAACCCATTTATTTTGGAGAAAAAATAATTTGATACCCTAATAATTTTGGGTCAAGTTCTCCTGAACTTCACAGCATTGACATTCATGAGAATTACTTAGCAGAATTGAAAGACACACCATCTATAGTAAAAGGACAAATGCTTTCCTTTATATAGCAGGGTCATGAGCAATGGATGGAGACAATGCTCTTGAAATGCATGATAATTAAAAATAAGAAGTTGAAGAAGTAAGTCTAATAGGAAATGTTCTACAATTTGTTTCAGTTTCTAAGGTCAATTTTTAACAAATTCAAATAAACTTACATTTGAATCCTTTCAGATCACCAGGGAACATACATCATTGAAATATCACTGAAGCATGTCATCTGGCTTTTCCTGTGCTCCTAATCCCCCATCCTTGAAATGTCCCCTGTATTGAGGCTATGAATAGAGAGGTTCAGGAACAAATTTGGATATCCGTATGCCTTCAAGGATTTGCAGGAGATCTTTTTTCCCTTGACACCATCTAGGCTGGACAAGCAGCCAGGAAATGTGTCCCCGTACCTTTACTATTCCCTGCAGAGTGAAGATAACTCCTCACTGGACAAATTAAGTCCTCATGCCCTTTATCAAGTTGGCTGCAGAAGTCTCCACTGAAATAGGAAGTTAAATAATAATTAATACTTTCATAGATTTTACATGTTTAAAGCAGAAAAGAAATCAACTATTTGAGCAAATTAGATTTTTCTCCAAATTTATTTTTTTTCTGTGTTTTTTATTTTTAGTCTTATCATAAATTGTAAAAGGTAATTGAGAACTTTTGACTTAAGGCTTATGATATCACTATTCAAATATGCATATTTATTACTGACGCTAAAATGCTTCTCCCATTGTTTTACTTTGTGAAATGGCTACTGAAAATCTACTGAATCACTTTGATAATATTTTATTCACACGTATTTATGATAAGTTGATTTCCACAAATTCAAAGTTTGGTCGTTTTTGACTTAGCTCAATAAGGTGAATCTGTAACCTCACAAGAAACAGATTTTCATAAACATTTTCCAGCTGATAGCAGTATCATAATCACCTAAAGACAAGAGGTTGCACTTCAAAAATTATCAAAAGTATGATGAAAGCTTTCCTTTTCTCTTTGAGCTCTCATAGTAAGAAATGTAAATTGGCCATGTCAGCTTCCAGATCTGATTGAGAAATCTATCTCCTAAAATTTAGCACGAGTTCTCCAAATATGTACCAACTCCTGCAAAGACATCAGCATCCTTAAAGCCACTGTCCAAGAGTAATTTAACAAAAAGATCAGGCCTACTAATGACAGAAAACAGTGCATCTCTTTCATTTTCAATGTATTTTTATATAATAAATTTCTTTAAAAAAACTCGCAAGATCCAGGGGTTCACACATTTACTGCATATTCACCTGCAGACAGCAAAAAACATGTGCCATACATGTGCTTTCCTTTTGCTTTAGAGGAGGGTAGAAGGCCTAAGAATGCCTTCAGGGTAATGATTGTATTGAATACCTGTATCTGTATCAATGACATGAGTTTTGAATTAAAATACATATGTTGATTTGGGTTTATCCTTTTTTTTTGTTGTTTTTCCACTTTGGAGAAGTAATTTGGGAATATAAGCAAGAAAAAATTACACCATAAATAAAAGATTTATTAAAAGTCTGAAATTTTATTAAATATCTGAAAATTGCCTTCACTAAGCATTATTATAAAATTCAGACAGAAAGCAGGACTTGAAAAAAACACATTTAGAAAAAAAAATATGTGTTCAAAGTAACAAATGGCAAATTTTGGTGATAGTCTTTATAGGTTCTGAAGTTTAATTCTTTACAGTGTGTCTTAAAGAGTCTAGTAGTGGTGATTTATGCCACATCTCAGAAGTTATGTTGCTGGATTTCTATTTCGAATTTACTCTGTGGGATCACCCTAAGAGCTGAATAGACTCTAGCTGTTAAATTCTTCCACTGTATTTTTCCCAAGAAGGTATTTCTATACACATGTGAATAAATGCACAATAATCCAACAAACACTAACTTTCTTGTTGCCTTTCTGAGCCATCCTTTTTGGTGTTCATGATTATAAGCTCAAGTATGTTCATGTTAATCCTTTCTTGTTTAATGTGCAAAAGCTCCAAGAACTCAAACATGGGAGAGGCAGTGCAATAATCATGGGACTAGAATCAGTTGGTATTTTTCCTTATATGAACAAAATATGCCAAAAATTGTCCCTATTTTGTGTTTCTTCTCCCAAAAGAAGCAGCACATACGATGGTGTGCAGTAAGTAAAAAGACTAAGTTATATGAATCAATATAAATTTTCTTCTTTCTGCTGTTGAGTAACCTTGAAAGAAAACTTGAAAGAATAATTTTGAAAGAAAAATCCTTGAAAAATTACCTTGAAAGGAAGACTCTTTTTTTCCTTTTATTTCATGTCTAGCCTGTGCTATTAAGCTGATTCACCTGTAAGCATGTTGACTTGATTCAACTGTAGGAGAGAAATAGTAATGCAAATACTAAAATTTGGAGAAGGCTTTCTGACTAATCCAAGAGTAAATTTTTCATTGGAATGACTGTCTTCCTTGGAGAAAGTGAGAAATAGCCTCTCTTCTGCTGTTTGTCTTTTTCTATGAATGTTGAGTTATCTGCAAGGATAGAGGGTGAGTATGTAATACCAAGATGTGGTTAGTCATTGTTTGAAGAGCTAGATTGAAGGTCCATCTGCTGTGCCCTGCTGCTTCCTACTTCAGTGCTCAGAGGTTTCTCTCTTTTTTTCTTTATTGTTCCAACTCTCCTTTTGCAAAGAAGTACAGAAGTCCTACACCTAGAATTTGATATCTATTTTAGTAATTGGAATTTTCACACAGATTTATAGAAAAGGGATTACTAACAGAAAGGATGTTATATGACTCATAGTTGTACTTTATATTTGCTAGGGTTGTGATGCTGAGGCTAATAATTATGTGTTGAATGTTAGGAGATGATACTGCTGTGGAGTTGGAAGCTCAAGAAAACAAGTCATAGACATATTTTAGGGATCAGCATTTTAACTTTTCATGTTTCTTCTTTAAAGCTTCATCAGTAATTTGTAATCCAGAGATGATAATCTCTGCTAGCGAATCAGGGATTCCTGAAATATTGGCTCAGAGAAAAAATATCTAACCCATCTGTTACTCATTTCTGGCACAACTTGGAGTAAGAGGATCTAGAACAGGCTATTTTCAGTTCTGGGTCAAAGAACAGGTGGGGAGACATTTCCTATGTTACAAGTATAGACTCTACTCTTGTTTTTAGGCAATGCATGGGAAGAAATGACCCTCTTCTCTTGATCTGGTTTGCTTAAGAGTTTAGGGAGAGATTCTCCGTCCCCCTAGTGCAGTTTCTTTTAACCTGTTTGGAAAAGCAAATCAATAACTTAAATTTGAAAGCCATGATTTCCCTAGGTGTTGTCTTACATCCGCTGCAAACATCTCGCATCTTTGATGGTATAGGAAATTTCAACATGAAAAAAAATTAGATGTATTACTTTCATCTCTAATTATTTTCACATCCCACCACTAAAAAGTCCCCTTGGTATCATACCATCCCAGTTACAGTCCATCCTTTTCAAATAAGCCATCATCTCAAAATCAGAGTCTCCAGGCTCTTCTACCAATCCCTATTGTAGTCCCTTCACTACCAAACTCTGCTTTCTATCAAAACAATCCAAGAAACAAAATATCCAAATATCACAGATAATGTCATACTGAAATCCCTTGGCCTTAATTTCAGGATTTGAAAAAAAAAATCTTTCATCATCTAGTTAATCAATGCTGCCTGATTACTGTTATCTTCCAGTTTAATCACACAGGAAGAAAAATAGCATCATACTCTGCAATGACCTATACACTATTAATTCTTTTAAGTTGTATGTGCAAATTGGGAAGACTCATTTTCTCCCATATAATATTCACCTTGACAGAAATGGATGGTAGCAAACCACCCCTAAGTTATATGGCACCTCTGATAGGAAGGGTTCAGTTTAATGCTCCAGGACTGTACCTCTGTGATGACAGTACGTCCCTCTAAGCCAACGAGTCAGTATTCAGCAACTGACTACAAAGCTTTTTTCACCCTTTCTGTACATGACCCTTCCCATCTCTTTGTTGAATGTGCATGTAGCGTTCTAGGGACAAAAACTTATATGAATGGCATTTTCAAGTTTGTGTCCTGAGGGCTATAGGCATGGTGCTCTAGCTATGGAAAACTGAGTAATTAAGTTAAGAGATGGAACCATTAGTGCACAGTTTTGGATCATGTAACACTAAAATTTTTTAAAAAAATTTTTTTGGGTTTATGGAAATTTTGACGTAATTTTGTAAATATCTAATTACGAAGGCTAATTTTTGATTCACCTAAAATTCCAGTGACAAAAACAGCTTAAGGAAAATCCATACGGGATCCATGTGAAAATGCCTTTTAAACAGGATTCTTTTCTGTCTTGGTCATATAAAATTATGTGGTGATTTTCTATAGTTTGAGTTTGTCCTTGAAACATTTATGCATTGGATAACTGTCAAAAAACAAAGAAGGGAAGGAGAAAATGTGTTTCTGATTATCAGTGTCTGGGAGAATCAGATATTTGATGCTTTCAGTCAGGAGACAAAATTGGTTATTTATAACTTTTTATGGAATTTTTCAGCGTCTATTAATTTTTATTATAATTTTAGATTTTTTTTCCTATTCTAATGAAGCAGATGTAAAATATTAAAAAGCAAGTAGGTATCAGCCAACAGGAATATTTTATGTTATTAAATGGATATATATACGTGCTTTTGGATGAGTGTTTCTATATGCGTGTTCAAAGGAGAGAGCAGAAATAGATATCTACCGATCCTTTGTTGCATTCATCTGTCCGACTGCATAAGCAATTCTCTGAGGAGGCTCTTGTATTAAAATTCTACTTCTGGTTTTGTTAGGTTGCTGCAATCGCAGAGTTAGAGATCTAGCAGAAACCTACTAATGTTCAAAATTAACAGACAATGTTATTTACAATTTAACACTCCCATGTGTTCAATTAATATCTTATTTTAGAATCTGAGTGTGATGGGTAGTGATGAGTCTTTGTACATTACCTTAACACTGCTGTCCTACACCACTACCATTAGCCTGCAATGCAGCAAATTGTTGACAGCTATAACAAAGCATCACATCTGCCTTGTGAGCCCAGGATGCTGAAATGCTCTCTGTTGCTGCATAGTCGAGCAAATGTTTAATACTATCACTCAAAACAATCAGATCAGTCGGTCACCTGGAACTGTTTTCCTCAATTTCTTTCTTAAGCAATACTTATGAAGTTTCCTTAACTGAAAAATATTTGAAGGTCTTTGTATTTAATTGGGGTCTATGATCCATGAATGTGTGGAAAAAGTGGGCGATTCCTTTGCCATGTAAGTGATCTTTTGTCACAGGGTAGCAAATACTAGCTAGATGACATGTTGCTGCATTCTTACCTCATTTCCAGTCAGCAACTGTACAAATGAAATGCAATAGTTGCTGTATATCTACTGATTTTCATCTCTCAATTAATGTAATCTGCTCTGCTGTGGTCATTCTGTGAATACAAGGCTGTAAATTTAACTGACTGCTTTTCCACAGAAAGCTGGTTTGTTTGAGTCTTCCCTGTTTATAGGCACATAAATTGAATCTCAGTCTTATGTGCAAGCATCACTGCTTTAAAAGTTATAACCAGTGCAGATTGGAATACTGATTCACTCCTGCACAGCCAGTTTTCATGTCAGACAGCTACATATGTACAGTGGCTTGCAAAACTGTTCAAATATCACAGTAATACCCTTAAAAATAGGACACTCCAGGAGAGGCAGTTTTCCACAAAATTCAATTACAGGAGCTGCTAAAAACTAGAAACTAGTCTATAAATGCTGTTAGTCTGAACTGATAGAGCAAAATAATTTCATTTAGCTCATTTTTGCATTGGTCTGGGCTGTTTTTTTAATTGTCCCACTATTGTAATAGTGACCTCACCTTTGTTTTCATTAATAAACCTTCTTACTAATTTCAAAAAAACCAGAAATGGCTAATACTTTTAAAGTATTTATAAGTAAAGATTCATGCTGTAGTCCTTTCTCGGGGAACATGAGAATTAATCAAGAGCAGAACATGAAGTTTTGGTTTTGATGAAAAAAATGCAAATATGAAAACACCTCAAGCTGCAGTTTCAAGTACTCTGTCAGCTAGCACTGCTGCCTCAAGCAGCAGTCCTGACCTCCTTCTCTACCTGACAGCTTATTCTCACCCTGCTTTGCTTCCTCCCTTGGGCTAGCAGAAATGTTTGTGCTGCTGCTCATTGAACTAGATCAGGGAACCAATCAAAGCTAAAACTGCCTTTTTTTTCCCCTGATTAATTTTGACTTAGATCAGGTTCTCAATTTGGTTCACCACAGGATTGAGTGAGCAGGAAAAGGCTGCTGGCCTGTGAGAAAGGAAGGGTAAAATGCCAATTCGTGTAACATAAATACTATCTTAAACTGTGGTTCCAAATTTATTTTACCTCGTTCTTGCTGTCACTTGTACAGAAATTTGAAATCTTTTGTTCGAGCTTAACTCCTTGATTTAACTTTTGATTAGTTAAGGCTTTTTTTTTCCCCAGAATAACCAGTGAACCTCCCCAGCTACCTCTGCCATCTATAATCAAAAGGTGTATATGTAAACTGTATTATTCACAGTAAAGACATAGTATAGTACGCAGGGAAAAGGTGTTCGGTCTCATGACACAGGCAAGTACTTTATAAAGATCCTCTCAGATACTTAAGGAACTCCATTTTAAATTTTTTTTTTCCCTCAGCTCTTATTGCATCTTTGCTAAAGAACCTGTTGGCTCTGATGGAAGCTGCCTTCTAGGTCTATGGCTGAAAATATTCTTTGCCGTAAAAATGAGAGCAACAGATTGGATTTGAACCCTTTGCAGAAATCACTAACACTGTCTTACAGAAAAGCCTAGGAAGCATTTAAAACTGAGACATCAGTATTCTTTCAGAGTGTTAAGTAATTTAAAATTGTTTCAAATAGTGTACTTTGTTTATGTGGCAAAGTTTTGGTAGCAAGGAGCCTTTAGAGGTGGCCTCTGTGAGAAGAGACTAGGGACTTTCCCCATTTTGGGCACAGTCAGTTTCTGCTCCAAAATGGACCCGGTGCTGGCCGAAGCTGATCCCCATCAGCTGTGCTTCTGTGATAGCGTATTTAGGGCAGGGTGAAAAGGGTTGTGCAGTAGCTGTGAGAGAGAGAAATGAGATGAATGTGAGAGAAGCAGCCCTGCAGACCCTAAGTGAGGTAAATTGGAGAATCCTGTGTAGTCCACAGAGGAGACCATAGTGAGGTACCCTGTGGCCTGTGGAGAACCACAGTGCAGCCTGTAGAGAGCTTCATCTGGAGCAGGTGGATGCATTCATGCAGCAGGAGGCTTTCTGGAAGGAATAGTGGCCCATGGGGACCCATGCTAGGACAGTTTGTTTCTGAACTACTGTAGCCCATGGAAAAGACTCGTGATGAAGAACGGGAAAAGTGTAAGGAGGAAGGAGTGGCAGGGATGAAGTGTTCCTAAATGACCATAACCCGCATTCCCCATCCCTTTTGTGCTATTTCGGGTTGGAAGGAGCTAGAACTGTTGGGAATGAAGGAGTAAAATTGAACTTGGGAAATGGAGGTGCAGGGAAAGAAGATTTTTTTTAGTTATGTTTTTGTTACTCACTGTCCTATTCTACTTTTATTGGCGATAAATTAAATTAGTTTTCCTAAAGTTCTCTGTTTTGCCTGTGATGTGAAGTGATCTCGCTGTCTTTACCTTGATCTGTGAGTTTGTTCATCTTGTTTTCACTCTATGCCCTGCTGAAGAAGGGGAGCGAGAGGGTAGTTTGGTAGGCTACTGGCAGCCAGAAGAGGTTAACCCACCACAGGTGGTAATGGTAAAACACAGAAATATATTTGCAGCATTTTGATGAATTGGTCTTGTAGTATTTAATACATTATTTTTCATTCTACAAAAAATTATCCAGTTTAGAGCTGAAAATGTACTAGTCTTCCATTTCTGTTAGAGATACTATTTGGATCTAATTATGATTAAACTATCCATTGAATTTTTTATTTAAAAACAGGCTGGAACTGCTTTTCAAATTCTGTTTTTTTCCAAGGCACTTGTAAATGATCTTGAGTAAAAAAATAGGGTAGCTCCCATATATCATCTTTTCTTGAAAATTTTGTGTTCTCTGTGTGAAAATTTTTTTAAACAGAGCTGCCTTTGTTCAGCTTAATTTTCCAATTCTTGAAACCAATTTGATAAAAATCCAGCAGCCAACAAACAAACAAAACCAAAAACCCAGAACAACAAAAACTCAGGAAATTGCTTTGAACTTGAGTTCAATGTATTGAATTTAATTTTGTCTCAAATACTTTCCTTTGAAACTCAGAGATTCAAATAGTTCATATTTAAAATATTCTCTGTGACCTGTCCCTATGTTTGGTATAATTTAAGAAGTAGAAATGTGGAAGGAGGTCCTAGCAAATTAAGATGACGGGAACTCAAGTTGAACAGATATTAGGAGCATTATGTCTGTCATCCAGCACTTCTTAATTGAGAAAAAAGTACATTTATAAACTTACTTTAGAATAAACACTTTTATAAGAGCAATCCAACTACATCATAGTGATATTTCACCTTGAGTTTGATAAAGTTAACATAATTTTAACTTGTTTTGAAATTTGTAGTTCATTTAAAAAGTTTTTCATGAGCCTCTGCATGAAAACTCAGTAAAGATTGTAATGAATAAAATATTTTTTAATGTTTCTGATTAATAGTCCTGGATGTCTTCAAAGGCTGGTGACAAGACTGCCCTGGAGATCTTTGTTTATTTTGAAGAACTGGAAAACAATTTTGTTGTGGTTGGTTGCTTGTTTTAGAAAAACATCATATCCTGACATGCCTGGTTAAAACCTTTTTGTGTTACCTCCTTGAGACAAACTGTTGATAAAGCTGTAATCCAAAGCCATTGGGTTGCCTGGATGGAACCTTCAGTGAGGAATATGTGAGGAATGAGGTGATTAGCTTTTTTTCCTGACCATTTTGTATCAATATAGAATGAAATACATGATAGCAGCCGTATGAAAGTGTTAATATATCTTGCAGCTTGAGCAGTAAGGGCATGTCTTAATAATGAGGGTTAACATTAACACCCCTTGTGAAATGAATGAGAGGAGTTTTTGCGGTGAGCTTGTGAGTTGCTTTTCAGAATTAAACTGGCTTCACAGAGGGGTTCTTCTCAATTTTTGAAAATGTGGTTTTACTACTAAATGAATTTTATCAATGCATTAATGCATATTTTAAAAATACACCACTACCACCTCCTTCATGCATTCAATTTCAAAACTGCTTGCATCAGTTAGCGTTTATTCTTAACTACCAAAAAACTTGACTTTAACAAGTATGTGATTAGTGCTAATGTTAATCAGCTAAACAAGTAGGAAAAAAAGGTGTTATCGACTTCTCGGGGACTAATAAACTTATATGTTCTGATAAATAGAGCACTCATAGGTTGAATGGACTGGAGAGTAATTCAAATAGAGTAAAACATTCCTTCCTTAATTCAGAGGATGAGAACAGAGCTGAAAATCTTATCACAGATAAGAGAGCTTAGCTCTTAAGCAAATGCTAATTGTCAGTGCCTTTCACATTAGGCACAGAACGAAATGGTAATGTTGTTCACACATCTTTCAGACACTTTTCAGCTCTCTCTATTGGAACATGTCTGTAAGGTTTCAGTTCTGCAAAGGTGCGTGTGGTCAGAACAAAATGAACCAGTGCTTCCAGTCCTGTCTAGGCTGACAGAGTTTGAAAGAACTTGGGACTCATTCTCTAAGTCTGAAGAAATACCTGAATAGTCAGGTAACTAGAAAAATTATGATAAGCTTCAGAGAAATTAGAACTGAGGAGAGTGGTTGCTAAATACATGATATAGAACATGTATTTGAAAATATCTGATTGTTCTTTAACCCACCCAGGTCATTTTATCAGTTTCTTAGTTTAACTAATTGTGTCTTATTTTTCCATGTTAGCTGGTAATCTTTCTTAGAAAAAGAAATTTCTAATTTGTATTACAATATTTTATATCTAAGATATATTTTGCAATTAATTATATTGCAAGACAATAAATGTTATTGATCACACTTCTTAATTGTAAAAATTGGTAAAAATTTCATAATAAAATTTAAAATTGCATGTACAGGGAATGTAATGTACTTTGATTGTAAAAGGTCACTTAAGAAGCTACAATGATTTCTTTAGAATCCATGAAACCTGAGCTGCGGTGAAGTAATGGCACTGAAGCTTTATCCAAGAGAAAGTAATTAAAATTGTTCTGTCTTAGTGAATTTTAATGTTTTTCATTATGAGGTTTAATGAGATCTTTCAACTTAAATATCCTTTTGTATTCAATAGTTCTTATTTGTTTCAGGTTTAAGAAACCACTTCTACTTTGTGTTATCTGACAGATTTTTCAGAGGACATTGCTAGAATAGCAAGGAAAATCTGACTTCTTTTGTATAAACAGTGAGAAAGACTGGACACATAAAAATGTCAGTGCCTGATTTAACTTCTCTTTCCCATATCAGTTTTGGAGATTTCCCTCCTTACACACTAAAACTATTGTCTTAATAAATCAAAAGTGAGGTAAGTATAAGTTGCTTAAGTTACTTAAGTAGAAGTAACTATAAAAACCCCTCTTTCTTATCAGAGTGAATATAACAATCATGGAAGTGATATCGAGTCTAATATTAACTTTATAAATGTGGGAGATGAGAAAGCCAGTGAAAATCTGATGTAAGTTTGGTAACTGGCAGTTAATCAATCACAGTGTGTTTACTATAAGGAGCTATGGTCTAATGCTCTTGCCTGAAGGCAGGACCTTAAAAGAACTGCTAGAGGATGGCTCCAGTCTGATGACATGAATGAGGTACCTTTTTGAAAACTCAAGCGAGTTTAAAATTCAGATTAATTAAGAATCCTGATTGTAGATGTTACTATTCAGTTTTTCTCTGTGCAGTCTTACTTTTCGATCTTTAAGATGATCATTTTGAAGAAGAGGTGGGCCAACCCTTTATGAATCTGTTTTTTCAACAAGTGAAATGTGTCACTGCTTCTCTTTGGGCTTCTACTTCCCTTTAGTAGTCTTCAGGTTTGCCCAGGTCCATCTGTAGGAATATTTCTGTAATAAGACTCTGTGAGAATTCTTCCCAATTTCCTCAGTTTAAAGTGTTTTCCTGATATTTATTGATATTAATGTGGTAGATTTTAAGACATTTTTTCAGGATCCTTTAAAATTTGTGTAGTCATTCAGAAATTCATTTGTATCAGCATAACTGACTAGAGAAAAATGGTTTTTGAACGCTGGAACTTATATATCTATGACATCTCTGAGTCAATATAGGTGAGAAATTATTAGGAGGTTTTCACTACTTGAGAGATTAGGAGTTATATGGTTATATCAATGGAAAACTATTCTGAAGAGATTCTGAAGAGGGCACTACGAATTAAAGTGCTTCAAATGTTTCGATGTCTGGCGACTGTGCAGGCACCAAGATATAGACTTACAGAAGGCAAACTTGTTACACAGGTTCTTGGAGCTATGCTTTTTCACAACAAATGTTATTTAAGCAGGCAGAAAAGTACAAGATCATTCTGGAAGCATGAAATATTTTGTAAATGTTCACTATTAGGAGAGTAAACTCATGAGGCACTTTCAAGTCCTTTTCTACTAGTTAGGGTAGGATTATAACTGTAAGACTTCTCTGGGCAGGCAAAGCTTTTTAAGTATATTTCAGCCGGTAGTTAAGGCAGCAGTTAAGGCTGATCAAATATAACAAGGAGGTGAAAATTTGGGGGTTTTTATATTATAATAGGAAAATAAATGTGTAATGCCTCTGTCAGCGTGATTTATCATATTTTAATTTTCTTTCAAAAAAAGAATACTTCAAAATTCTTTAAAAGTTGTGAAGGTAAATATTCAGGCTTATGTCTTCAGAACTTAGCATTTTTACGGCTTCTCATGTAGCAGAAGGTAAGACAGCAAGCAATTACCCCTGAATCAGTTCAGAAAATAATCAGTTCTTTTCTGCATATTGTGAGCTCCTTTTTTTGGATAATGTTGACCTTTAAGCTCACCTATAAATGTGTTTTATAAATCCTGTTCATAGGTGGTTACTATTATAAGATTAAAAAGAAAACTAATGTCCAATATAGATTTTAATTCTCCAGTCTGATTTCCTTGTCCAAAGGAGAGGTACTTAAAGTGATGTATGCCTTAGGTTTGCAGACTAATCTGAATGCTGAAATTAGGAGAAAGGATCTCTTTGGTTCTGAATGCGACCTGGTACATTACCGTTTCTATGCTGTTTATTGATAAATTAAATACTCTTTAAATAGTGCAAAAGCCAACTTGTGAATTTCCTACTTTACTAGATTAGTGTAGCAGAATACTTGGAAGTCACTGAAGAATTCTTGAGAAATTGATGACGTAAACATGAAAAAAAAGGACAAAATGACTGGTGTTTATAACTGCAAATTTGCCTATTCCTGTACAAAATTCAAACGGGCAAAACCAGCAGAAACTAGAAAAAGGTCTAAAACAATACAGGACAGATAAGTGCATAGTGAGTATTTCAAAACCCAGGAGCAGGTGAATGAATAGGGACCTGATTGGTTTTGAGATGAGAAGCTCAGATGATATGACTACAAATTACAAGGTACATAAAATGGAATGCAGTTCTAAGTGGGCTGAAGACAAACATGATAATAGCACAGGAAAAGGAATTTTGAAAGCAAATGGTGAGCTTTAGCTTCTGTTTTTCTAATGTAAAGACACAAAACAACTACTTTCAGGTGCAATAATATGGCCAGTAACAGCTAAAGTTGCTCTCTGCTTGTATTGTAAAGCAATATACTGGAAATAGATATTTTTCTTTTTGCTTTAAATAGGGGCAATTTTAAGGTTTTATCTTTAAAACATAAAGACAAAAGGCCAGTGTTGGCTTATTGTGCTCATTTCACAGACATTCTGTATAACTTTGTGAACTTTCTGTTCTCTTGGATAAAACTTATGAAAATACAAGTTTGGAGTCCAGGCCTGAAAACAGTGATGTTTGTAGATTAAAACAGGACCAGCTGAAGTGCTACTGAAACCTTGCTTTCCAAGTACCTCTCAGACAGGTTCTGGTAATGTAGATGGTACTTTATATAAACCTATTTTTGGTGTATCTGCTAGTAGGATTAGGGAAATACTTTATTTTCACAAGGGAAAAAAATTGTAATTATTTAAGATAGTAGAAAGTACAAGTTACTGCAAAGACCCTAAACCTCCTTTTCTTCTTGTTTTGACTGGCTGACTTTTCCATGGATAGAATTTACTCAATTTGTGTGGCCTTAGCTGTAAGTTTTGGGGAGAGTAATACTACTAGATGAAATTCTCTGGAAAGAGTTTTAGCTTTTTCTTACCCTGGTGGTAACATCCTGGACTGTTCCAGTGTGAGCTACAGCCTAAAAAATGCCCATGTTATTTTAATTTCCACTTGTATACTCATTTTGGCTATGTATAAATTGAATCACCAGGTTGATTTAAATAAAACACTAATTTTAAAAAATATTGTGAAAATCACTTTAATTATTACTTTTTGTGATACCTTAATTTTTGGGGTGGAAAAGCTCAATTTTTGTTGTGCTTTTCTACAGATTTCCTTCTGGTCCATGGTTAATAACAGAAAGTGCTATACTGATATGAAGGAATACTTCTTTCTAAATAATATGATTTTGCTTTCACATTTCCTTGTCTTTTCCGATCTCTTCTCTTAGATATATTTTTTTCCTTCTTGTTGTTATTCCTAACCTGCTATATTCCACCTGCTGTTTGGCTATTTCCACTGCAGCAGTGTGCTCCTTTGTAATGCTCCAACAGTCATCTTCCATTCAGCTGGCAGACAGGTAAATTTTCTGATGGTGAGGTTTGCAGACATTTGTGTGAAATTGGAGTGGAACTTCTGTGAGATCTTGTCAACAACTCTTTAATTTATCATTTCTGTAAACAGCTTTCCATTCTCACAATTATTCAGATTTTTTTTTTACATACAACACTATTTGAATATCTGTAATTAGAATGCCAATGGAAGAAATATTCTTATTTGTTAAACAACAACAACGAAAAGATTACTATATACCCCAAAGCATCATAAGCAATTCTTAGAATAAAATCTTTTCCTATGCAAAACTGAAGAAGAGAATGAAAATTAGTGTGAGTCATGTTCACACCAAATAAATAGAGCAGAACATCTTCAGGTACTGAAATTCATATAATAGCTAAAAATTTAAATCTATGAGAACAATAAAGACGATCAAATTGCTTATTATTTCTGAAATCTCAAAGAGTTCACTCTTGTGAAAGGAGATATTTTGAATGCTGACATGGACTAATATTATTTTAGAACTGCTTTGGCATCTAATGCACATGAATAATACATCTTAGAGTCACTGAGTTCATTCTTCACAGTCAGAAGAAAACATGAAGTGATATCCTGCATACCTTTGTATACCATATTCTCTTATACACTGCTTTAAGATACTGTATATAACCATGTTGCAGATTAATTCCGAACAAGCAATACTGAAGTCACAACCAACACAGAGAATAGGATTTACCTCAGGACAATACTACAAAAGGAACAACAGTATCATCAAAGACTTATATCCTCGTAGTACTAGACTGGAGATAGCGCATAGGGCTGTTTTGCCATTTTGAAGCAGATAATTTCTCAGATAATTGTTGAAAAACATTTCATTCCAGAGAAAATTCCAGTATAAGCAAAACTCTATTCAAATTCCAGATTTTTTATTTCATTCATACTCAAGCATAAGAGGAAAACAAAAAATATTTTTAATTTCTTACTCTCGTGGCTCTGCCATTTCGTTGCCTAATCCTTTCTATAGTTTCCAAATTCCATCAGCAAACAATTTAGAACATTTTAGTAGTAATAAAAGGCAAACCAAAAAATTTGCTAATCCTCCGGATAACAATGTTTCATTCCTGCCTCCAGAGCAGACCACATGAAATTATTTGAATGGGACAAAATAATCCCACGTAGCAAGTCAACATGAGGTGTGACTGTCCTGTAGTTCTACTAAGAAGCACCTGGGGGACCTGGTGGACAATGAGCTGAACGTCAGCCAGCAATGCACCCTTTCAGTAAAATTATTTACCATGAGACTAAGTCAGTATTGAAATGGATTCCTTATAGAAGTGGTGGATTCTCGTTCACTGGAAATATTGAAGACTTGACCAGACAACATTTTCCGAGGCCCTGCAAAACCAGATCGGATGAGATAATCTAGATTTTTCAGTGACTCTATCATTTGAAATATAGTAAGGGAACACAATTTAGACATCTAAAAATATTAATATTAAAATCTATACTGGTAGTCTCTTTCTAGTAAAAATAATTTTTCCATTTGCATTTAATTTCTGCAGTAGTCAGTCATCCATTTAATGCTGTAAAGTCTCAAAGGATCAAGAATATCTTTTAAGATATTTACCTACCATCAAATTCATCACGCCACATACAAATAGGTTTATGACTTCTTAAGATCTTGAATCCTCTTGTTAGTGAGAAGCTTTCAGTTGAATTACAATCAGCAACTTTACTGAAAGAAGAGAAAGCCGAGGTGAGATATGCCGAAGGAAGTAATTTTTTTTACTACAGGTATGCACAAAACCAGTGTATGACTCCACACATTCATTTGGAGGAGGAAGAAAGAAGCTAACTCCTTTCTACTTTTAGATACAATAATCTTACAGGATATGTGTGAAAGATAGAAAGAAACACAGAAACATCTAGACAACTCTTCATTACACACTTGCTTAGGATGAGGACAGGGCTCAAGGTGAATCTGTTATTGCCAGTCCTAAAAAGTAGAACCAGTCAATTAGAGTAATCTTATATCAAAGAAGAAGATCTTTAATAATGCTCTTTAGCAGCGACAAATTAAACATGCAAATACAGAAACAATCTCATATTATTTTACTTACTGTGCGTTTTGAAATTGTCTTCATGGATCACTAGGCTACTTAATGGCCATTCAACCCTGAGGCCACAGGTTAAATTAAAACTGTGTAAACTTTGAGAAGTAAACTGAATCAAATTATATTTTCAACTGGTATTAAAAATTGTATAAACCTGTGGATCTCCCCCTACGAGCTCAACAATCTTGCAAAATGTTCAGATGTTTCAAAAATGCTTTCACACATGAAACTTTTTTTTTTCTTATTAATGAAGCTTATTCCTTACAGCAGATAAATGATTCTCCTAGTAGAAATGTAAGAAATGGCAGAGGGGGTTGGCACTAGATGATCTTTAAGGTCCGTTCCAACCCTGTAACATTCTGGATTCTACAAGATACTCCATACCATAATACCACAAAAAATACTGCAAAAATCTGGTGGAAAGTGAGTAAGGGAGCTCTGTTTTGTCAGCTGAGAAGTCTTATTCTACTACACCACTGGAAAGAGAGTTGAAGTGAGATTCTGTTGCCATTTACTAGAATTCTTTTATGTGGACAAGAAGAGATGGGGAAGCAAAAGTCTGCTCACAGTTTTTGTCAAAATAGTTTTGAAATGCAAAAAATCTCTCTGGGATAGTTTTCTTTATATTTCTCTTTAATGGCAGGTTTTGTCTTGATCTATGTGAAAGCTATATTTCTTTATCTGAAGTGGAGCTTTAGAATAAAAAAATAAACAAACACACCGCTCTGTATTCTGCAGAGGAGGTGTGCTCTCGCTCCTTGTTTGGTTGTGCTTGCACAGTGTCTTTTGCTGTTGTCTCTCTTCCCCCTTTCATGTTGGTGACTGAAAGCAGTCCTGTGCAAGGACATCTTTTCCTTCTGTGAACAAAGCGGCTCAGGCTCCCTCATGATGTTTTTCTGCCACAAGGATTTACCATGGGATGCAATGCATCATCTCTATGTCACATCAAATTACCAAAGAGAACACTAAAGTGGATTTCCTAAATATGTTCTTTCAGATAAATATTGCTCTGTGCACCAATCCAACCCCTTATTGGAGAGTCCTTCTTTTGGCCTTCTATACTGTTTATATATCCTTTTGTTTTACTGTCCAAGGACATGTTGGGTGACAACCAGTACTGCCTGAAGGGAGCACCCAACGGTGTAAATAAGGCAGTAATCCCAGCTGGTCTCAGCACGAGGAGAATTGGAGGGATTGTCCTGTGCATTATCTGTGAGATGTCATGAATAGATCCTACTCCAGCATTGTCACTATGGTCTCTACAAATGATACAAAACCTGTTGATGGTGGTCATTATTAATGCCTTCTGACTGATGTATCCAAGATAGTTAAATGATAGTTTCCTATCTGATGGCTTTCCCTGGGCTCAATACCTTCTTTATTAAAAAAAAAGTGAAAACAACAAAAAACTCTCTCAATTATTCTTTCTAAGAGTCCCAATAACATATCCAAATAAGAAGAGCAGTATGTGGCAGATGACCAAAAGATGCAGAAAACAAAAGAAGTCAGAATGCTGAAGAAGGAAATGTCACACAAACTAGAAAAAAAAATACAGAGCTAGGACCTTTTTTTACATAAGAACATTCATAGGCTTTCTTAATCAACTTGAAAAACTATTTACCATTAGCTACTTTTGAACAATATACCCACACGTCTTCTGAGGGATTATAGTTATTTCTATATAGCATAGCCTTGTTACTCAGGTTTTCTAGGACTGTGAAAACAAACACAACAATCAATATAGCTGACAAGTGCATCATTAGCAGCTATTTCCAAGTTAGAGACCAGTGCTTTCACAAGTGCTTTCAAAACTAACTTTTCTCACAGGTTGCTGTGTGTACCTGGGTATTTTTCAAAACAAAAATGAAGCATTTGTATTTGTCCCATAGCACAGACAAAAAAACCACACTAAAGCCACAACTAACAATAATATAAGTGATGTAAAGGTATCAAAGCAGATAAAAAAATAAGGTAAAAGTATACCTGGTGTTGTCTGAACCTAAGGATCTCTCCCACCTTTCCAAAAAGGGCAAAAAATTATGGGTAGGCCCCAGAGAGACTAAAGACCAGAATGTTTTCTTCTATAGATTGTGGGTCATCTGCCATCTTAATCCAACTGCCCTTTGTGCGTGTTGTGCTAATTACCTATGTAAATTATTTTCTGGTTATATTACCTCTGTGACTTCTTTTATTCTGAGCTTTGAATTTCAGTATGATAAGAAAATAACAAACTTAAAGCCTTTGATCACGAAAGTCTCTAACACAACAGAAATGTTCTTGTCAAATATATGGAAGTTCTACACAAACTCAAGTTTTTTCTGTGGATATAATGCAGAGACAACATTCACCTACACACTTATTGCCATTTAGTGCAAAAGTACAACTTAAATGCTTTAAAATTTAGAAGAATAATTCAAGGAGGACTTCCAGCAAATGTGATTTTCATTGCTCCGTTTTCTTCAGAGAAACACAAGACTTGAATATTAATGCCACCAAAGTAATGATAAAGTTGGTTGTGATGGGAAATCTTATTAGTAAACAAAAGCTGCATCTGAAAAGTATTGTCATTAAAAGCTATGTAGTAGTTAATTGAGTCTGATATGAAATTTAGTGCTGGAAAGTTAATGACTAATGCAGCTATTTCACAGAGCTTGGTTACTGCAGGCTCTATAATGATCTCCTTTGCTTCATGGCAACAATGAAATTAACCTCTCCTTTGTCCTGCAGGTGTTGTGTTCTGATAATGCATATCCTTTACAAGTATGAGCAAATTATTTGCTTTGCATACAAATTGAGCATAAGCTGAATCTATATGGATAAGAAAATGAGCACTTATATTTTTGAACTAGAGAATACACACTGGAATGTAAGTCACAATTCAATAAGCTGTCATCCTGGGTGACTTATAATAAAGAGTACAGGTAGGAATTTAGATGATTATGGGCTTTCTGGATTTCTATTCCTGTGATTCTACTGTCTTAAAACCTTATTGGCCATAAACTCACAGGTTAGCAAAACTCCCCCCTTATTTCAGCTTATGAATCCCAAAGGACAGACAGTTTTAAGTAAAGTGGTCTAGAAAACAAGTTGGGAAGATGAGGGAATGGAGGCAAAAAGAACATTGTTAGATTTTGTTTATCAGAGTATCTACTGAATTAAAGAAGGCAGAGTGCATTTATAATTTGGAGTGGAGGACATAAAAAGGAGCAAAAAAGACTCCTGGCATGGTATCAGAAAAACACTGTGAGAGTATCAGGAATGAAACAATATGAAATAACCCAGTATGGCTGGAATAAGTATATTACTTATAGAATTCACTGTACTTAAATAAAAGTTTAATGTTTTTGTTCATTCTAGTGACTCAATTGCTTGTGCATGTCTTATTGGCTGTATTATCAAGAGATATATTTGCAGTAGAAATTGTGAGAGTTGATTATGGTTTCACTGTGAGAATGAAATGCCAAGAAAAGTTTGAAGATGCTTCCTCTTTTCTCTTTTCCAGTTTCCCAGGATTCTAAAGGAATGTGACAGGGGAGATGTCAGACTAACAAAAGATTGATAGGTTTTAACAAATTGTGGTAGTACTATTCTTAATGTAGACTATTCCAACTTGTTTCTTCCTCTTACCAGGAAAAGCAGACATGAGGAAAATGTGGGAAGTGCTTACTATCATCTCCGGAACAGTGACTACTGCAGCTGACTTTACTCCAGCCACTGATATCAGTCAGACTGTGTAGACCAATTCAGTTTGCACATTTAGCAACTATATCAGCAAGTCAAAAGCAACATAATAACAATAAATTTCAGAAAGCAGCATGCTTGACTTATAATTGCAAGCTCAGCCTAAGCACCCAGTTTCTGCATATGCCATAAAAGGGATGCATAAACTTGGGTATAAACAAATATTGATTTTTTTTGGATAGGAGGTAATTACCCTGGAATGACATTTTCAAAGACTAGCTTAGCATCAGAAAATGAGTGGGAAACCATTCCTTTATACAAGCCACCAGTTTAATAGGACAATACTGTATAATTCTCTATGTCAAAGTCATTGATATATAACTGAAAAGGAAATTAGATGCTGGGTTAAGAAGCATGGAATATTAGAACACTTAGTTAGCTTTTCTTTATTCTGAACACTACTTTTCTGTTGTTCGGGGTTCCCCCTCCCCATTTAATAGAAAAAACTCCTGCAAAAAAGAATAGTTGTGTAAAAAGGTTTGCTTTTGGTTTAATTTCCCAATATCGAAATGATATGAAGGAACTATTTGATAATAGACCCAGTGAGAATGTTGTTATCCTTAGAAAAGTCTGAAAATTAATAAAGGAAGACACAGAAAGTCAGAAAAATCCTCAAAAGACAAATACTGGAAGCCATTTATTTTACAATGCTAGCATATTTTTTTGTTGGAAAATGTCAAAAGTTTTATTTTCATGAATGCCTCTCAACTCTCACACATGTCCAAAACTGAAATCTTGAGGTCCATTATTAGTGCATAGGATTTTGATATCTCACAGTTATATTTATTTGTTAGAAAGAGGGGTTCATGAAAACTAAAACCCAGAAATATAACTAAAACTCACAGTGACTTTAAGAGTGTCTCAAAATTTTCAGTAATTTTAGGACGGGTTTGGTTAATACAGACAGAAAGTAAAATTTATTTTTATGCCTCTGTGTGTACCGAGGAGTAGGAAAAAGAAAGGGAAATTTCATAAGGCAAGTGTCCATATCTTAGTTTACCAGTTTGTATATAAATTATAATACATGAAATATTTCAGTATCTAATAATAAAGCTTTGTGGGAAGCTTCATTTCAAACATCATATACATCATATACACCAGTAATTTAACAGTTGCCTCTGTTTTTTTTCATCATAGAGTCACAGAATCATTAAAGTTGGAAGGGACCTCCAGAGGTCACCTTGCCCAATCCCACTGCTCAAAACAAGATGAACTGCAGCAGATTGCTCAGTAATGTGTCCAGCTGGCCCTTTACTTTCTCCAAGGATTGAGACTTTACAGCCTCTCCAGGCAACCCATTCCAGTGCTCAACCACCTTACAGCCTTGAGCAACCTGGTCGAAAGAGTAACGTGAGCAAAAGACATCCCAGCACATGGCAGAGAGTTTGACTAGATGATCTTTAACAGATCCCTTCCAAGCCAAACCTTTTAGTGATTCTGCAGGAGTTTTACCTTTCCTTGTGTTTAAGTGGAATTTCCTACTTTTTAATTTGTGCATGCTGCCTCTTGTCAAGGGTTACTGGGAAGAGTCTGGCTTCTATATCTTTATTTTCTCACCTAAAGTATTGATACACATTAACGAGATCCCACTAAACTCTTCTCCTGGCAAAAACTCCCAGCTCTCAGTCTTTCCTAGTTCAACAGATGCTTACAATCCTAGAATCACATTAGTGGTCCCTCACTGTGCTCTCTCCAATACATTCACGCCTCTTGTACTGTGGAGCCTAGCACAGGAACAGCACTCCAGATGTCTCACCAGTGCTGACTAGACGGGAAGGATCGAGTATGTAAATCTGCTTGCTGGTGGTGCTTTTCCTAATGCAGTCCAGGGTGCTATTGGACTTCTTAGCTGTAAGGGTATGTTGCTGGCTCTTGCTGCAGATTGATTTGTGAGAATCAAAGGGACAGAGGTAGTTTTTCACTCTGTAAATCAAGTCCCGATCAAGTAGTGTGATCTCATTCTTGATTTTAAAATATAACACAACAGTACTGATATTTCAAATGTATGCTTATTTTCTTATTCAAATGCCTAAATTCCACAAATCACCTTTGGACTTTTTATTTTTCCACCTAATGGGGCCAAATTCTTTCCATCCATCCAGAACTTTACCAACTGACTTCTATCAGCTGTGGGGCATTTGTTTGGTTGGTTGCTTTTTTCCCACAAATTTGTTAATGTATGAGTTGGATTGGGAAATGCAGAAGACACAATGGTCTAGTGTCATCTAGAGATATTGTATAAACTCCCTTGCCTCATGCCATCTATACTTATTCATACTCCATTCATGCAAAGATTTAATCATCATTAATTACTTTAGCTGTTTTAAAATGTTTGTATTGGATTTCCATCAGTACTTATCCTTTTTAATCTGTGAAAATGGTCACACTGAAAATATATAGTTATTTGGGCCATTGGTTTTACCTTATTAAACCAGACCTACAGTGGTGGTTTCTTACCAGTCTTTTGGGATCTTCAGAGTTATTGAAACAGATTATTAATGGTCCAGAGACCTTATTAGCTGAGCCTTTTCCAATTATTTTTCGTAAATTATCTATACCTTGTGATTTCAAAGGTACAACTTGATTAGTTCTTGTTTAAGTTCTGCCTAACATCTGCTTGGATGAAAAATATTTTTTTTCCTTCAATGACCACTCACTTATTTCCCAAACTTAAAATTGGTTTTACTGAAACACTTTAGTCCTCTATGTTAGCGGCTTTAGTATTTACATCTCATGGGAATACCTAAGAAGGGACCAGAGATTCATTAAGCCCTGAATAGCCTATATGGATTTCAGGGTATTCAAAAAGGATAAGAAAAGCACTAGTCAGTGTCACGATTTAAGCACAGCCGGTAAGTAAGCACTAAACAACTCTCTCTTAACATTATGTTAACTTATGAAGTTAAAGCTACTTTCTCCATGTAACAGAAAATTTAGTTTTAAAAATGAAAGTTATAGAAAGGAAAACCAAGAGAAGTGCAGAGCTTAAATACAGTACAATCATCTCTGGAAAGACCCATGGGATGGCAAGGAAGCTGTGATATTGCCAGTATTCCCTAGGCTTTGGGATGTCAGATATTAGCTGAGACTAGGGACTGATGTTCTAGTGTTTTTAGAACTATTAAATGTTTTACAAGAGGAGAAAAACTCATTTGGCTGAGGAAATTGAAATTTTGGTTGAATTCATAGGTTATAATTAAGGCGGTCTTGATATCTTAAACATATCTGCACTTCGGGTGGTTTTCTGTGTTCCCTGAGGATCATGTACTACTTCTATGAAGGGCTGTGTCGGCTACCTTGTTGAGCTTTTCCTGACTGCAAGGCAATGCAATCATAAATATATGAGTATTCAACTGGATGTCTTATTTAGAACGCACAATTTTGTGAGATGAAATTGTCTGCAACAAGCTCCACTTGTTACTTTCCCCAGTGACTTGGTTTAGGGATATTTTTATAAAGGCATCCAAGGGACAGTTCTAAGCCTACTCTGTAGTGGACAGCTGTACAATTTAAACAAAAATGAGGTTGGGATTTTTTTTTCAGATTCACAACAAAATATGAAAAAAAAAAGGATTTACTTAGTTGCAAGTTATATTACTGGAGCCCTGCAGTATCACACTTTATTCATTAATAAAAGATAGAAAAGTGCTAAACTAACATGGCAGTCTGTCAGTTAAATGTATTTTATTTACTCAAGTTCTAGATTCTCCTCCCAGGTAAGAGAAAATGAAATCCTGTTATCTGGACAGATAATCTTGGGACAATGTACTTTAAGTAGGCCCAGAAAATATGAAAATTTGTCTTTGGTTTTAAAGTCTCTGGGAATCAGATAAATACAACAGACTTGTATCTTTCATTCACTTACAGGTCTGTCAAATCTCCAGAATGGTATATAAATAGAGGCATCATTATGAACAACCCTAACTTTAAAAACTATCTATCTATCTATGGAAATATAGATTTATTGAATTCATGCAAAGCTATCTGAGAGATAGTTCTCTATGGAAGAAATTTAACAGAACATTTTCAATAAAACTGCTGATATTTTGTTTCAAGGAATGCTCTCCTAATACTTTATATGCAAAACTGCAGTAGAATGTAGTTCTAGTCCAAATTTATTTTTTCCAATCTGACAGCTGAAAGGTAAAGGTTGAAATTGTCTCATTTGAAAAGTCTGATGGGAGGACAATAGATAAAAGAGAGCCTCTCATTTATCCTCCCAGGATGGACTTAACTTTTTTATTCCAGACATTAACAGTGCTAGAAAATGAAGTTATAAAACACTGAATGCAAAAGAAAAACAATAAAATTAAAAAAAAGAGAACACCTACACTGGAGAATACTGTGAAAAGTTAATAATGTATTGTCAAATTCTTCTCTGAGCTAAAATAAAGGAGTGCTTGTTGCACTACAAAGTTTCAGATTTCATGTGAACTAAATGCAGGAGTTTTGTAATTAGGGATCTCATGAGGGGATAATATTCTTGCCAGTTCTTGATTTTTTTTTTTTAAATTTTAATGACTCTGCTATTAACTAGGGGCCCCTGAATGTAATTAATCACTTGGAAATGTGATGGAGCTAGATAAATAAGAAATTACTTCACTATTTGCAACAATTACATCTAAAATATAACCACAGCATATAAACTCGTTGGGAATAACTAACCTCTACAATGAAATTCCTCACAGGAGCATTTGATGGTCATCAGAATCAATATAATTTCACTGATGATAACTCATTTATTACAATACTGAAGAAAGACATTTGCCATTTTTTGCAAGATGATATTGTGTAGATTTTTCTTTCATTCTTCCTCCTGCAACATTTATATATGAGTGTTTCCAAGACCAGTGTCCTGCAACAGATGCTGCCAGCAATACTGAATACTTTCAATTAGTAGTTCTCTACTTCTCAGGTAGCTAAGCAACTGACCTGTGGTGAAGAATACATAATGATCTTGTGCATATCCACCTTAGAGCATCAGACAGAGCTAGACTTCAAAACATGGGTTTGTTCACCCATATTGATGACTTTGGCTTAGCCTTCTGTGAATTATAAAGTGTGTTTACTCTGTGCTTAATGTAAATAAGTCAGAAACAGAAATTAGAGGCTGTATACATATGTGGCTTTATCTTTCTCCATTCATTGAAATTATCATGCTGTTAGCAAGCAAACATACAGAACTCTAAAAAATCAGGGTAAATAAGGATTTGATATCATTAATATGCAATCATAATAAACTACATAACAATATTTTTGACTTTTTTAACAATTGTGAGTAATATGGTCTTGTTAATAAGGCAGTATTTACTTAATGGGAATCTGAGAATAAACAGCAGCTGGCATGGACTTAATCCACATAAAAGAGAGGCTCCTAGTTGTCAGGGGGATGGTAGCATGAAAAAATAGAGAAAAATAATCTTATCCTTTGTAAAGCCTTCCAGTACCTTGAGTCTGTACCTCAGAGTTGGTCAGCATTTACTAGAATCCCAGATTCTAGAAAATGCTTGAGCAGTTTTCTCCCCTCAGCTTTGTTTGATCAGAGGACTTGCTTATTCTCGTGCAATGAAACTTTCACAGTCCTAATCCATTTATTTATCACCTGTGAAAGACTGAACAATGCAAGGAGGGTTGAGAGGGTCTTACATATAAAGAAAACAACAGAAGCTCTTTAAAAACCCTGGCCAAAAAACTCACCAAAAATCCAGAAGAAGCAGAATAAAAACATTATAGATTACTGGGAAAACATTGCAGTGGTGTAATTAGATCAAATAGGAAATATAAGAACACTTTGGCCAACAGAAGTAATTTGCAAAACTACGAAATTTAAGGGTGAAGCTTGTCAAAAATCACTTTGGCTCAGCAGTAAATTTTGCAGAGCTTTAAAGAGTGTTTGGGTTAAAGTGTTGTTCAAACCATTCTTTAAGATAAAGAACATATTATGTTAACTGAAATTATTTGGAAGGGTCTCTGAAATGTTCGTATCCGTAGTGAAAAGTATTTGCCTTGTATACAATGCTTCAGCAGCTCTCCTTTTTCAGTCAACTCAAGTGCCCAGGGAGTTTTTAGGAATTGTAATCTGCTGTAAAATTAATTTAAAGGGAAGAGAAAATGTGTGTTGTCAGAAAGACTGGAGAAACTAACATTTACCAAATGGAAGTCTGTGAGAATCTCTGTAATAGTTCCTTCAGATTAGTTGCATTTATACTTCTTTTGGAATAACTTTTTTTTTTTTTTTTTCTAATACCACAATTATCCTACCTAATAATGACAGCTATAATTTTGTAGTGAGTTGATCCTGGCTGGACATTCGCTACCCAACAAAGCTGCACTGTCACTTCACTCCTCATCTGTAAAGGGTAGAGACTATAAAACCAAAGGCTTGCAGGTTGAGGTAAGGACAGGAAGAGATCACTCACACAATTATGGTTAGAAGCAAAAGAGACTCAACTTGAGGAAATGAGTTTCAATTACTGCCAATCAAATCAGAGTAGGACAACAAGAAATAAAACCAAATCTTAAAAACCCTTGCCCCCACCTTCCTTTCTCCCCAGGCTCAACTTCAGTCCCAATTTTCTCTACATCCTCCCCACCAGTGGCACAGCAAAGATGGGGAATGGGCAATGTGGTCAGTTCATCACACTTTGTCTCTATTTCTCCTTCCTCCTCAGTCTAAGGACTACTCACACTCTTCTGTTCCAGTGTGGTCTCCACCATCCACAGGACCTGCCAGGACCCTGAGTTCCTGAGTCCCACTGGGTCACAGCCTCCTTTGGGGATCTACCTGACCTGCTCTGACATGGGGTCCTCCTCACTGCAGCTCCTCCCTAAACAAAACCTTGCCACACAAAGCCAATCTTAAACATTTATTTTTTGAAACACACGCTATCTGTAAAGTCTTTTTACTGTATGCTGCAACTGCAATTTCCTACGTAGAGTGTCAAAATGGGTTTGTTTGACTTTTCAAGGTGTATATGTTCAGAGCTATCATGTAATTTACTAGCTTTATCAAAGTTTGTAAAGCTATACAACATGTACTGAAATAAAAAAACCCCAGACAATCAAACAAGCAAAATAAAACTGATTGTTGATGATATTGCCTTTTTACAAATAAAATATATTCAGCCCATTAGGTGAATCACATGGCCTTAGGAAATATATATCAATAGCTTGGTAAGATTTTAAAGCCACAACATAAACCAGAAAACATCAGTGTTTTCCATGGCTTGGCTCTGAGACAGTCTTCATTATAATTTTTACATCCCAACATCTTTACAGATAGTTACTGTACAATTGAATAAAATATCTGTCATCATGCACTGTCTTTTACTAATTTTTGTAGATATCAGAATCTACATATATAGAAAAAACCCACAAAAAACACCCAGTGTAACTAAGTACTCAAATTCAATAATTAAAAAATCAAATCATTTCAGAAGTCAGAGAGTCTAAGATGGCTTTCTCTACACAGTTAAATAAAAATCTCAAGTTCCTTTCTGCAAAAGCAATCTGAAGTTATATGGGCTTTTAAAAATATTGAATTATTAAAATAAATCATCTGAAAAATTATTTTCTAAAGCAAGACATTTTCTTTATCTTAAAGCAGAGTATTTAATTTGGGAACAATTATATAAAAAGTTGTAAGAGATAGATAGATCTGGATTCCATTCCAGTCTGGGACTGAGAGTCTCTCTGTGATGTGGGAAGAATACATATATCATGTGTTCTCCCTTAACAACTGTAGCTCACTGCATTCGTCTCATACTTTTCCAACAGTAATGGGTATAGGATATGTTAAATTTTAAAAAAAAAAGGGTTGGTAAGGGTACCTAGACTGCTCCTACTGCTCCTGTCTTATACAGAGAAGAATTTTGCCTTTTTGTGAAGGAAAGTGCTACCTTGTTGAAAGAACTTTGTCTGACTCCTGGAAGTCTTTGAAGTGTGATGGTGGAAGAGGAACAAAGTAGAACAAGTACTGAGATAGAGTGAAGGACTTTTTAAATAAAAGAAAAAAGGAGAGAGAAAAAATCAGCAGCCAGTTAGGGGAAGAAGAGTGGTGAAGAAAAGCTGATAGAAAAATAGTCTGTATATGTATAATTGCAAGTAGAATGCAAAAGAAACTACTTACTTGATAAAAATCTCATTTAAAATTATATATAACTTTAATAAATTTTGTTCTCATTTTTACTTTGAGTGCTACTAATTTTAAGGCTCATATTTTGTGATTTTATTAAGTGTGAAGAATGTAATTAATGCAATTCTGCCACGTGTCCCCGCCACTGTGAGCATTATCAGCCTGTTGCAGCCAGAGTGGATGTTGAGCCATAGTTATGTGGCTATCTGCCTTACAGTGTGCAGATCACTTCCTTTCTCCACCTGCTCTGTCCATGACAGGCATCCTGGTGTCTCTCAGGGGTTTGCAGATGCTGCTGAATAGTAAGCCCTGGTAGTACTCCATGCTACATCAAATTATAGTACCCTACAAGAACGTTCTATTCAGCAGTCATTCAGAGGATGAGAATAAAGAACCTAAAACATAAAATGCCTTCCCAATTTTATACACATACATACATATATATATATATATATATATATATTCCTAAATTTAAGCCAAGTCAAGGGTAAAGCTGTGGCTGATAGACATGGCTGACTTATGAGGATGTTGGAGTTGAACATTCTTATTGTATGCTTAGAATGATAATATTTTCCAATAGACTTATATGCCAGGAGCAATCATAGAAAAGTGGTGCTAGATGAGCTGCAAGAGGAAGTTACAATCAGAGGAAAGGGGAAATTTGGTTTAGATTGGCATTAGCTATTAAAATAATGTTCTTATATTTCTACATAGTTTGAAATGCAGGAATGGGTTGAAATGAACCATCTCCATACATACATCTCCATTCACGCATACATCTGGATGACAACTTTCAGAGAATAAGAAACTAATATCTATAAAAGTAATTTTGAATTTCAAAGTCTTTTTTAAAAAAGTTATTATATATGACAACTTAGACAGAATTTTAGAATCTCCTGCTTGGTTACTGCAACAGCATCCTTCAAAGCCTTTATCTTCACTTCCCATTTATTACCACCTCAAGGTAGTTTTGTTCTTGTGATGTCTGTTTTGACTGATTGTCATGATTTAACCCCAGGCAGCAAACAAGGCCCAAGCAGCCACTCACTCACTACCCCACCAGCAAGATCAGGGAGGGAAATGGAAAGGTAAAAGCTGGAAAACTGAAAAAGCTGGGTTGAGTCAAAGACAATTTAATAGTAAAAGCAAAAGCTGTGCATGCAAATGAAGCAGAACAAGGAATTAATTCACTACTTCCCACAGTCCAGCAGGTGTTCAGCCATCTCCAGGAGAACAGGGCCTCATCACGTGCAACAATAACTTGGGAAGACAAACATCGTCACTCCAAGCATCCCCCTCTTGCTCCTTTTCCCACCACTTTATATATTAAGCATGATGTCACATGGTCTGGAATATCCCTTTGGTCATTTGGGGTCACTTGTCCTGACTGTGTCTCCTCCCAACCTCGCATGTACCCCCCAACTTCCCCACCAGTGTGGCAGTACAAAAAGCAGAAAAGGCCTCAGCTCTCTGTAAGCCCTGCTCAGCAATAATTAAAACATCTCTATATTATCACCTCCATGTTCAGCACAAATCCAAAACACAGCCGCACACCAGCCACTGTGAAGAAAGTTACCTTCACCCCAGCCCAAACCAGCACACTGATTCATTATTTTTAATTGCTCCTGCAAGATTGTGTTATTATTACAAATGCTTATAAGAAACCTTGTTTTCAGAGTATGAAGAAGTCAAGAAAGGAAGTATGAATTTTTTGTTGCCAGATAAGTGCTGCAGCAGTGGTTTGAATATTCTGTATACAGACCAGCTCAAAGTAGCTCTGTAATATACAAATGATGGTAGTACTTTTTAAGTCTGGCATTCCACATTTCTGTAGAAGGAAGAAAATTAAAAGCTGCCTCCTGAAGAAGGATGGAATGAATTCTGAATATGGTCTCACAAATATACTGTTTCCAGAAAACTGCCTGTGTCTCCAGAAAGGGGATTCTGTTCAGACAGCAATCCTTTGAAAGAAGATTTTGATTTCACAGTTTTGTGAAGTATCCCAACTTCTTTTGCTGCATGAATCAGATAGCAAAACCTCTTGAGTTCCATAGCAGACATAAAGGTGGCGTCTCTACATGGAATAAATGTATTGCTACACATTATTTATTTCCTTGTATTAAAACTTTATCTGTCTTTAAAAGAGTTTTCAGGGTATTTGATACATAAGGTTTTAATTTCCCTTGACCTACAGTAAGAGTACTGCAGTATCCAGCAGTCTGTATAAATTGGGCAGCTGCGGGAAGTTGCTGTGCTGCTTGTTATGAGATGTTGTCATCTTTGTTAATGAGAAAATTGCTAGACCAGCAGCTTTTTTGGTGTTGTGATGTTGTTATTTTGATTTTGGTATGGGGAACTTTTTTGTAGATATGAATGATGTGATTGAAGTTTGTGAAGACTGTGGAATGAATGTGGATTTTTATGACAATTTTAAAATATATGCTTCACAGAGGAAAGTTGTGGAACATGTAGTGTTCGTGTGGCAATGGAAAAGAAACTATCAGAAGGTTCCCCTACATTTGATAGAGCCAACGCCAATGGTCTCCAAGGCAGAGCCACCGCTGGCCAAGGCAGAGCCCAACAGCAACTCTGGGTATAAGATCGTTAAGAAGAGGGTGGGGATGGGTGGTGAACAGTGCATGGACAATTTCAGCCAGGAAGGTGAGTGAGAATATATGACAGAAAGAACGCTGCAGACACCAAGATGAGTGAAGGAGAAGGAGAAGGAGGTGCTCCAGGCACCAGAGAAGAGACTCCCCTGCAGCCCATGGTACAGACCATGGTGAGGCAGGATGTGCCTCTGCACCCCATGGAGGCCCATAGGGAAGTAGAGACCCACATGCAGCTTATGCAGAACCCCATGTCAGACTGGGTGGATCTGCCCAAAGGAGGCTGTGACTCTGTGAGAAGCCCAGGCTGCATCAGGTCCCTTGCAGGGCCTTGTGGCCCCATGGAGAGAGGATCCCATGCTGGAGCAGGTTTGCTGACAGGACTTGTGACCCTGTGAGAAACCCACTACCGGAACAGTTTGCTCCTGAAGGACTGCGGCCTGTGGAAGGGACCCATGCTGGAGCAGTTTGTGAAGAATTGCAGCCTTTGGGAAGGACTCCTGTTGGAGAAGTTTGTGAAGGAGTCCTTCTTCTGAGCAGAAAGGAGCGACAGAGACAATGTGTGTTGAACTTATCCCAACATCATTCCCTGTCTCCCTGCACTGCTGTTGAGAAGGAGGTAGAGAATTTAGAAATGAAGTTGAGCCTTCCACTTCAAGAAAGAAGGGAGTGGTGGGGGAGAGATATTTTATAAGATATTTTTTTTTTCTTATCGTCTTTTTCTGACTTCATTTGCACTAGATCAAACTAATTTCCCCACACCGAAACTGTTTTACCTGTGACAATAATTTGTGAGTTATCCTTTCTGTTCTTGTCTCATCCTGTGAGCCTTTCCTAATATTTCCTCTCCCCCTGTCCAGCAGAGGAGGGGAGTGACAGAGTGGCTTTTTGGGCACCTGTCATCCAGCCAGGGTCAAACCACCAGAACTCTGCTCCTTCATAATATATGATCCACATCTGATCAGGAGAGGGTATCTCAGTATCAATCAATCATTAGCAATCACCTCAACTGAAAATGTCTCCAGGGGATAGTAAGTAGCATTGACATATTTTATTTACACTTACACAATTATTAACTTACATTATGTTAAAGATATAACTTTTACTTTTCCGTAGATTTGGGAATTTTCCAAAAAGATAATAACAACCACACTATTTTCAAACTTAACATAAGTGACCAGGCAGATATTGCAGATACCTCATGTTATCTAGAACAGTTAGATATTTCATTAAGTTTTTGTGTTTAATTTTAAGCTATTTTTGTTTACTTATGTTAAAATATGTAATTGTCTTTGTGGAGGTGAAACACACTGGACTAATTATTATTATTGTTATTATTGTTATTTGTTATACTTTCATGTGTATCATAATAAATTCAGTTATATATTCCCTACTCTGCAAGCAAACCATTTTATATGCAGATTTAAGGTAACGGGCATTCAACTTTAAAAAATGGTTCTGATATACTGTAGCTTCTCAATAATAATATTCTCTTACATTACAACAGAAAAGGATGGATTATGGGTTTTTCAATTTGCATCAGGCATATTAATTGCAGAGTAGGATTTCCACATAAAATATCAATGTACTGGAACAAACTGTTAATGTACCAGAATATGAACACTTACATTCATTTCTTGTGATTTAAAAGCAATCTGCTTTTTCATATATCTGAATAGTATTTTTTAAAGTCTGCTAATGAGAACAACGTAACCAATGTTTTCTGAAAACCTTAATTAGTTTAAGTGTTAATAGTGATTTCCTAGTCATTGTACTGGCAAACAGTACAACAAGCCATTAAGGAAAGAAAAGAATTTACAGAATATGGAAAAACCTTAAAGCAGCTTTTAAGAAACATGCCATGGAAGATCGACTTTATGTTGTATTAGCAAGAAAAGAAACCTTGAATTCAAGTTTTACTTGTTTGTTTTGTTTTTTTTGTTGTTGTTCTGGGTTTTGTTTGTTTTTGTTTGTTTTTTTCCCTTGGAGAAGATATTCCTAGACTAATAAAAGTGTACTTGGAAGTGAAGTTCAGCTGTGAATTTGCAAAGTGTTTTTAATGATATAGAACAGCAAGTTTATAGTTTATGTATTATCTAATTTGTTTGAATTGCACACAAAGAATCCAAGAAATTTGTTTTAATTGGTAATAATAATACTAAAAATTTTGCTGTATAAAAAGAGAACTTAATTCTTTAAAAGCAGGGAAGTAAAGAGTTATGATTCTTAACAGTACAAAAGGGATTGTTTACAACCATTATCTTGTTATTTATACACCTGGGCAAGTGCATATCTTCTCATTCACTTTCAAATACTAGACTGTAGCTGCTTAAAAAGATGCAAATTAATTCCTTCTTTGTTTATGCAGTTTTGTTTTATGACTGCTCTGTTTCACACTACTAATCTTTAATGGACCTTCAATTTCTTTTCTCTTTTTCTTTTTCTTTAAAACAGGAAATGAATGCAGGTCCTTCCTTTTAAAGCCAGACAGAAAGAGAAAAAATATTTAAGTTTTCATGCCACAGCTGCAGGCTGTGAATTATCCCACTAGGGAAGAGTGGAAATACCACCCACATAATCCAACAAGAGGCTTGATTCATTTTGTGTCTGAAGCAATCGTTGTGGTCTTACAAAGCTGAAATGAGTTTCCTTTGCAATCTTCACAGCAAAAAAAAATGAGAATATCTTCCTTACAAGTTCAAAGCAAGATCCCACTTTTTAATTTATTTTTACTCCTATTTCTCATTTTTATTTTTTCTTCCTTAGTTTCTCACTATTTTGCAACTACCTTGACTTTACATATAACAGTGGAATTGAATATGAGACAGGATGTAAGTAAGAGCCAAGCAATATCTTCCCAGGCCTATCAATCGCAGCTGAACTCTTGACAAGTGATTTGGTTAGGGTATGAGAATCAGTTACAAGGGTCTTTGCAGAGCTTGTTTTTAAGGCTCCTATTTGTTCCAGGACAGTTAGAAAACCTTCCTGTCTCACTGACACGGTGAGTTAGTTGCCATCTGTTTAAGATCTCAGTGGCAGCACCTGCCTATGGTCCTCTCTAAATATGCAGGACTCCTCTCAGTATGCATAGATGCTATGTAGCTTCCTACAGATCATCAATAGTGAATAATGAAGAGAGAGATATTAAATTCTGCCTTTTAGATTCTTTACTCAAGGCTGTAGGGAGGTTTTGTCCTCTTGGGATCCTAATGCTTGAATTTTAACTTGGAGAACTTTAAAGTGCTCAGGATATATATATATATGTATATATATATATTTAATTTTTTTTTAAATGAGTTGGATTAAAGATTTAAAAGTTCAGCTACTGACAGATGAAATTATGACTGCAGTAAAAGTCAGCTGGTTGCAGTACTTGTCCAGAAACATTCCTTTCTATTGCCTCAGAATATTCATACACTTGCTGTCTATTCCTTCATACAGTGATGTAGTCACAAGGCTGTATTTATTAGGACAAGAGGACAGAAGGAAGGACAGAAGGAAAAGGGTAGAGAGGAAGGGAGAAAGAAGAAAAGAAAGCTGGTTGGTTTGAATTCTCTCTTGATGAAGGTGGAATTAAACAGATGTTTTTATCAGATGTACTAGCTGATCCTTGTAGATCCCTTCCAAACTGGACTATTCTATTCCATATCTCCAGTGGATAACTTGAACACGAGATTAATGCTTCTGATCTACATGAAGTAGAAATTGCAATTGTATGTTTAATGTGTGTGAGCAGGTGCATTTTGAAAACACTTTCCAGATCAAAACTCTCAGCTGAGTTGGATCGCTGCATGAACCGTTTCAGGATACTGACCAAGCTTAGGGCTGGGTGATGTAGTAATCTTCTCAGTTCTCTCAAAAACTTGTAAGGATGTGGAAAAGCTCATATCTTAATCCGATTTCAGAAATCTTCATCATAAAGGGCTTATAGATTTCAGATGCAAGTAAAGATTTGAACTCAAGAATTTAATTTAATTGTAATTTCATTTTACTTTTAAAGAGTAAAAATTATCAAATATTTCAATACTTTATTGCTGTAATTTTTCTCTACATTTAAACTGAAATTTATATTCAAGTTATATCACATACAATTCTAAATATTTCATTGCATCTATATGTGCTTAAATTCATGTGTTTTAGATCTAAAACCTCAATTAGTGCTTATTCTAGTGACAGCAGAAATATGGCTCAGAATTCAGTGAACTCACACAAATTTTGCTGAGACCAGTGAAGTTCTAAAGAGATATAGGCAGTGTATTTAATAGCCTTAGACATATGTAATGAACTTATAGTCATCATTGTTTTAAGATTCCATAAAAAAATGTAAAACTGAAAAACTATATGTCAGCTCTCCACTTTTCAGTTTACCCATAAATCATAGCCTTAGCTGGATTTTGTTAGGTATATTTAGGAGCTGTAATCTCTGAAAAGCTTGCCAGGCATTGCCTGTGAACTCACACTAATAGGCATCCTAAACAGAAAAGGAACCTGAATACAGGGGAAATAACTGTTCTGAGAGCTCTGGCATGGTCCTTGTTGCCAGGGAAACCTCTTCTTTGTCTCTACGTGTTCAGAATGGCTGCCTCATTAGACACTGAACCTGATCGTCACGTTGCACTACCAGGAGAAAAAAATAAGGAAGGGGAAAAGCTAAGAGTTCCACAAATCTTTAAGAAAATATCAAGAATAGGGGTAATCTCAAATAAATGTATGTGTAACTATTATCGTAATTATGTTCTGTAAGGGTAAATCTGTCCAGGCTGCTTCTTTCCACATTTATTTGCAGGTGGAGGTGAGCAATTCTGGATTGTCTTTTACTGAATTAAAAAAGAAAGGAGAGAGAAACAAAAAAAAAGAGAAAAGAATGGGAACACAAAACTGGTGAATTGCATATTTTATCTAAAATATATCTCTTACTTTTAAATATTGAAAAACATCTATTTAATAAGGTCATTCTGCTTATTTAACTGCCTGAGACATTGTTTTAGCATTTCTATAGCAGATTTTATTCATGGACTCAGAAGCATAAAATGTCAGGGAAAAAACCTATATAGGTGCATTTATTACTCTGATCATAAAGAGGAGTGGTGAAAAAACAGTAAAACTTGAAAATATATAGTGACAAGAGAGTTACTTTATGTTTACTACTAAGTTTTAATCAAGATACTAAAAACAGCACCACATAAACTTCTGAAGTGCAGCAGAACTGGATGCAGTTTCAAGGCATTACTCATTGGCAATAAAACTATGAACCCAAGGTCCCTCAGGAGCTCAGCTCCTGACCTTGGCTGATGAGAGAAGCCTTTGAACACAGGGCCAGAGCTTAACCTCCACCCTCTGTGGTTTATAAATATCAACATAGGGAAGGGATTTTAAAGTCATCATCCCAATAAGTCTGTTGTCTGAAAAGAAAAATGAAATCCAAATCACAGGTGAAATAGTTAAGGAATGCCTGACTTTGCTCTTATTTATGAAGAGGGAAAGCAACCCAGCTAGGCTTTTTTTTTCTTATTTTTTTTCAACTGTACCAGATGTGAAACTGAGTAGTTAGGTGCAAAAAGAAGAGAGAGCTTGACCAGGTGGTCTGAGATTAGCTGGTTGCTTTCCAAGAGCATAAAGAAATTTCATGAACTAGATTTACATGTACCTGGAGTCATTTTCCTTCTTAGTAAGTGATAAGCTACGCTGAATCTCTGATGTTGCCTAAGTAACAGTATTCAAATTAATATATTTTCTTTTTTAAAGAATACTTTTCATCTAACAAACATTTCAGAGATTTTTTAACCTCCTCTGGGATAAAATTGTTAAAACAGGACTTGCAGATTGCAGCTAGAAGAAAAGAGAAAAGAAATGGCTGAGTGTAATCACCTATCAACTACATTGCAAGAACATACACACAGTTGCTCTCCTTGGAAAGTAGTTCTTTTCAGTTCCATGGTGAAATATTTTCAAAATTCAGTGAGAGTTGAGTCATTAATAAGAGAAATATTTTGTCCAAATGGGGACTTGAGGCAGAAAAAGCTATTCTGGACGGCTCCTGTAACCATCAGGGTTCTTTCCTTTCTATATTTTAAAGAGTTACACATAGCGAAGAACTAGACAAAGATGTTTAAATTAATATACAAAGCAAGAAGCAGTAGCAGGAATGGTACTAGAATATTGTTTGAGTGCATCTGATGTGCAGGTGTGAAGTAAGTGCTCTTTGTACCACTAATTTAATAAATTTTGATAAATACAGAGAAAGTAAATGTTTCCTTTTGGCTTCTCTTTTGAGCAAATACACACAAGGATATCAAGGTTTGAAAAAGAATAATAAAAAACATGCCCTGAATCTTAATGCATGAATGTGTGAGCCTAGATGTCTGTGAGAAAAGGTAATTAATGAAAAGATACAGTTATAACTGGGTAGTAGTTATAATCACTCTATTTTGTTATGATAGTCTAACTGAACCAGACTGGAAATTCTAGGAGCTACATTTCTAAGTTCCATTTATGTTCTGAACACCAGGTTTTTTCTTGAATTGGTTTCCACTGACATAATTTCTTAATTGCACTAACGGATCCAAAATGCAAAGTCTTTTGTCTTTTCATTTTTGAAGGAGAATTTGGAAAAAATTCTGAAGAGATTTCAGTAACTTAAGGCTCTCTCAATGCAGAAATCCAAAAATATTTAAGAAAAAATTTGTATACTTTTCAGTCCCAAATACTTTACAAATATATATGTATACTTTCATACACAAAAGCACCAAAAAAAAGGAAAAAAGGAAAAAAAAAAAGAAGAGAGATGCAAATGCAACTTTTGATCCAGTTCTGTAAAATTTCTACAAAGTATGTATTTATCAGTGCATCAAAATTAATCTTTCAATATACCAAATCATAAAAGGTACCAAATAGTTCACAGTCTTTTATTTTACAAACAGCATTGTGAGACCTAAGGAAACAGCATTGTCAAAATTTAATCCCTTTAAATATTATACACCCAGTATACCCGATGGAGATGGATGCACAATCACTGTCATCATCAAACAAGAAACTTCTGGAACTAAAAATGTAAGCAGTTCTAGTTGGATGCAGAAGACCATGAAGGAAAAAGGGCACCTGTACAGACTGCAAAACCCCCTTAGAAGTCTCTAGGCAGTAGTCCTTAAGTCATCACTGAGTCCACAAACTGATGCTTGCACATACAAGTCAGCCTTTCAATAAAAAACAGAAAATAAGGAAGCAAAAGGGTTGGAACTTTGACAGTGACTTAAATCACATACAGATGGTATATTATAGATGCCAAATATCCTCACAAGATCCTTGGTCCCATGATGCAGTGTGCGTCCTGCTCTCTGATCTCAGCATATGTCAAAGCCCACTGTAAGAAAGAAAGCAGCAGATCAGCTTCATCGTTATCCCATTATTTTTCACATTACAATGTGCACCCCTTATATAACCAACTAGAAACCCTAAATGGAAGCAGTGATGCAATTCCGAGGTCTTGCACAAGGCACATGCAGGAAAAGGAATGACATTGTTTGTTTAAGGTATATATGGAAGTGACACAGAAGAAAAGCACAGGTCTCCCACCTTAGCTGGTGTTATAAGAACATGGTGTGTACCCAGTTTCTTGTTCGTGTTTCTTTTGTCTCTTGAAGAGCCAGCTTTAGAGGTTTATGCACATCTTCTTCCTAAGGTACCTGCATTAACAGACACGGGGATGGGGATCATAAAGTTTGTGTTTTAGTCCAGTGTGAAAATTGCCGTCCTTTGTCTCTCCGCTCTACATCTCTTTTTGGTGAGTATAAGCAACAAAATCACTTTCTTAAAGCTGGAAAGATAAATCAGAAATATAAACTAGAAATTTGCCTGCCAAATGCTTATTATTCTACCAGAGCCCCCAAATTACACCCTCTGGATAGCTGGAATGTAATTTCACCTTTAAAAGGAAGTCTTCTTATCAGTCAATTGATATTTTTAAACACTATATTGTCACTGCAAAATGAAAATCACTGATGACTCTCACAAAAATTTGATACTGGCAGAGCTATAAAAATAACCTTTCTAAGTGTTAAGCCTTGGGACATAGTGTTTATGCAGCCTAACAACAGCTCTTGTCTCAGCATAACATATATTAAAAATCTAGAACACACTTCAAGGATTATTTTTCGGTTTTTTTTCCTGTCTCCATGGTTTTGCCTTTGAAATCATCTCTGAAACAATAGTATTGCATGCATATTTGTGCCTGTTATTCCAGGTATACTCAAGAATATTTGAAAGGATTATAAACGATGCTTGCCCTTGTAGGTTAAATGTTTTAGCTTTACTTGCATTGACATTGCAGGTGAACGCCAAAAATTAAATAATAAAAAAAAGAAATTAACCTGTTGGTGGCAACCTACCGTTTTCAGTCTTTCCAATCACACCGAGGCAGAAAGTAGCCCTGACAATTCTGTGACTGCTCCAGCCCATTGTAAACAGGAGGTGGCAGTTCTAGTCTTTGATCCAATATGCTGCAGTGTTATAAAATGGCAGTAACTAGCTAGGGAAGACAGTTCCACAATATGCAAGCTAAATAGCTTTTCCAAGGCTAGCCAGAGCCGCTTCCCCTTTATTCCCTTTTTGTAGAAAGCTAAAATGTGTCACACACAGAGAGAAAAAAAAGAATAAAATAGAGCAGCCTTCTGACAGCTCAGAATTGGTACTGTGATAGAGAGTCTAGAGCTAACTACACTGCATCCAAGGCTTTTTATTTTTCTTTTCTTCTTTTATTTATTTATTTTCTTTTTGAGTGTGCAAACACATAAAGATTGTCTTTATAGGGCTTTTGTGAAAAAAAATCTTCTCTATTCATCTCGTGCTCTGTCTCAGGCATTAGTTTCACAAATCTTTTTAATCAAAGAAAATACTTTTATTCTATAATACTAAATTTCTGCTTAAAACTACATCAATAATACCCCTCCCCCAATATATGACAGATGAAATCTAGCAGGAGTGGATCTAAAATTCAGTGCAGCCTATTCAACAGGCCATTATTTTTTAATTTCTGCTGCCTTTCTGAAATACCGCTGAATTTCTGAGAAGACATTGGGTTATCATTAAAGCAACTTCAGGATGAAACCTCCTCTGCTGGCTCTAGTTATGGAAACCAGAGCTTTAACCAGCATGTTAAAAAGCCCTATGACAGTAAAGACTAAGAGCAAAGTAGAGCCATTGGAAAGTCTTTCACTAGAGAAAGAAAAGGAGCAGAACAAGGGAGATAAAAGGATGTGAAGGATGCAGTCTGGCATCTAAGAGAAACTACACAAGCAAGCATTGTATTTTCTGCCTTTTAATCCAGCTCAATGTCTGATCATGAAGAATACCAGAGTCACATCAGAAATATATTACACAATCATATTGAGAATTTTATAGAATGTCTGGAAGCTAGGTGGAGGTGAGAACTACTGAAAGCACGTGACATTCAGAATCATGCAGAGTAGCACATATCTGCAAGGTGCAAGTCTCCAGGAAGTTGTTTAATGTAATTGCCACACAACATGCTTTCTTAGGAAGAGTCTTGGGATGCTTCATTTTGATCAAATAATTTTTGCCTTTCTGCTATTCCACCTACATCATTTCTGTAAGTAACTTCTCCGAGCAGAACAACTGCTTTGCACTGTGGTGCGTGAAACTAGGACATATTGTCATGGCCATAGATAACAAAATATCCTACTGTTCCCATCATGTCATCCAGTGGGAGCTCCTGGAGTCAGAGATTCAGCAGTGTACATTAATCTTCACAGTGTTACAAGACATCACTAACTCAATTCCCTTGCATCCTCACAACGGAGTTTGTCCAATTGTAGAAAGATAAGACATGAGCCTGATGTTGTTAATCAGACAGGCACATACTCTGACACGTTTCACAATAGGAGGAGAATACACATCATGCCTTGTAGCTATGGAAAACAATAAGAATGTTGAGGGCAGTACTGAACTAAAGAAGAAATCTGGTTATAATTGTAGAAGTACTGTAGAGGCAGGAAAGCAGTACGGCAGTACATCTCATTCTGCCAGGACCTTTCTGAGAGATTTAGGAAGCATTTAAGGGATTTACACACAATGAAATTCAGTTTAATTACTGTGTATCAGCTGAGCAATGGTAACAGTCCCCAGGAGTGCCTTATGGCCAAAATCAGGTGTGCAACACTGCTTACCCTTCCTTACATTCCAATTAAGCTATGTTTAATGACATCACACTTACTGAGCACTGGAGGAGCACAGTTGAAGAGGTCAGTGGTTCTTCTGGTGTATAGTACCTTAGGCCATGTTGATCTGCGTTTCATTGGAGTATTTCCTAAAAAAAGTATTAAGGCAGGGTAAAATCAGCACTGCATATCCTAATTAGAGGGGACATCGTCAAACTAAACTTCTCACACAGAAGATCTCATGGTAAGAACTAAGAGGCTGTGCAAAGATTCACAGATGTTCTGGGTATAAAACATAAAAAAATCGAGTATGACTCAGGTTCTTAAATTTCTGTTCTAAGCGGAGCTCTGCGCTTTCCTGTCTGCTACAAAGATCCATCTATTTAAGGTTTTAATTTTATTACATGAAGACATTTTCATAGCCTCCTTTAGCCATCAAAAATAAGATCAACCCCCAGCTGCACCACTCACAAGGAACAGTGTTACTTGTTCATATGAAAGAGATTTGGAGCCAGAACTTGAGTTTAATTTCCCCGCATATATGACAAACCTAGATATCCTGGAATGATCTGAGAGGTTTTTTCCAGTGATTCCACTGCAAATTGTATCACTTTTGCTTATTTATCTCAAATTTACTGGCACTAGAATCTCCATGAATCTCAGTGTTGCATATCCCTGACAAATGCTTGGAGAGCAACCTACAGAGTTAGTCTTTTGTTCTCTCCTCTCTCCCACACTAATATTCTTGCATGCAATAAGCACAGCTTTATCTCTGAGGATCCTTCATCTTAGAAGATCAGTTAGCGTCTGGGAGATCAGGGCTCAAATTCCTGCTATGCAAGCATTGGATGCTAATTTCACACGTAGAAGTTCCACGCGGCTGGCGGTGGCGCGCAGCCACCTGCGCAATTGGGCGGTGTTCTGAGCAAACAAATGCAACCAGCCCTCTTGCCAAGAGACTGGAGGGCTGCCTATTCCAGGAATCACACTGTGACTGCTCCTCGAGGTCTAGCGGTAGTTATGATAGCTATGTAGTCTTGTAGATGTCCCCTGAGAGAGGAAGGAAAATGAAAGCATGGAAACTGAGGCAGACAGAGAGTGATGTGACAGTTCAAAAACTGAGCAGTAATGTGGCATTGCTGCCTCTCTGAGAAATAAGATTGATAAAGCTCTTGTTGAAGCTCAGGTATGTAAACTGTCCTGATAGTTTCAATGAGACTACTGATGAAGAATCTTAAATGTGTGGTTTGATACCTCCAATAAGAGACAGATTACAACATATGAACCCCACTAGATTTTTAAAATATTTGAAAAAAGCTTAAAAAGAAATATAAAGGCTTAGACACACAAACAAATTGCTGGAGCTAAAAAACCATTCTATGTCAGCTGAGACACTGTAACTCTTCATAAAAATTATCTTTCATTGCAGATGTGAATAAATCAAATTATTACAATTTTGCAAGAGCAGAAGCCCACACATTGACAGGAAAGGAGATGGGAGGAGAGGAGATGAAATTGAAGAGGAAGAGACATATGCAGAGGGAAGAGAAGAAGGAAACTACCTGCCATTGAGAACCAAATAACTGAGAAAAATGTAAAGCATAAAATTGTGGGTTCTGGAAGCAGAGAGCCAGTACTTGTAGACATGTGAAAAATACTAATCTAAACAAAAAAGTAAAAGTGGGACAGAGTTCAAGGGGTTGAATTCTACACTAAAAGTTGGATAATCTCACAGTAAACAGTACATTTTTTCTTTCTGACTTTTTACCATCTCAGATTTGTAAAATGTTTTTATAAATATTTGTAAAATGACTTTACCTGATATTCTATTCCTCTCCACATAAGATATGAAAATTTCTGTCTTAATTTACTCACTAGGTTCCTACTAGAATTCTATACACAGTGGATCTGTCTAATAAGTTACCAGAGACATTTTTTTCTGCAAAAACATTGAAATGTCTCTTTCTTTCTTTTAATTTTCTCCTTTTTTTTCTTTTTCTCTAAACCACATAGAGTCATAAAATTTTTGACGTTGGAAAAGACCACTTAAATCGAGTCCAACCATTAACCTGGGACTGCCATGTTCACCTCTAAATCATGTTTGCATGTGCCATATATACATGCTTTTTCAATACTTTCAGGATGGCGATTACATCACTGCCCTGGGCAGCCTATTCCAATGCCTGACCAGCCTATTATTGAAGATATTTTTCCTAAGATCCAACCTAAATCTCCCCTGGCTCAATGTGAGGCCATTTCTTGTCCTGTCACCAGCTGCCTGGGAGGAGACTGACCCCCATTTGTCTACAACCTCCCTTCAATCAGGTGTAGAGAGCTCAGGTCTCCCCTGAGCCTCCTTTTCTCCAGGCTAAACAACCCTCAGCTCCCTCAGCTGCTCTTGATGACCTGTGCTCCACTGCTCTTCACCAACTTTGTCGCCTTTCTCTGGACATGCTCCAGCCCCTCCATGTCTTTCTAGCAGTGAGGGGCCCAGAACTGGCCACAGGATTTGAGGTGCAGCCTCACCAGTGCTCAGTGCAGTCACTGCCCTGGTCCTGCTGGCCACACTATTCCTGATACAAGTCAGGATGCCATTGGGCTAATGTGTGTGAGATGCATATTCTCCTTCACTGCCTCCTTGATCCTCCCAGTTGCCTTCTTCTCACTTTTGTCACCAGTTTCGCTTCATGAGCATTAGACTGCTTCATTAGTTATGACTCATCAGAAAGGTATAATCATACCAAATCCTGCTCAATGTCATTTGCTCTCACCTAAGTACCAAGTTTTTGCCTGTTGCTGAGTTATCAAATGTGTTTTATTCTCTTGATATACAGTAAAATTTGAAACTGCCTTTTCTTAGTACTGTCAAGAGGAGGGATCAACGCTGTGGGTTTTTTTGCTTTACCGTTCAATTCTTCATGCAATTTCTAACTGTCCTAATTTGTTTCCTTCCTGTGAAGGGCTTGTTATGAATTATTTTTTTAAATATATGGGATTGTCTTCTAATTTAAATTAACCTAAACACTTAACCAATGCAATTATAAAACACACATTTTAAGCACAAGTTACTATTGATAGAAATTGTTGTGTTTTCTGTTTAAAACAAGTTTGTAGATACCAAGTTTGTGACAAAAAAGGAAAACTGATTCCTGCAAGTAACTGCAAGTATGCAGACTGTCATTAGCATAACATTGGCACCAGTGTCTTATTTCCCCTTTAAAATATAATAAGAAAAGAGAAAAAAGTCTTTTGTGGTATATCTTCATTCATTAATCTCTAGCACCAAAACCTCATAAACATGGTGACAGACACAGAGTAATTCTGATATTTCAAAAAAGATCAATCAAAAAATAGATATGGTAAAAGTACAGTCAATAAATAATCTTATAAGACTAAACATTGCACTCATCCTTTTCAAGTCGCTCATTAGTCATCTACAGTGCCCTCAGTGACATTTTTAATGTATTATTTCAAAGTTCTTTCTTTATTATTGAGAAGGGAACTATTTTTAACTTATAAACTTCCATCTATTGTTGAGGTCTGGTTCACTATAAATGAGCAATTTCCCAGTGGACAAGAAACTACTGTGACAGGAACATTAATAATACCTTTGAACATCTACTACCCCATTTCTTTTTTTTTTTTTTTTAACAGACTTACAGTTTTATGGGGATATGCTGAAGAAATAAAAAAGGAGAAGGAAAGAAGAGGCAGGAAAGGTTATTTTGTGGCTAAAGCTGGTTGAAGCATTATTGTTTAATATTCCATCTTTTAAATTACTGCTTAAAATTACAATTCTACACCCTTTGTTTCAGTTTCAGTAGAAGGAGCTGCATTTTTGCACAACAGGCCATTCTTTTAAGGGTAACATTTCTAAAGATCGTTAAAGGACTTACGCAGCCCTTTGAACATGAAAGACATTAGATATCTTTTGGGCATTGTCTAAAATCCCTGGAAATGGCTTAGATAGCCATGTAATTTTTTGAGTTTGCTCCCTCTAATCTTGATAGCCAACAAACTTTAAGAAGTCTAATACAAGCATCTAATTTTAAAGTTTTGTCCCTTATGAATGTGTTGTTCAATGTGTTTCTGTCATTCTGCATCGAAACCATTCACATTGAATTTATACAGCTATTGAATAAGTTGCTGAAGAGATGTATTCTTCTTTATAATCTAAGAATTTAAAAATCTTAATTTTAACAAACTTTTAAATTACTGAAGTCACAGAGCCTTATTTTCAAAATGTCCCCATCTATGAATAGTTTGTCCTATTTAAAGTTACCATTTGTCTGTAATATTATTCATAAAATGTATTTGATCTGTTCATATTCTATCTATTCACGTAGGAGATCTGCTTTTCAGATGTTTGATGGCAGCTTTACGAGGACTCTAATGACAAATGTCCAAATGTAAATCATTAATAAATCAGTTATGCAGTTTCAGAAAAATAATCTGCTCAGTGTATTAAAAAGAGTGAAGAAACTTTAGAGTTGGGAATATAGAGGAAGCCAAATACTTGTAAATAATTTTTTAAAGGCAAAATGAATTTTCTAACCACTGTAACCAATAAATAAAGGAAGAAATACAGGGAATTCAGACAAAATAAGAATGTTCAAGGGCATTGAAAAACTAATAGGAGTGTGAAAAGACTGCAATTTTTTTTCTGAAAGGAAAAAATGGAAACCAGGAATGTATATAAAATAATGAATGATCAAATAAGCATATATGAAAAAAGAAAACAAAAAAATTCCTATCCTGGTTCTGTGATACAAGAGCAAAAATATAATTAAATGGTAGAAGGCTTGAAGTAAATAAAAGAATATAGTTCCTTATGAAAATATTAAGTCACCAAGGCAAAGAAACTGAAAAGTGTAAAATGAAGACTAGGCGTGCAATTCCTGATGTAGGTCAGTGGAGTACCTTTTAACCCAAATGGTCTGGATGAAAGAGAGAGCTCAACCTATCCTGGACTAGAGCTAGAAACATGAGAGAGAGCTCAGGCTGTACACCAGAGCAAGGCAGCCCTTCTCGCTGGGCGCCGGGTGGATAAAGCACTGAGTAGGATAACTCTGTAAGGGAAGGTTCTATCTCACTCGGTACTTGGTTTTGCCATCAGTTTAGGGGGAGGCTAACCAAACTCAGACCAAGACAAAAAGAATTGTACTATTTATTGCGTTCTATTTCCCTTAATAAACTGTATACATTTTTTGTTGTGCAACAACTTTTGGTACTGAGGCTAAGTGAAAGAAGAAGCTATAAACATGGGGGGAGAAATATTGGTACACAAAACATTATGCTGGTGGCAGTATTTGGGAAATATTCTTATGACCTATATTTCTAATTACCAGAAGCTCAAAAAGTTTTGTTTCTTGCAGAATTATATGTGTGAGAAGATATTTTTGTATTTATCCACCATTTCTTTCTCTCTCTAGATGCTGATCAGAAAACTGATGTTTGCATAGTAGTATGTATCATACTTAGACATTATTTTTCTGCTATTACCCAGATTCACTCAGTACAATAAAACTCTAAGAAATGAAGCAAAAATAATTTTCAAAGTTTCCAACCATAGCATGCATACATGCTTGCTTTGTAAAGATATGGAGAACGTCTAAAATCTTAAGTTCCAATGTGAATCTTCTGTACAAAGCGACATTGTTGAGAACTCTGTAAGAGACTTATGAACACCTGCTCTCTGAATCTTCATAAACTCAGTACAGAGAGAGAATATAAGCATTGGATTTAGAGCAGCAGCAACTGGCCCTGACTGGGTACATGCAGCATTAAAAACTATTTAGCTGTCAACTCAGCCGTGGTAACCATCTTTGTACTTCTGCTGAGTCCATGCCAGTTGTGAAGTGGGTCTCTTTCTCTGAAATTTAGGGACTTTACCACAGATAATTAATTCATTATTGTGAACTGACTTCACAACAGTTTAATTAAGACTGCAGATCAGCCTCAGGGCTGACTATTTTTATGGCATAGATGATAATTTAGAAGTTGAATAGCACTGACCTAGACATGCTAGATTAGACACTTGGAAACAGCCTCATCTTTATCATGGTACTTGAAACTCTCTTGCCTGACTTCCTGGCATCATGCATGCAGCAAAGGGTTTCTGTATATATGTGAGTAAAGAACGGTCTTTGGAGAGAGGATCTTAACAGCAGAGATCTTTAAACATAATTTTCAGTGCTCAGTAACTATAGAGGAGACCAACAACTTAGGGGAACACAGAAGGTGCAGGATTATAAAAATCGTCATGGCTACCACAGTGCCCAGTTAGGAGAACAGTATTTAATCTTCTCATTCTAAAGTTAAAACTGTCAATTTTTGAACATATAAAAAGTTATTAAACATGTTCATATTAGATTATCAGTTTGAAACATTCAAAAATGGAAAACACTTGGACTCCAAATGAAAATTATAACCTTTTTTAAGGAAGTTTTTATAACAGAAGGAAATCAGAGTATCAGTTCCCTGTGTATACCAGCTCCAGTCCCTGTGTATACCAGGGAGCCTGAACAGGAAGTGCCCTTTCTCCACCAGATGATTGAAAATAGGAGGTGATGAGACATGGATTTGCTGTGACAATAAAATATAAACTTACAGAAAAAGCAAGCTGTTCTGTTTCCACTTGTTCTGTTGTATTCATTTGTTTCTGAAGCTTGATTACTTGAGTACAGCAAAGAAACAATTCCCATGAGCTATTTTCTCATTTTGAGAACAGAGAGAAATAATATCAAGTGCTGCAAGGAAGAAAGGATGACTAAAGCTGGGAGTTGTAAGGGTTGTACCTTTCTTGTAACCCTCTAGGGTTAGTTCTCCTCTGAAGATACTTACCCCTAAGCATTCAGAATCTGTTGCTTTTAGTAAGAAAGCTTTACATAGATTTATTTGCTGTAAAGAAGACTATGGAAGAAAAGAATGTTTATTCTATTCTGTCTCTTGTGTCATCAACCAATTTAGAAGTCAAGTTTCACTTACAGAAACTTAATTACCGGTGATACCTGATTAAAAAATCCAAGCAAAATAAAGTCACACCAGATCAAACCAAACCTTGCCTTCTTCACTTGTAGCTCACAAGTTGAGTGGAGCTGGCAGTTAGAATAAACTGTCCTTCCACTTGTACACAAAGCAGATATCACCTTTAAATCACTAAGATGATAAAAGCTGTACTGCTCAACGCACTTTAGAAAGCTGCACTCTAGAGAAGAGTAGAACTTTAAGCAAGGCTTGTTTGTGTTCTGGGTGACTTTTTTTTCTACAAAAGAACCTTAACTTTTCTCCTCCTGTTTTTTTTCCCACTGCTTGCACACAAGAAGTGGTGAATCAGCACATTTGTGCCATTAGTTAAATATTAAAACCGATATGAATATTGCCTAATTTCCCAGAAAAGAAACGTTATTTTATATACTGGTGGAAAACTAGAAACTTGATATTACTTAATCACATGTTAGAGAACGTAAATGATAAAGGAATGACTATGTGAAAGCTTATACAACATTTAAAAAGGCAGTTAAGAAAAAAAAAGTTAAAGTGCTTTGTTTTTGCTATTGTTTACAAATTCATTAAAATTTTGAACATCCAAAAAATAAGATTTAAGTAACTTGAAGTGTTTTGAGTTTTTACCTGTACATATTTTAGTTTTTACCAGTTCTTGTGGCTGTTTGAAAACCCATAGGTACATGAGACTGGTCATGTATCTGTGTACTAGTAATATAAAAATTACTTTGTAGACTATTAAGCATCTGCCCTTAATTTCATAGAGATCACACTCCAAGGACATACAGCAAATAATCTGTGTATAAAGCTTTGATCCTTTTCCTGATCAGGCTAGCTTTACTATTGATTCCTTATTATAATTTATTTAACATAAAAGCTGTTACATAAGGTGGTTAAAGTTGCTTAATGAGCTAACCGATTAGGGAGAAATGAATTTGAGATCACTTTGAACCCAAAGAACCAAAATTTATGAAGTTTGGGGTCCTGGAGGAAAAGAGTAAAGCACAGTTCTTTAATTAATAGGATATTTGGGTAGAAAAGATATTAACTACTGAACAACTTTGATTTTTTCATGGAACTGGAACATAAAATGAGCTCATTCTCTGCCTTTACTTATGCCCTTGACACTGAGCAGAATTTGCCCCATGGCAGATAGAAAGCCCCTCATACTAACGCAGACTAAATTTCAATTGTTCGTTATTTTTAGTATGAGATCAGAATAGAACTACTTAATCAAATAAAGTTATAGAGAAGGGGACAGAACAGAGAAGCTGTGCTTTAAAGTATAAAGGGAAAGTTTGCTTATGGCAGTCATTATCACATTCATTTCTGTATCCCATTTTTAAACCAATTGGACCTAATTAAATTTCACAACTCTTTTGCACCTGAATACATTCATGTACATGATTTTTGATCTCTAACAAAATGAAGGAGGTCACAGATAAAATCATTGCAATAGAGTGATAGGCAAAGTGAGCAGGGAAAAATGTTTAGCAATAAAACCTTCATAAAACACCTTGTAAATTTTTCAGTTGTTATCTCTGTCTGAGTGGCCTAAACCTTGTTACTTCTTTTAGTAAAGGTATAATAAAGACTTCAATAACAATCCTTGCACTGTTTTCCACACTATCAGATTATAAACACTCACTGTCTCTGCCATCTTGACTTGTACTGTATGCAATTGTGTAACAGCTGAGCATTCAGCCAATTAAGACAAATTCAGGATGAAAAACAACTTAAAAAGGAAGTATTCCTAATACCCAGTATGCTGATATCTGACAAAATTGTGGCAACCTTTTATGTACATATGCAAAACACCAAATTAATCAGAGGGGATATGCATGCTACTCTGTGGCTGTGGCAGAAAACCAGGAGAATATAGCTCTTGTTTAGCTTTAAGTGCCATTATCATAAATAGGACATGATGCAGATAATTGAGGAAAAATAGAAATAAAAGCTAGCTTGAAAACTAACTGTATGTTTTAATATTTTCTTCCCTTGGGAAGATTTTCTTCACTGGTAATTTGTGAGAAAAGTACAATTAGGTTAACTTTTTTATTTTTCATGACTCCTCTCACAAGAATATGGATGATCCACATTTGAAAAAAAAATCTTTATTTCTGATGTTTGCTTTTAAATATTTCTTCAGTCTTAAAAAAAAGTTTGACTGAAACAGAATAGCTGTAAAAATTACAATTGAATTATAATTCTTGCTGTCTGGGATTTTAAAAAAAAGCATAAGATTATAACCCCTACATGTCTGTTAACCATGAAAATCTATCTGGAAAAAAACTTTGAATTTCAAGTGAGAAAATGTGTCTTTAAGACAATACGCCTCAGTATGGTCAGTTATTTGAACTCTGCACCTTGATAAAAAATAATGGAATTCTCCACTGATGCATTGCTAAATATAAATTCTTAATTATGTTCCATGACATCCAAACAAGGAATTTTAATTCTTAATGATTTTCTTTTTCCTTCTCCAGGAAATAAGAGTAATTTCAGCTTTGATCCAGCCTCCTAAGTTCATCCTCCTAAGGTATCAATTCAAGCTACTAAACCGAAGTTCAGTTCACATTGCAGACAGTCTGCCATGTGTTTTTTCTTTTTAAATCGCCTTCATCATTTCTGAACAGCCAGGAGACTGCTATATTTCTGCTTCCCTAGTGCTCAACTTTGACTTTTCTACTGTCATTCCATTTCAGCTATAACCATGACTAAAGTAATTTCCTTGTTTCTGTATGAAATTATTCTGTGTTGAAGGTGGCTTTCACTCCATAATTATCACAAAAAATTCAGCATGTAGTCGCTATATAACAGAAGGGCACACCACACCTGAGCTCTCTCTGAATAGCCACGTAACTAACAGCCAATATGGAGGGAAACAACTTCCCAAAGGATAAGAACACTAAACAAAATCAAAAAGTACCTCATCCCCTAAAAACTGGTCCACATAAAATTATGGAAAAATTTATGGAAACTTTCTAGCCCAGTACCCTTCAAGGTGTCTGCTTGACATCACAGGTGTCTGGACTCAAAAGCAAAGCCCACTTTTGACAGAATTTTTCTCAGAGATTTTGATACATTCTGGATTTATAGAGGGTTTATGCAGGGCTCTTGAACAGTTTTTGGAGAGAGACAAGAAAATGTTAACATAACAGAAGATGTTGGGAAAGGATATAATGTTGACAAAGGTCTGCCTGTATTTTGTATGCCAATCAGGCACTCTCTCTGCTGTATAGAATGTGTTGATGTATTAGTTCTGTCAGACCTTTTGAACCTGCTAACACTACTCATGGGATTCATCATATCCAAATCTAGCCTTTTCTGTTAGAAGAATATTTCGTTCAATCAAAATTTTTCTGATGGCAGTGTTAAGGTTAATGGGAACTTCAGGTAAAGTGCTGGAAAAGGGAGCTAAAATAGGATTTTCCCTGTTAAATATGATATTCAATTTCTGTTGAAGTTTTAGTGCTTCAGAGAGTAATGCAAGTTATCATGCAAATTATCTTTAATCTTTCATGCACCCCATTAAAAAAAGCTAAAATTTAGCTTTCGGTATTAATAAAGGTGATGATAATCTTGCCAAAAATTTTGGAGAAGATGAAAGTAATATCTCTAGCACAATGACTTATATCAGTGGATGTAAACTGAAATAGAATACTGGCAAATATTCCATTCTCAACTGCTTGAAATAGTGAGAGGCAACTTTTGCCTAATGCCAATGACAATAAGATAATAGGAATCACAGGGTTCAAAGGATAAATCTCTACTCATTCAGACTAGATTCCCTACTGTATTGCCACAGTTGAGGGGAGTGTTATGCGATAATTCGATTAGTTAGCTAAAATGCTATAAAAAATGACAACAATGAAAGAAAAAGATTTAGTATTGCTCTTTTTTATGGGGAAGAAAAAAGCTTTAAGTAGCAGTTTGTTAAATAATAAATTATAAATTCAGTGGCCTATATTTTAAATAACTCTGTGGGTAATAGCTTCAGAAGCACGCTGGACATGAACCTTACTTTAGATGAAAACTAGGAACATTTTGCTCAAAGTAGGTTTTTGGTTTGTTATTAGTGACACCAATTGCCACAGAGATAGTTTTCCTAAAAATGAAATTTAACTTTGAACAATTAACCTATTAAAACCTATATTTAAGTTATTAACAAGAATTGCACTTAAAAGCAAAATTCTAATTACGTATATATTAACAAGAAAATTTCTAAGTGATCTTTAAGTACAAAGAATTATTGTGTTGTAAGACAGCTTTTGATTATCTGGATTTATCAAAGAAGTATAATGAATGAAAATCCTATTTCTGCTGAAAGAAGTAGGAAAATCCCAACTCTTACTGAGTTAGATCTAAGTTTTCTTGCGTAATAATAGGCAATTTGCACAGAGTTGAAACATAAGTTATAATTTTAACAATGATGCATGGGCTAGATGATGGATATCATCTTTAGAAGCATTATTTTGATGTCAATAGCAAATATAGTTTAAAAAATTCCTGCTTTGTATTACATCGCATTTTATTGAATAGAAGTATTTGAAGAGGAAATACACATCTAGCACGCGTTAGAAATCATTTGATACAGACACTGGGGGAAACCTGAAAATAATTTTAAATAATTTTCATATCTGCTTATGATTGTGAACAAATGTCGAGGAGAAGGACTAGTTAGCATAGTCATTGCTGCAGTCTGAAATAGATTAGAGTAATGAGTGGGGGAAAAGTGGTACGAGAAAGTGTACCAATTTAAAGCATCAGGATTTTCCCTCTAACAAATCCAAAGCATTTCTTTTTCCTGCCTCTGCAGCATGTGTGACGGCAGGAAATGCACCCATAGGAGTACAATCACTCAAAAAATTCAGGCAAGCTGGGTGGACAACCAGCACAGCAACCCATTTCAGATTGCAAACAATGTCTAAGTTGCCCTGCTCTGTGTCTCACAGCAGGAGAAATTTGGTTTCTCCAGACTCCCAACTGGATGTATCAACCCTCAGATAAATCTTTTATACATTATTTTGCGCACATAATAATGACTGATCCCCTGCAATGGAGCGCTGCTGTCTTGATGAACACACTTATAAATTTTATAGAAAGCGTGTCTTGAAATATAAAGCTCATGTCAAGCTGATATTCAAATACTAAAGATATTCACTAGTAAGTGTCTTCTGAAGAACAGCATAACACAACAGGAGACAATAGCAATCAGAAGCAGATACCGAAAAGAAAATTCAGGTATATCTGGCATTTTGTAAATGTAAACAGGTTCAAGTTCTTTCTAATAGAGAAAGATGAATTCCTGCTGTGCACATTCTGGCATTTTGAGGATCCCAAAAGCATGAGAAACAGTTGAAATATCTAAAGGCTTTCATAAATGTTTGATTTAATTTATAAGGTGGAATTTTGACCTTGTCAAAGCTTGTGGAAAAATTCCCTTTGGCTACAAAGGAACTGAGTTTCCAGTAACCAGGATTGCTTCAACACCTGACAGGTCTGTACCAATAGTAAGGAAGAACAAGGAACAGGGAATTTTTAGTAGTGTTACCAAAAGCTTTTTGAGTGATGAATTCTTATTGATCCATTTTTTAAAATAGTAACTATTGTGGAAATCACAAGATGGAGAAGAAAAATGTATTTTTGCTTTTGATGTATTTAAAGTAAGATAAAGTGATAAAGATCTGTGATTATATTCTTAAAATCCTTCTTTTTGCTAGCAGTGATGCAGCCAAAACAGACTGCAGGATTAGAATGACCGTGGAGAAATTATAAAACATTTTAATACCCTTTTTGTTGTGGTTTTGTGTTTATGAACTTTTCCTGAAATTTTTGCTTTGTTTTCAAAGCATATTTTCATTTTAACTTAAGTTGTCCAAAAGTATTTAAAAAGCTGTTAAAAAATGCTAATGTACTAAAAAGAAAAAGTTAAAAAGCAAAGGAAAACTTCTTTCCCCACCCAATGGAGGTGTCTCACCCAAACTCAGATGAATAGCTCTGAATTTGAGGTTTTGTATGAAAAGACATCATCTTCTTTCTACTTCCTCTTAAATGCTATAGCTTCCTCTGTTGAAGGTGCTGTATTTTTACTTAAGAAGTAGCTTTTGGTATAAAGCCCAACCTTGGGGGCAAGACTTGATAGAAAGAGAATTAGAAAATGTTTAAGGGAAAATATTGGGCACTCAATCAGGTAACCACAAAAGATTATAGGATTTAACACATACTTTTTATTAACATCAACAGACAGACTTAATCTAAGAGAAATAATATTAAATGACTTAAAAAATAAAGCAGGAAATATAACTTGTTCTTCTGTATTGCAAAAAAATCAAATATGTTTAGTTAACATTTTGAATAGGGCTTTATAAGTGATTGGCTTATACAATATATGTTTTGATTTTCTTTAATATACATATTTTTAATCTAGTTTGACACTGGCAGGGTAAAATGAATCATTAAAAGATTCATCTTGAAAAAATATTGTGGGTTTTTTTCTGGAATATTGATTATATTTTGCACATCTTTTTTTGGCTTTCTTGCCATTTAGGTAAAGTCTTATCTACACTATGACGTCTAGTAGTGAATATCCCATACCATAGCATGATTGTCACACAAAATAAAGAAGTCAATTTTCACAAAAAGAGTGAAACAATGAAACATTAAATGTATTTTAAGTGAGCCAATTTCAGTTAGTTAAATATTTCAGTCTAATTTCTGGAGTCAAGTCATGAGTTATTTTCTTCAGGAATGCAGAGGTTTAACTGTGGAGAGAAGATGGTATAGGGCAATGGACAGCGGTCATTAATGAGTTATGAAATGTTAACTGATTCAGGCTGTTTGCTCTTTAAAAGGATGTTCATTTCAGTTCTGCAATGTATTCATCAGCTGTAGTTGTCTTAACCTTCTAGGTTTATTAGGAACTTATAGTTTAATATGTACTGGCACATTTGGGATATTTTATTTTTCTATATCATTTGGTTTGCGTCATTTTGAAAGGCAGGTACATAGATATTCTTATAGTTAGACTTCAAATGAACAGAAACAATTAGTTTCTTATTTCTTAGAAAACTTGTATAATTCCCCAAGATATTTTTGCTGTACTTATACATTAGTATTATTATTATAATGAATTTTCTGGTTTATGGTATTTTTGAAGTTGTCACTAGCTACAAGGTCACACTAACTTTTTGAGTCTTATGAAAGTTGATATAAAATATGGATATGAAAATATAATTGAATTCAAGGCAGGACTTTCTGTCCTGATAATTTCCAGTTAGCAAATTTGGTGGGAACTTGTGGACAGAAGTATTTTATTTCAATCGACTTTGGAGGCCTATTGCATGTTTACCTTCATGCACAAGCTAAACATTGTGGTGGATTGAGAATTAGTGCTTAGCATCTTGTAAGAACTTAGGGACTCATTTGGCAAACACTTTAGACCGCTCTTCACTTTTTGATCATGTATCATATAACAAAAGCAAAAAAACCCCATTTAGGAATAATAATCTACCCTGTTAGTTGTTATGAAGAAGCACTTGGGTTAAAGTCCACTAATGCTTGGAAATTCCCCTCTTGATAAAAGAAAGAAAGGAAATTATTCAACATCTTTGATCTGAGATTCTTGCAAGTTTTAGGTGTTGTTTTAAGCATTGTTTTAGGCATTGTTAAATAAACCCAATCTAATTGTTACAAAAATCAAAGTAATGATCTATAAATATTTTCCTACAAAACCATTTTTACTTAAGCATAAAATACGCTATTGTCTTTTCCTCTTCTTGTCTAATTCTGTTATAGTTAGTTTAATTTATACAAGAATAATATAAAGCAGATTTCTGTAGCTATGCTAACAAAGATAAATGGAAGTAGGAACTTCAGTAAAACTTTGCAAACAATTCCATTATAGCTTGTCGAATGCACAAAGAACCTCAGGTGTAAGTTGTTTCATTTAGATGGCGGTTTTGTCAACATCACTGACTAAAAGTATGGACCCCTACATTCAATCTCTACACAAAAGAATAAAATGACAATTCAAGCATGAAGCTTTTTACTGTGTTTTTAGCTCTGACATTTTTTACTACCATACAAAATTTTACAGCAAAAATGAGAACTTCTAGAAAAACCCAAAAGCAAATTTTCATGTCAATTTGAATATTGACAACATATTCTAACCAAGTAGAAAGCTTGCATAATTTAGTTTCTCCTTTTTACATGATCTTCATGCAAGTTGCAACAGGCAAATAATTTACAAATTATTTTATTTATATACAAATTTTTGTAGATTGTTCGCACTATATTCAAAATGTTATTGTGTTTACAAATTACAACTGTTTAAAATCTTGGCTTTTCTGTTTGTGAGAACTGAGTTCTTTGTTTTCATATCCTTTATGACCAGTGTGCTGAAGTTCATATACGCATAGGGTACTCTTATTTAAGAATTCACTAGTCTACACAGGAAGTGGAAGTGATATCATACAATGAGTAGAAAGAACCTTGCAGCCTAGATTCAGAGACAGCCTGGCAAAGCCCTTGCATTCTCTTCACCCCTGGGAAAGAAAGGGCACCTCTTCACAACTCGTCTTTCCGATGGGAAATCTGTTTATCATTTTCAGACAGAGAATCTATTACTTGATGAGGCAAAAGTATGGACTTCAGTAAGTTTTTAAGACCGTCAGCGCAAATTAATAATTTCTTATTTAATCTGCTTTTATAAACACCTTTGCTGATTTTATAAACTATAAAACAAATAAACAAATAAAAAATCAAAGCCATTGGCATAAATTCTAACCAGTGTCAATTATTAATGCAAAAAAATTAGATATTGTAATTAGAAGATGAATTAAATTACAGGCCATGCAATTAATACATTTGGAAATCAAATCCTTAAGTTAACACAGGATGCATTCAATTCTTACGACTCTCAGTACAGGAACTGAATTAGTTTGTTCAGTGTCCTATCCCCAGTAGAAGTAATCTTTTACATTTGCCTTAATATAAAAATTCAAATTCATTAACACTCAGTCCTCAGGTCAAATGGAGGTTCTTTTGTTCCTGAAATGCCACTGTGTTTAGGACCCCTCCCTTCTCTCCTCATTTCTTTTTATTCCCTTTCAGTCTTCATTCTGCAATCCTATATCCTCAAGAGGCAACTGATCATACATGTTTTCTGGCAGGGGTAACCTAGTTTGCCTGATAGCTCACACAAACATTATGTGGGAAAGCATTGCTGTGGTTTACCAAATGAAAATCCTTCAGGTTCCCAGTGCCTGGAAGTTATTCTCAGTGCCTTCCTAAGGGATTGAGATTATTTCCTATGGAAAGGAAGGCTGAATAAATACAAATTCTATACTAAAGAAAATGCCAGATATAATATATAAAACTATGAGAAAACCAAAAGTGAGGCCTAAAATCTTTATACTTTGTGGCACATGCTGTTCGAATCTGTGTTGTAGTTCAGGAACAAAGGTGACACGAAACCAACAAAACTTTTGCTTCCTCTGATGATTAAGGGGGTGTGATATTTACTAAGAAACACATCTGTTTCTGCCTTAGACAGCAAGAGAATGTGTACCTGTGGGTAAACGAAGCAATTAATTACTATAAAATAATTTGGCAATGACTCTTGTTTGGCTAACTCCACTTGGAATGAATCTAGAAGAGATTTTGGAAATTTAAAATATTTCAGTGGAATATAATAAATCCAAAAGGCATAGTCTAACAAGAATAAAATACTCTTCATTTGGGATCTTTTTGATTTTAGCATATTCATATTTTCACTAATTTAAGCCTTGTTGGTGTGATATAGACTAGAACCCAAGAGAATACCAGTCAGCGAATGGAGATGCTGAATTAGCTGCAGTGGAAACATTTTGCCCTTACAGGAACTAAATCTAAAATGGGTGCTTAAAATGTACTAGCATTTTTTCTATTTTAAACTTTTTATGATTATATTTTATTGCTTCTGGGTAACAGCCAAGCAATGTCTTATGTTGCTTAGTTAATTATGTTAAGAAAAATCTACATAATTTTCTAGCTGTAATTGGTGTTTCTATTATTTTGTTTTTCTATTTCTTTTATAAACCGTTTGCTTTATTAGCAGTACAATTTTCATTCCAATAAACAGTAGAATATATATATTTCTTTCTTGCAGTAAAATTCTCCTAAATTTAAGACATTGCTTGTTCTAAATCACAATATCAGCTAATTACAAACATTCCATGGCAGAATATGTTTATAACTTACTAACAGTAGTTGTTTCTCTTTAATTTTCTGCTGTTGTCATTATGATAGGAAAGTAGTACTCTTCTAATGAGACAGAGTCCTACTCAGAGTCCTACTGGGTTGCACTTCCTGTCTGCTGCATTTATGGAAGAAAACTATGAAAATGATGCTCCCATATCATGTTGTTCAAACCACATAGTTTGTTGTATTAGTAACTGGGCTTCTAGAGAATATAAGTGATGCCTTTTTTGCAGATGTGCTACACTTTCTTCATGACAGGACCAGATGTAAGCTCACCAAGTCTTACAAACCCAACAAGAGGAGGGTGCACCTTGCTGCCCAGTCTGTTAGCAATCCAAGCTGAGAGAAGGGCTTTATGACATTACCATTTACAATGTGTTAATGTGATCTCAGGGCTCCCAGTAGAGTCTGCGCATGGTCAGCAAGTTTTCCTCTGTCTGCAAAGAGCCCATATAGAGAAATGAGTTTGCAATTCTCTCTGTATGACCTCTCACAAAGACAAGCCAAATATAACACTTTAAACAGAATTAGATCGTATGTTCATATGATCATATGTTGTCAAAATAGGAAGGTTAAAGTACAGGCAGTTTGAAAAATCCCCTTTCTGAAAGCTGTCTAAGGTATCAGACTGAGTAACTATTTGGAATCTGGTTCTGAAAATATTAAGAATATTAAGAATCAGACAAAGAGGTCCTACTCTCTAAAGAAAATGCTACAGAACTTTAGCCGCAAATATTTTTAACCCCATGATTTGAATTAGAAATACAAATAATAAATAAATCTGTACTTACTACCAGACACAACTATAAATAAATGTTGCCAAATACACATGAATATTTGTGATTATAAAACTACCAGATTAATTTCTTTTTTCTTCCCAGAAAGCACGTCTAAATAGAAATAAATTCAAGGAATGTGTGATCTGCTTGTGGATAAGCCTGGAACAGAAGGAGAGGTTAACATTTTTAGCTAAATTATGCATTGCAAATGGCTCACTCAGTTTTTTATCATTTGCATAAATGGCCCTGGTTCAAAATCTCACTGATTGATTGCAATGGAAACAATTTTTCTGGCTTAATTTCTTTCTTTTCTTTTTTCTCTTTTTTTAAATCACTATAGGGCTCAAAACTATAAGATGGGGAGAAAATCAGAACAACATCCCCATTTAAAGACCACTTTCTAATCTTAATTAAAATTACAAACAAACTGTTTTTGTAAATTAAGTTCTATCACTGACCATCTGGAATAAAGAAGTTAGAATTTTACTGAAAACAGTTTCAAGTTTCAGAAAGAAATCCTAACTACTAAGACCGGTATTTCAACCCCTTAAGCCATGCTTTTTAAGGAGAAGAATTTCTCCAAGTAGCTGTCTTTGGACAACTTTGTATTTCAGGAATACTGAAGCAGAAAAAACACAAGCTATTAGCTGAGTTACTTTGCTTCTGTTTAGGAACATGGTAATGAGTTGTCCAGAATTTTGCAGCAGTGGGTTCTGAGATAGGGAAGGAGAAAAGTGAGGACTATAAATCAATTGTTGTGATTTTGCTAGATTATTTATAAGAGTTACATCTTTCAGCAACATTACTTCATCACTGCTGTTTTGAAACTATTTATAGTACCCTTATTAGTCTGATGAAAAGCAACAACTACTGGATTGCAAAAATTCAAACCAAAAAATGCTGGGTAATGTAACATGTTAAAAAAACTCACTCAACCACTCAGATTTGTATTATTTCTCCTTCAGTCAAATATCTCAGGAAATGTTATGGCTTGACCTAAGAAATAAAATTAAGAGCTTCATCTTTATTTCATTAGCTGACTAAAACATGAGAGAAAAAATCAGATTCAGAGTTTCCATCTACTTAAGAGTCATGAATGGATTTTTTATATTAATTATATTTTAGACCTATACTTTCATAGGGCTGTTGTGAACTGCAGAGCTGTACAGTGCATATAGATGAGTCCTACAGATACTTGCTTTTATTTTTTACTTCTCTGCATCATCCTTATACTGCTTTATAGTCATCATCTGGTCAGGATGGATAATTTTGCTGTCAGTACAGTCACATTTAATAAAAATATGAGAACATTTACAAGGCTCATCAAGATTTATAAAACAATAAGGAGCCTAGACTGGGGGTTTTGAAAAAAATAGACTTGGCATGCTAATCCTATCAAAGAATTATTAATTCTGGAGTAGTTGCTATTTCTGAGACACATTCTCTGCAGAAACATGGCTTGAAATTTGGGATTTGCAACTTGAAAAATACAATCTTTTATATTTACTTTATTTAACTAAATTCATTAGTTTTCTAGTTTTTTATGTCTTGCTGTGATTTGATTGGTAGACTCCTCATAGATGAATGCCATTCATATATATCCAAAAAACAAAAACTCTTTGGTGTAGTTTTAAATTGCCAAAGATTTTCAATTTTGGCTGAGAAGTGTGAACTGCAAGGAACTTCACATTTGTATACAGGAGCAAAGTTGAACTATTTACATTTGTCTTTCTTCCCAGATTTGGCCCAAAGTCAAGAAAAGCAACTGAAGAAGTTCTGTGAGCAAAACTGAATCCTTGATGTAGTTTTGCTATTACTAGAAAAATCATGGCCAGGTATCCCCAAAGAATTCCTGCAGTATGATTCTACCACCTTATTTTAACTTAAAGTGTGATCTAGATAGAATTTATAATTTAAAATGAACTGTAAGTCTGAGTCAGAATATCGACTACACTAGGAAAGCACTTGTTGAGCATAAGATTGATTTTTTTGTCTCTTTTTATCCACACTTTTAAGCAAGCAAAAGGATATTTCCACAGGTTAGAAGAAAAGTCAGGGTTTAAGAGCCTTGCACTGTGCTTTTGTCCAGAGGCTTTTTAGGTAAACTTGAGCAAACACCTGCCACCTCTCATGTATCATTTATTTAAACTCATAAAAATCAGTGAGTTTCTTCCTCTGAAAAAGGCTTCGGGAAGATTATTAAAAAGGTTGACTACTGTAGTTAATATAACAGGAATTGGTGTCTTAGAGCTACTGGAGATAGATATAATCAGAAAACCAAAAAGTGTTTAAACTTTAGTTAAATGCATTAAAAAGACATTATGATCACTCACTTAATGTTACCTTAACTTAGGTGTTAAGTCGATTATATTGATTGCAGCTGTGACATTGTAAGGATACAAATTAGGTAAAGCTTGTAGGAAGATATAGTATCTTTTTTTAGATCAATTGATAAAGCTTGAGAAAAGAGGGAAACTTTTGGCTCCATAAGCTCTTCTGCCATGAGAAAAAGAAGAAAAATTTTAAAAGCTAAGTACAAGTTTTAGAACAAATGCTGTGGATGTTACAAGATATGTTAATCAGACTGGGAGAGGGAAAGTAGTTGATAGAAAAATCCTGTTAAAGGAGGAAGATGAGATGAATTACCATGATCCACGAAATTATTTTCACTAGAGTTTATGATTTTGGAAATCTGATGATGTTATTTTGTTTTCCTGCCCACACTTTTAAAGCCTGTCCATTTTGTTTTTTTTTTTAATTAAGATTTTGTTGAGAACAAATACTAAGAGGTGAAGGTAACAGAGGATTTTTTTTTTAGAAATTCAGGTGGAAGCCTAATAACTACTAAGAGAACTTCAGCAAATTTTTTGCATAAGCTTATTCTGGTGTGCGATGATTTTTTAATTCCATGCCAATAATTTATATGTTTATAAGTAATGACACATTTGCATATGCTACTGAGTTATAGTCGGCTTTGATTTGGTGCCTAATCCTGGAAATTTTGTTTCTGAGGACAAATATAGTTCTGAAGTCAAGAGGACCATTTAAGACCAGTTTCTGGGAAGCATTCTTCTCCAGGTAGGATCCTTGTTTTGTACAACTCTTAATATATCTTTGTATAACTCCTAGGTGATTCTAGTGTCCAAAACAAGTAAATAACTTAGAAAAAGTGTAAGCAAGTTCAACATTTGTTTTCTCTGTATTCTAAAGTCACTCTCTACAAAGTATTTGGACTCTTCTCTATAAAAGTCTGCTTGCTGGGAAAAAACTCTCCTCTAGATTGTTGAGATGGGAATTAGAACTCTGTTCCCCAGAACACGCACAGGTGCTTTCTGCAGGTCCTCTTAGTAATTTAATATATTAGCAAGACAATTTCACAGAATTATTACACGTGCAATACACATCCACGACAGAGTATTTTCCGATATATTGTGGGATAATTCTTCATAATAAAGTCAGTAAGAAAAAACCCCCGACAGTCAACTCTATTAACGTTTCACTAAATGTGGTGAAAGGCTACAAGCAGATTTATTTTAGCATTCCCTAATCTATAGTTAGTGCAAACTATATTCACTGCTACCAAGCAAAAGTTAGAAGCATTTCAATCAGATTTTCCCCTGAACTCCTAGCTCAGTTTAGCTTAGATCTTTCCACAGTTAGGGCAATTTCACATTCTCTGAAATTATTGAAATCCAAAGTTAATTTTATCTTATTGTACAGAAACATGAACAACCTCACTCTCTATACCACAATTTGTGTTACAAGTGAAAACAAAAGCTACAAAAGACATTTCAGGAAAACTTACCTGAAGAATTGTTGCACCCAGATGCCATTAATTTCAAGTGAGGACAACATTACCATCTGAACAAAAGCTGTTGCAGCAAGATTTGGGGCTATGCTCCCTGATAAGAATTATGAAAAGCTCTGGAAAAAGAATGACTGCCTGAAGTCCATTTATTTTGTTTTGCTTCCCAGCCCACCACACCTCTCCAGTTTTGTATTCCTCTCCTTAAGTGCTTTTATTTATTTTATTTATGGAAAACCTGATTCCCTTCTATTCTCAGGATAATTGGACATATATGTAAGACACCTTAGACTTAAAGCTTACTACTTAAATCCTATTCTTGCTAAACAATCACAAATACATATTTTAAAACAGGATATGTTTTTTCCTCAGCTGGGTAACATTTATAGCGTGATGCTTGCCAGGTGTGTACTTCACGCTATTTCACACTTAGCTTTAGAAGAAAGTTTTTGAGAAAATATTTTACACCAATTTTAAACTCAGAACTGCTGAGTGCTCAGAAGTCATTGTCATGAGATGGCAATGAAAATATTAAACTGTAATTTAATCAGTCAGTTATATGAGATTAATTTCCAGATGGAAATCACAGAATAAAATACGTAGAAAATTTGCAATATATCACTGAATTTGTTGTTCTGTTCTGGGTGAGATTAAGAGCACCTGGACAACTAAAAGGTATTTGGACCACTCAAAAATATTTGCTTAAAGGCATCTTTAAAAACATAAAAGGGAAAAATAATCACACAAAACAAGCAAAATCAAAAACCAAACCAACAAACCTCTGTTAAATATAATTCAGAAGTACTGGCTCTTTGCTGTTCTCATAGCTTGATCTTTTCTGTCTTTGTCATTGAAGTCTTTGTGGTTGCAAAGTATTTCAAAATTTTGTATTCTTCATGTAATTTTTTGAAGTAGAAGGACACTCAGGTGTCCAAATTATGAACAGCTGTGTCATTTCAGATCTTCTAAAGCATTTAGGATTTCCTTATGAAGTTAACAGATATGACACGACAGAAAATGCATGTTTTTATAAGAGAGCTACCGGAAGCTAAGCAGGACACATGGGCTGTTTTAATTGGCTCTAGACATTAATATTTAAGCAACTAAACCTTACTGTAGATTTTTAATTACTAGAAACACTATATTTTCTTACTAAAATTTCGATTTGATTGCCTTATTGTTCATGTTTTCCAAACATCTTCCCCTCTCCTGTTCTCCTTTTGACTTCCTTCACTATGATGAATTTTGAAAATGCAGCAGCCCAAAGTATTCCAGCTGAGACCTACCCATGTTAAGTAGAATGACCTATTCTCCAAATATGTATTATCTCATTTTGGATATAGTCTTATCTTTTCACGTCAACCTCTTTCAAAATTCACATTTTTGCCTGAATTCATAGCAATTTTAATTTTCCAAGGCCAAAGTATTTCCTCAAATACAAAATATTCCCTGTTCGTTAGAGAGTATTTCAACTGTATAGAGGTCAAGGACTCTGATGAGAAGGTTGAGTGCCTATGGGCAGGAACCTGGGGGAAGGCTAAAAAAGGCAGATATCCTGGTGAGAGTCTGATATAGAGCGCCCAACCAGGATGAAGAGGCAGGTGAAGTATTCTATACTTCAGTGGCTGGCTGATGTTTTATGATTGCTTGTTCTTGTCAGAGAATTTAACTTGCTCGATGTCTGCCGGAAAGCCAACACAGTGGAGAGGAGGCAGTGTAGAAGGTTCCTGGAGAGTGTAGGAGGTAACTTCCAGACACAGTTGTCTAGTGAGCCTACCAGGAGTGGGACCGCATTGGACCTGCTGCTTATGAATTTACAAGGGCTGGTGGGAGACGTGGCAGTCAGAGGCTGTCTTGGACATAGCAACCAGGAAATGATAATGTTTTCAGTTCTTGGTGAGGTAAGGAAGGGGATAAACAAAACGTTTTTTCAAGAAACAGCTGAATGTGGCATCTAGTGCTATGGCCTAGTCGACATGCTGATATTCATTCAAAGGTTGGACTCTGTGACCTCGTAGTTTTTTTCTGATCTTAGTGATTACATGATTCTATTCAGCCCATGATCCATTCCAAAAGAACACGCTACCCTTACTAGTCTGGTATCACAAGTATGATTTATTATATATCTGGTCCATTTCCTAGATTGTAAGACCCAAAACACAGAGGCATTATAATAGACTTCCTTTTAATATTCTCTCATTTTTGGTCAGCTAGGGACTCAGTCACGCAGGGCTTCATCTTCACCATTTTTTGTTATTTTGCTTATGAGAATGTTATACGAGACTATACAAAAGACTTTTTGAAAAAAATATGTAATACACATACAACCTTCCTACAAGAGCAATAATCTCACCAGTAAAAGGAAATTAGACTTGTTACAAATATCTTGATTGTACTAATGCCAGGTTTTGTGTATTTTTCAACATCTCCTTGGTACTAGAAGCTGATTAATCCTTTGTTTAAAGTGTTTTTCTTCTCTCTCACTCTCCCTGGAATGGGCTGATTAGTAAGTATTTCTGCATTCTCTCTTTTTTCCATTGGCTGAAATCTTAAGGCCAAACATACCTATGAGATCTGGATCACCTGAAACCAGAAATAAACCCACCTGTGTTTCAGAGCTCTGAGTACATCTTCCTTCTCTCCATCCTGCTAATCTGGCTGATGGGCCACAGGTGGAGGCAGCTCCTTGCTTTGCATAGGGTCACCAGCTGTACTCTCTAAGCATGTCCCTTTTCACTTAGGAGCTGCTGTAGCTTGGCATTGCTGTTGCTAGCAACAGGCAGCAAGCTTTTATAAGTTTGCAAGGCCTCTAGATTGAGGCATATCAGGCCATTTTTGTCTTAATATTTCTTGACCTGTAGCTTTGTTTTACTTGTTTTGGCTATGATAGAAGTTTCTCTGAGTGGGCAAATGTGTTCGTCTATCTTGTTTGACCTTTGCTTATCTGTGTGCTGTAGAGCTACAGTTGTATATAGACAGCAGTAAGAGTGTATTTCTAGGTGGAATGAGATATCTATAACCCTTGCAAAATGATTTAGTGTAAAAATATATGGTAAAGATACAGCTATGATAGCAGGGACCTTGAAAAATAAAGACATGAGATGGGACACTGAGGAGTACAGGCATGGGATGATAAGAGATGGGACACAGGTTTGCTATGGGAGAACACACAACTATAAACTGCTCACTAATGGTCAATGAAAAAAAAAAAAGGCCTGAAGAGCCTCAAAACTGGTTTATGGGTATAAAAAATAGCAAGGTAATAGTATCTAATGTTTTAGTAGTATGCATGATAAAATATTATCATACATGAAGAGCATTAACTCTTGATATAATCTGGGGTAACAGACCAATGTAGAAAAAGATGTAAATGTGTGTTCGCTAATTCTGTCTGTGAATGTATAACAGAGGAAAAATGAAAAGTAGAAGAAATCATGAACATATCCCTCCCAGTGAAGGACTCCAAATGCTTATGTCTTGTCATAATACCCCGATAGACACTAAGTGTGCATGTTCCATCAATAGCATAAATAGAATTAAAAATGTATACAAGTGCTCTAACTGAATTGCTACTGCATTGTTATGCTTTATTTTTTCATTAATAATGTTTGTTTCATTCATAAAATTAGGTCTATAGTAGTGAATTAGACTAAGGTCTCCATTGCACTAATAATAAGTGGTTAGTTTTGCTTATATATATATATATTTATATATATATATATGTATGTGTATGTGGTGTTTCCCTTGGCCATTAACAAGATTCTGAGAGTAACACTCTTTTTGAGGTGAGTTCTCACACTTGGGTCCCGACTAAAGCTGTTCTGCATCAGCACTGCAGCTGTTAACAATGCTGGGCAAGTATGTCCTTACTTCCCTTATTGCTTTTTGGATCTGATCCTGACTTGACATATGGGAGGCATGTCATGGTTATAAGTTTGCCTGGTAAGCCTTGCTTCCTGGCTGCTCCGAAAGATCTCTAGCCTGCCATGCTCAGGCTTGCTGGGCAATGCCCTGCTCTGTAGACCCCATGACAGCCCCCAGGCTACAACTTGCAGTGCCTGGATGAAAGCAAATCACCCGTGAGGGCTTGGAGCAAAAGCTGGTGTCACAGCAATGACTTTAGTGTTTATTTACATGTAGGTTTGTGTCTAAATAAATGAGAAAAAGTGGTGTGAAAATGGAATTCTGGTGGTTTTGGTTTGATTAGGTTCTTTTTTTTTTTTTTTTTTTTTTAAACAGAAGGTGTTGATAAAGTTTTAAAGGAAGTACAGCAAGTGGGTTAAGGTAGATAATTAACTCAGTCAGGTAGACAAAGAAAAATCTGGATGAAAGCTTTCTCTTTCTATTTACTTAATCAAAATTGAGTGACCTCAAAAAAATTTGTGTTGTGTGGTCCTCCTTGTCCCATTTGGAGCACTTTATACAAATTTATATTTGTAATATTCTATTAGAAAAAGTAAATGCTACTTAGTTATAAGCTATTTATATTTTGCAATTCTTCTTTCTTTGTTTAAATTTAGGAAGCTAGTTAGAGATTGGGCTAGTAATGAAAGTGTGTTGGAATGGATTTATTTGTCCTAGAAAACACAGATTTTAATATTTTTCTCCTTTATAAATCAGTACCAGAATGTTGGTCAGAATAGTCTTGACTGGCCTTAATTCATGTGGATTTTGACAGAGAGGCAGAGAACACATTCTAACAAATACAACTTTTAGAAAAGTTATCATTATCTATAAGCATAGAAAGGAACAATTCCAAGACTGGGAGGGGAAAAGTTGCTAGACCCTGAATAGTCTTACTGTTTATAGGCTTAGGTTAGGTCTAAAGACAGAGATACTAGGAAAAAGAAAAGATGGCTGGCTTTGCACAACTATTCTTCTGTAAGTCTAATCACTACCATGATTGCAATCTTAATGGGATTTTGGCACTTAACAGTTTTCTTTAGAATGAGTGTCTTGTGTTTTGTTAATATCACATTTCTTATATTCATAATTTAGTTATCCATTATTTATAACTCTCTTGAATCCATTATTCATTGAATGCAAAATGCTAAAATAATCGAAATTTCTTGCAAGAAAATAAAATAAGCCAACCCCTTGAAATAGAAGTGACTTCTCTGCAGTAAATTATGCCCTAGAATACTGTTTTATGAATAATACTCGTTAGATGGCTTGATAATTCAAGTTAATTTGTTCTCAAAATTTGAATTTAATTGTACTGTTATTACTATATATCCTTCTTTTGGAAGACATGATTCGCACTTGTCTACCATCCAAAAACCACAATATGCTGCAGTCTGAGTCATAAAACTTTTGTTCAGATACCAGTTTCATCTACAATACTTGTTAAAAGGACGTACTTATTTGGTTTACCCCTCCCCTGGACATTTTTTTTTTTTTTTTAATAAAGAACTTGTAAAGCTAACAAAATATTTATTTTAAAATCTTCCTTTTGGATCTTATTAAAGATTTAATTACTTTGACAGATCTTGCCTTTATTTATTATACTTTTTTTTAAAAAAAATCTAGATTTTATTAACTTAAACTTCAGCCATCTCTAGAAACCAATGTCAGGAGACAAAAGGGATATAGTCTTTCCAAAATCCATAGTATATGTGGCGATGCATAATTAAAAAGACAATACTAGGACGTTCTTTTCTATTGTTATGTACTAAAGGGATGACATGCATAAGGATGTTGTCCACACAAAACATATGAGGCCAGGCTGATTCTTCTGAGTTTCTAAGCAGTAGAAGAGCTAAGTCCTTGATGTCATCTTAGGGAATTTTCCATTTAAATTGTTTTCTTCTGTAGGTTTTCTGTATATTTTGTGGAGAAACCTAAAAATCTCCTTTAGGGCTGCAGACACTATTAAGTGTTAAGACATCTAAAACAGAGACACTCTAATGCCTGAGCCACTTGTTACATTTAGTAGCTGCACTTAGTCTTATGAGTCACAACTGACTAATTATAACCCATGAATTTGAAGTATAGTTTGTCATTACTACAATTCATCATGTTTAATTGTTGTGGTAAAGACTTCCAGCTTGGTTCTTCCCAGGAGAAATCTGTAGCCAGAAATACTGGAAGGCCCTTTTAAAGACACCTATGATGATGTAAGGGGGTTATAATTTCCTTGTGCTGTCCCTAAACAAAATAAAAGAATCTCTGCCTCTTTTGAGCAACACCATGCTACTCACAATAGTGTTTGTAAGCCCTTTTTGGTAAATCTACATTGAATTTGAAGAATCTACTAAAATAAGATATCACTGTCTTTTGTGCATTCGTGAAAAGGTTTTTTTATTTGACTACTCCTTGAAAAGTGAGATACAGAGTAGCTGCAAAAATGTCCACTGATTCTTTGCTTATTTCCTTCTCGTTTTATTAAACATATTGTGTTTAAGGAGATTTCCAAAGAGGATGTTTGGAACAAAAACATCCATAAGCTATAAACGAAGGAATAACAACGAAATTAATAACAATGAATACACCAAATCAGTACAATTTGTTCCTTGGGAAGCCAGAACACGGTTTTTCTTTCCAGGTACATACAGCAATTTGCAGTTCAAAATTAGTCAAAGTCTTTAAGCTAAAACAGATAAAATGGAAAACTGTTGACTATTTACCTACATATAAGAGCAGTCTCGGTTCACATCTGTAAAAGGGAAAGTTGAATTAATAGTTGTGTTTCCAGTGTAAATTGTTACCTATGTAACTAGTGGTTAGAGACTTGGTATTATTCAGTGATCTGAAAACAACTCTGAGTGTGACGTCTACTTTGTAGACTAACACTGTGAATGCTGGGAAAGAAAAATATTTCTATCAAAATTTCAGACATTTATATAATCAGTGTTACAGCATCCTCCAAGGATTGAGAGAATTCTATGAATTTACTAACTGATTCATCAGAGTTTCTCCTGAAATTTCCCCTTCAAATAACTGGCAGTAACTTGAAATTTTTTCCCTTTGTTTTCTTGTATGTAAATCCAGAAAATCTGTAACACTTCAACGCTGTTCTTTGTGCTTTTTCCATAGACTTGCCACCGAGCAACTACGCTGTAAAAACCTGCAAAGGGTGATGACTCACCTCTTTCAGATTTCAGGCACATAGTAAAATCTTCACCTCCTGCACGGTGAGGGTGGTTACACTCACTGCAGGCAAAACTACTTAAAAGAAACTCACTGAGGATAAAGCAAACCTGTCAGAAGCATATGCTGCAACGATAGCTTAGGTTACATACAAGATACCTCACACATTTTTCCCAGATGCAGTAGCATTTCTATCAGTGTTTACAGAGAAAGATAAGTGTCCTACAAAGACCCAAATTTTTGTTTATTTTTTCTATGATTTCAGAAGTAAAAGAAAAAAATTAAAAGAATTCCAAATGCTACTACAACAACAAAGCAACAAAACTAACCACCATCACTGTGACTATGTATTCCGGATATTTCCATGAATTTGTGTTATTAGTTTAGGACCCCTTTTTCCATCACTTTGGCATTCCCTAGTACACACCATAATGGAGAACTTTAAAAATTATTTTTTCTAGTACAAGTTTTTAGAAAGTAAAAATATACATCTCACTCCTCAGAAGTACAGTTATGGAATTATGCTTAAGGGCATAGACACAAATATTTATAGGTTTTGGTATGTCTCCAATGTACATAAAATAGTTAATTCAGATTTTTCTTCTGGCTTTACCCATACGTTATGTTATATTTTCCATTTGATTGGACCTTGGCTTATTTAAGATTCAATTTAATTGATGATTTTTTTAAAAATATTTTATGTGAATTTCAAAATGCTTCAAAATTTCACAAGAATGATAACTTCCCAGAATGTTTTGAATGTTTAATGATGTTTATAGATTTTTTTCACAAAGTATCTCACTGTTAATGAGTAGCATTGTGCAGCTATTTTTGTTTAAACTCAGACATGTGTCAATATACCTTGTGCCTGTGATAATCCTTTGTTTCGACATAAGAAGTAATTTCAAGTAAAAAGCATAGGTCCAAAGAAACTAAATCTGTCAGGATGGATGAAATTTCAGACTAGCATATAATAAATTATTTTGTTTCCCATTAAAATATATTAACAAGTACTATCTGAATAATTTCAGAGGTAGAGCACAAAAATGCAACAAAATTATTTCAGAAAACATTAATTAAATTTTATGATATTCCAAACAAACTTCAAATTCAAAAATTTTATTAATTTAAGGTTAAAAAAAATCTAAAAGAAAGGTTATGGCTATCATGTGCTTGAGCTTTAAAATATATGAATAGTAAGAACTATTTTTTCTTTTTTTCTTTCTTGGCTAATGTGAATATCATCAACTCGTTCAATTTCATGATGTACAAATAGCTACACCATGAAAAGTAACACCTGATGCCTGATTTATAACAAAGACACTAATGAACAATCTTCTGCCCCCTTATTCTCAATACACTATTTGGAGCCTCTGTGTTGCAGCTTCATTTTTGGTAGAACTCAGTACTTATCATTCCACTGCATAGCGAGCACTTGAAAACGTGGCCTCTTCATTTGGCCTGTAAGTAAAAACTGAATTGTTTTGAAAATCTGTCTCTTATGGGCCAAATTCTTGAAGTCCTAGTCTAGTAATCACTCAAGAGAAAACCCCAGTCGTGCTGTAACTTGAATTTTAAGTTTACCATGGAAGAACCAGAATTAGGAATCACTAAGACAAATGTTTTTATTTAATTATTTTCATTTACTAGAATAAATGTGCATTCTCTCAGGGTTACAATAAGCTCACAATTTAAGTATTTGGGTATTTTAAACACACATTTAGTCCATCTTTCATTAACTAATGGAACTAAACAACAAAAAAAACATGTCTGATTTAAAAAACAATCAGTATCAGATGGGAGCAGAGGGTGTCAATGTACCTAATGCTTTCATAAAAGCAGAATGTACATTACTTTCATTATGTTATTGAAAAGTAACACCACAGAGGCTGAAGAACTTCATCCTGTCTCATCCTCTGAGTCTCTGCTTGCCCCATTTGCTACACCCGCAGCTCGCACATATTCCACTTAGTACATTTTTTAACACATCATCTGCCAAGGAAAGAAAGGGAGGGAAGGAATAGCTTAGCAAGAAGCTGCTGGCATAGAATGAAAGGTTTCATGCAGCATGAATCAAGGATTATAGTGTGAGGTTGGCAGCTGATACAAAGTTTGGAAGCAATAATCTGGTGTTTTAAATCACGAATTCTGAGAGTTGTTTGTGTAATTTAGGTAGTGAATCCTAGCCACTTATAATTAGGTCAGATATTACACAGATTTAGATGAGAAGGAAAAGCAGGGGGGCTAAGTGCAAAGCAAAAGGAGGATCACTGTTGTTAACATAATTCAATTTTAAAGATTGCAGAGGTGAATGAAATTAGCAAGTACAAAATTAGTGTCGTGAGAAAATGTGTTATGTTGTGTTTGGTACTTAAATGCTGTGGCCATTAAACCATTATGGACTGAACTCAGACCCTCAAGCTTGTTTCAGTTTACCAGCTTCATATCATTAGATGCCCCAGAGAAAACAGGAACACCTTGAGCTGCTTTTACTGTATTATCTGTTCAATTTATTTGTATTGATCTGTATCATTTGCCTCTATTTCTTTAATAATGCATTATCTCTCAGCTCAAATTCAGAACATTGTCAAATAAATGAATTCATGTTAAAGTAAACCAAAGTCTTAAGTAATAGAACAGGCCATTTGTATCTACTCTCAAACAACAAATCCTTTCCTGATCCCCAAAGCATAATTAGTGCCATCTAGTATGTGAGGGGGGCAGACTGGGGGTAGAGACTAATTCAGAGTGAATTAATCTGCAGTTCATTAGCAAACAGCAATGTTGCTTTTGGGAATGAGGAAATTAGCAGGATTATAATTATAAGCAACAAGTGTTTTCATAAACATATAATTGCTTGTCAAGGGTGTAAAATATACTAGTAAGGCTATTAGGTAGGATTACTGCATGCCATAAATCAAATTTTCAGTTGTGCAACAGATTGTGTTTACAAAATAACACCATTTCTGAAAAGCCATTATAGTGACCAAAGCAATTTCACAGGTGTCAGAAGGCCTGGCGAATTGCAATAAGAAATTAATTAAAGTACAATTTCTTTCTTTATCTTTGTCTATTAGGCACCCTACCTACAGCTATCACCAGACAGTGCTACCAGCTGAATCCCGTAGTAATGAGAGTAAACCAGCATCAGGCACTGAAGGAAGAGGTTCAAAGAGAAGCTCAGGGTGTCTGGTCTCTGCCAGGGTTTGCGTGTGCGCACGCCAGTGCAAGCAGTGGTGTGAAAGAAGAGAGGCAGCCGGTTGCCAGTAAGTCTCTTTCTGCCGTGGTAGCAAAGTGATTGGCTGCCAGGGGAATCGGCTAAGATATTGTCTCCTATGGGGGCTTGTTAGGTTATACAGCAGACATCCTGCAAAAACATTGAATAACAAAGAAGCCTGACAGGCAGAAATGATTGTGCTGCCTGTGGCTGCTCTAACCAGTCTCTTCTAGCTGGGTCACTGGATGGGATACTATAAAGAGCATGAAAGGGATTTAGAAGAGCTATGTTGCCTAGAAACTGACTGAGCCTCTTTACAGGGGAGAAATTTCTACACTCAAAACTCTTCAAAGACTTTTCCTCTTTTAGTGTCTTACAGACTGTATTCTGGATGCTAATTCCAAAGAGTTTTGTGAATGCTACAGATCAGTTGTTTGTAAAACTTGCTTGATACAAATTTCATGAATGTAAAATCCTTTGATTCTAGTAAGGCTTGAAAGAGAAACATTTCTACATGTATTTTATGCCTGTTCTAGATTTGATTTGCACTTTCTGCCTCATTTTTATCGTTTGTCAGTTTAAAGGCCTGCATCAATGATTCAGACATTTGCAAGATGACAGCAGCGACATGCAAATACACAAATAGGTTCATTTCTGCAGTTACATAGATCTAGATTAATGACTGCTGTGTTTCTTATAAATGTGCTCTTGACAAAATGCTCAGGCAACAGCAAATATGAAATATCATGTTTTTAAAAACCATAGAAACATACAAAACACATTGAAATTGCTTCTAAAATTTAAATATTTACATATCCTTTACTGATTTTCTTTAAATTAGAGAGGATGGGGACATGAAAGAGTAAAGGGTGAACTACCTTCTCCTAATTTAGCTTTCAGTTATTGAGCCAGTTCCTGAAATATTCTCAGGCAAAATTCTTGTTGTTTTACCTGACTAAAGGATAAGAGGGGAGAGATTGAGATATTTATGTTTCAGGGAGCTGTAGTAGGAAGTAAAGACCTCTGAGAAATGATCAATTCTTTCTAAATGTAAATTATATAAATAGATATTACTAAAGAGAGATTAAGCCAGTCCCAGTGAAAGAGCACTGTTTTGTCCAATATCCTCTGAAATCATGCACCTAAACATATCTATTTTATGTTGAGTAAAGGGAAATTTGAATATGGAAGCAAGGAAGTTCTCACATATCTCACCCAAAACATGTAGACTTCCTATACAGTAAAATTCTTTCTGATTTCTTTTTCTTCAAAGGAAAAGGATTTTCAAGGTCTGATAAGACATTTAAACCATGAAGGTAAGTTACATAGATGGCAGAGACTTGTGTATTACAATAAAAATATATAGACATAGTAATATCTACCAAGATACATTGTTAAATAACAACAGTTCATAAAACTTCACTACTGATATATATCATTGTGATAACGTTGGGTTCAAAATCCTCTGGATTCATTAAGGATAAGAAGAGCTTGAAGCAAGTCTTCTTTGGAAGGCATTTAATTTTATTTTATTTTGTTGGCATTTGTTACTGAATCACCTTAAGACTATCTGGAGATCTTGTTATGTAAAGGAAGTTCTTTGTTTCAGGCTTTAATATACTTTACACATCATCACTATTTTCCTCTGGATTAATCTTGTTTGAACCAGATACTATGACTTTTGCAAGGGCATTCAAGTTCTTACAGACACTTTCACCAGTATATGCATCTTGAGGTTTATTCCAGAAGTACTCCTAAACAATCAAAGTTTGTCTCCTTCAGCAAAAATATTTTCTGTGATAGCTCTCTATATTTAGATTTTGACCACTAGGATTTCTCTCTTTTAAGCTCAACAAAATAGATTACTTTGCTGGCACATGTGGCTTATGCATGGCTGAGAGAAAAATGCATTTGATGCTTTGTAAATAAAATAACAGAAATGAAGTTTGTTTATAAGATTGAGAGACCTTCCAAGTTCCAGCTTAACCCTTGGTGTTGCCTGACAGATTCATCTTTTGGTGCCTGGAATATTTGTTTGATGAAACAAAATATTTCACAACTTTAGAATCTAATTGTGTTTTTAATTTGAGAAAGGAGAATTAATTATCTCTAATAATTCCCTTCAAAAATTAATTGCCAGAGAAGATATTTAAGTATCATTTGATTAAGTACATGCAGAGTTTTTTCCCCTGTTTGCCTGAAAATGAAGATAACAAATAACACAAATAATCTGGATTCCTATTTTGACGCTAATTGTATGGGTCATTATGACTACTGTAGTACAATGAAACAAGTAAAAACTTCAGCCCTTCTTCATGGTCTATTAGTGTAGCTTAAAATACATTTATTTATTTTTAACAATGTTATAGAGAAATCGTAACATTTAACTTAATAGTATGTTTAAAAGGTATAAAAATGATATTATTAACAAGTTTTAATATACAAATATGAATATGAAAAAGTGCCTGTTTTATACTTGCATGAACTATGATTGTGCATGAAATTTGGATAACTGTGCATATAAACTATAAGAAGGAAAGCCAGTGTATCCATATGATATGTCAACAGGAATGAAGCTAGGCAAAAGTTTCATTAAATACTGAACAATACTCAGGTTCAAAAAATGGAAGTTTTTTCTTGATTTGAGTGATAATATGACATTTTGATTTCCAATGAGAAAAAATGTCGCTATGACTTGTTTCATTTGTATTACAATGCTAGATAGTTATAAAAAAAGAAATATTAAACACCTATTTATGTTTTGCTTGCAGAACCTGAAGTATGTTACTTGTTGGTTAATCACTTTGTAATAAAATGAAATTGCAATTTTCTGTTCTTGTTTAGAACACTCAATAATGTATTGGACAAAATAAACAGAAATATGCCCAATTACAAGTTTAGGAACATCAGGAAAACCTCGTGTAAGACCTTTCAGTCTGTTCAGAAAAACAGATGATACACTTACTAGCAGAAGTGGTTTAGGTATCTTGCATTGCTTATCAAATTGTGATAATACAGGAGTAAGCTGTAAGATGAGCTGAAAGTGGCCCGTTTTCTATGCCTAGGTTCCCTAAAAAAATAGACTGCTGTAATTTAAATGTGTGCAAATGCATCAAATAATAGAAATGGAAGTATTACTCTAGAACAAAGGACATTTAAAAATCACCATTAGAATGGTGAAATGTCAGGAGCCATTGATTTCAAAATGGCATTTATTTTAAAACTTCTACAGTGCTTAATTCTCAAATACTGAGTTATAGGGGTATTTCAGCTGCCCACATTCACCTATTGCCTCAGAGTTTTATAACCTCAGATATTTTGGCATACTCTTTAAGTAGGATAAACTGCTTTGATTCTGGGATATTTTTGCTGTATGACAGACTGAAAGATGTTCACCTTCCCAGCCAAGCATGTGAAAAAAGTCACTAAACATCATAATGCTCTAGATTTGTTGCTTGACAAAGGGAGTACTGCAGAGGAGAAAAAATGCAAAGATTTAGGCTAGAAGAGTAGAACACACAGCGCTCTACATCAAGTAGGCTCTTTGGCTAATAACATTGCTATTAGACACAGGTCACTTGCTCAGAGGGAATAAGGAATATATTCATTCAGGCAGTCAGCTGAATCAGACTGCAACTTTAGGGGAAATAGTACTGAAAGCTTGGTATTAAATCAGGTTCCTTTTCCATTAGACTTTGAAATGCCTCCTGCTAGAAATAGTTTTAATGAACAACATGTGGATATGAAAAATAACTATACAATTATATAATGTCAAGTGATGGTTCTTCTATATTTCGTCTTTGTTCCTATTTCACAGAATCACAGAATCAACTAAGTTGGAGAATACCTTGGAGATCATCAATCCAACCTGTGACCTAACACCACCTTATCAACTAAACCACTGCACTGAGTGCCACATCCAGTCTTTTTTAAACACCTCTAGGGTTGGTGACTCCACCAGTTCCCTGGGCAGCCTATTCCAATGCCCAACCACTCTTTCTGTAAAGAAATTTTTTCTAATGACTAGCCTAAACTTCCCCGGGCACAGCTTAATAGAATGATTTTTGTTTGTTCTGATGCCCAACATATGACAAAAATGTATTTCTAACTAAACAACATTCAGGATACTGCGAGTTTGTGTGTGAGAACCTAAGTTCATGAACATTATAATTCTTTTTTTTCTTTAGAAACCACGTGCATTTTTCTTCAGTTTAAGACTCTAAGATTTCTAAATAATTGGAACTGAGATGTCTGTCTTCCAACACCCTCCAGCTATAGGTTTCTCAGCATTTTCAACTCATGCCCAAGCTCAAGAAACATTGATTTTTACCTCTGGTTTCACTGACTTATGTGTTATAAACAATAAAAATTAATTATTCCATATTGTCTGTCAAAGCTTGAATAGCTATGAACCTTATGAGTCCTACAGAGTCCTTCGCTCTGATCACACCATACTTGTTTTGAGTGTTAACCTGATTGAGCCTCTCATAAACTTTAAATAATTTGGATTCGATGACCTGCCTTTGAATTGCCTGTGATGAGTCTGGAAGACAATACATACATTTGAGTTTTTGATATGGAGGCAGGTTTTAAGGAGAATATTATCTTGTGAAAAAGGTACATTTACCAACTTGCATTGATTGCCAGGCTTCATCTCAGGGAAATGTGAAAGCATATCAGTAGTGACTTGCTACATTCCTGCACCACAATATATCACCAAAATTAAATTTCTTATAATGAAAGTATGAGTAAAAGGATATTTCACTGTGCCAATGTATAATATATTATTTAAATTCTGATTAATTTTTTATTTATTTTTCAAAAATATAAAATAACTTTTTTTCCCACATTCATAATTTTTCAACATTTATTTTGAGTTTACATAAGGTTACTTTTCCTCATCTTTTTCTTTTTTTTAAAAAAAACCCCAATGCAGTAGATTGAGAATTATGGCTTATATTGAACAAACTAATTGCAGTTTGAAGACAATTATATCCACCATATTAAAATATCCCATCTTCAGTCACAGGTATTCCCACTGTATAGAAAAGATTTGCAGTGTGTTTTGGAGAAGTGGGTACTTTATTTCTAGATGACTGACAATTAGTTATTCAGCCAGGAACTGTCTGCAACACTCACCATGAAACAATAGACAATTTTTTTTTCCTTTTGGTTGTTTCTTTGTTGTTCTGGAGTCCAACCCTGCCATCTTCTATCTGTTTTCCTGCAGGTTACTTATGAATGCAAATTTTGACAAGAATGTGTGGAAGTTCTTCTGGAACATGTGTTCCCTTTGCTAACAAGCCTTTGTTTTCCTGTTAAAGAAATATTTGCAATGGCCCCCCACAGTGAATTGGTCTAGATAGGTCAGTACTTTCGCTCAGGTCAGTGTAAGACTGTAGCATCACGAATCTTTGATTCAATAACTGTATAGAGAGTTGTTTGTCAGCAGTGTTGAATATAAAAAATAGTACAGGGAAGTTTCTAACAATAACAGTCTCCATACTATACGATCAAGTCTGTAAAACTCACTGAATGTTTACTATTTGAAAGGAGTTTTATTTTATGGTATGGAAGAGAGATGAGTTAGAATTCTCTGAGAACTCAATTTTTTTTTTTTTTCAGTACATAATTTGGAGGAATGATGACAGTTGTGGTCTCTGAAAAAATCTAGAGGAATGATGGTGGCTGTGGTATCTGCCTTTTGGATTTCTTCTGAATGTAAATAATTATCCACTCAAGTCTAAGAAAATGCATTCTTCTCAAATGCATTTTTGCTGCACAGTTTTTATTTGGGTCTCTTCACTACCAGAAAGTATTTCCAGTTAGTATTTCCTAGTTTGCCTTTCACATAATCACTTTGTCTTAATTTTCATTCCAGGGATATTTCAGGTGGGCTTTCCAGTCTCCTTGAATACTTGGTAGTTGTTGATTTGATACATACATTATTTCTTGTTCATTATTTACTTCTCAGATCTGAGAAACACGCTGATTTTTCTAAATTGAATTCAATACGTGTCCCTCCCACTCCCCTACATATTTCTGAAGGAAATGTTACCTTTATAGTCTGAGGTCTTGTATTTTTCCAGACCTTACTTCCTCTTACTACTCTTTCTCTCGGCTGAGCTTTTTCTGCATTATGTGATGTACTTGCATTCATCTTCCAGATTCTAATAGAGGATATTATCTCAAATTTATTATCTCAAACTTTCTATATTCTTGATCAATCTTGTTGGCTTTTCTTATGGGTCAGGGATGTGACTTACGTGAATTTATGTACGTAGATACATATAAAAATGAGTATGTATTCATATGCATGTAAAATGGAGTACATTGGGTAAACTAAACCATCACTGAGGTTTAACAAAAGATATAACGATGCCTATTTTAGTAATGCAGAAGACATGCAGTCAAGTATTTTTTTTAGAGTCATGATTATTTTCTAGGGAACAAATAATACCTATCTCAAGCTCATATCTTGAACAAGAGGATTTTATTTTCTTTGATCCTGCGTTCTTCATATGCTGCCATTATGACCATTGTCTCTTAATTTACAGTTCACTATTTCAAATTAAAGTCTCTTACCAAATACCTTTTGAAGAACACAGAGTGCTATAAAAGTGCATATCTCCAAACACAGCATTAGAAAATCCTGTAATATGTCAAGTGAGAGAGAAGTAAAAAGGCCTGCATTCCAAAATCTGAGTTAACACATGTGTGGAAGCAGTAAATATGATATTATCTTCACTGTTACTTGTGGTCTTGTCAGATGGGTAGAAGGTTGATCAAAGGATTTCTGAAATTAATTTTACTATAATTTGCAATCAAATAGAAAACTAAAATCTAAGCATCAAAAGCATTCCATTGCTCATGCATGTGATGCATAGAAAATATTAAAAGAATCTACCAAAAATTCAATAAAAACAAAGCCATATTTCCCTAAGTTTTTTAAAAAGGAAACACTGGGTTTTTTTCATTGCTATTGAGGCTTATGACCAATATGTGTGTCAAAAAATTCATCTCAGGACAACATGTAGGTTTTGTTCTTTGGTTAGTTGCCTAAGTACGGTAATTTATGTGTGTCCCACTGTAGTTAATTGCTTTAACTTCCATACAATCTGCTATTTTATTGCTGATGTAAATTCTCCTACAACTAGTGAGCATTCTAGCTGTGTAAATATCAGGACTTTCTAACAGTTTAGACAGAAAAATCTTTTACATATTGGTTTGAAATATTCACCTCTCCTGCAAAGTTGAACCCACAATTTAGGTAATATAAAGAAAGAAGTTCAGAAGAAAATAATTATCAAATAACTAGAAAAGAAAAAAATTACCTGACTCAGTAAACACCTGATTTCTAATCAATGATTACATGCATTTCCATATTCTTTTCCACAATTAAAGATCTTTACTTTAAAAAAAGATATTGCACATTGCAAAGTGGACTTGCTAGAATCCCAGAATTGCCAAATGCAATCAACATTCATAAATGTTGTATGATAGAGGTTCTTCTACAATTTAGAACAAGATGAATGGAGGATAATCAAAAAGCAGCAGTGACATAGAACCGTAAATGAAAAACGGTAACTTTTCCATTTAATGTGGTTGACAAATAATAAGCATTCTTTTTGTAGCCTGAATAACAGAGTGGAAATATAATTCAGTTTTAACTCTGATATTTACCATCTATAACAATCCTGAAATTAGAAACTGATACTTCTTAAAATTATTTTTATTTTTATAAATTCATTATTTGAATATCTCAGCTATAGACCTTTCTGAAATTGCATGTATGTTGTGCTTCATATCCGGAATGTTTTTCACATCAGCAAGGATAAGAGCTTTTACAGGAATGATAACTGGGTTCCATCCTAGTGATGTTGTCCTGTTTGATTTTAACTTTTGGTTAGTAAAACAGCAATTTTTAATAACTAAATCCATCACAGAGCGTGCAATTAAACGTGTAATTCATATAGCCTTTTATCTGTATTTTTTCCTTTATTTTAGTTAATGATGCAATAAATGTAAAGTCATAGATTTGGCTGCTCACCTACCTTTTCCTTCTTTGTTGATTCTGTGGTTGTTATTCACTATGCATTTTAAAGGAACTTTCATTTGATACTCTATGAAACATTTGAACCAAACTGCAGCAAGTATCAAGTACAACGATGGTGAAATATAGTTGTACTGAATTTTTCACAGAACAACTGAAAATTGAGAGTGTATACTGCAGGCTTTGATTAGACACAGTATATTTTATTCTGGATGTATGGGTAAACTTGTTTCTACTGTGGGTTGTTCAGTATTTTTAATTAAACATAGCAGCATCCCACCTGGCATGTCTTTACTGCAGCATTGTTCTTGAGAGAACATTAAATTATTTTGACATTTGCTGATGTTTTGCATGTTGGTAGTTAGAATTCAAGGAAGATAGTAAGCTGGACCATTCTTGGAAGATATCAGGGCATGCAATAATTCAAGTACTAGAGAATTAACTCAAGAATCAATCCTGCTCTACTGTGATCTGCAGTGGCCTCACTTCAAGTCCTGCGTGCAGTTTTGAGCTCAACAATATCAGAATATAAAGCTCTTAGAGATAAAAGCTCTCTTGTCCAAAGGGGGGCTTTAAAGATGGTGAAGGGCCTGGAGGGGAAGCCGCATGAGGAGCAGCTGAGGTCACTCAGTCTGTTCAGCCTGGAGAAGAGGAGGCTGAGGGGAGACCTCACTGCAGTTACGACTTCCTCGTGGGGGGATGATGAGGGGCAGGAATTGATCTCTTCCTTGTGGTGACCGGTGACAGGACATGAGGGAATGGCCTGAAGCTGAGTCAGGGGAGGGTTGGTTTGGGTATTAGAAAAAGGTTCTTACTCCAGAGGGTGGCTGGGCACTGGAACAGGCACGTGAGGAAAGTGGTCACAGCACCAAGCCTGCCAGATGATGTGATTCTTGGCGTTAGCCTGCAGGGCCAGGAGCTGTGTTTCAATGATCCTTGTGTGTCCTTTCCAACTGAGGATATTCCATGAATCTATGAATTGTAATGCATTTTCTTCCAAGGTTGTAAACTGCTGGATTCCCAGACCGTTATCAACTCTCAGTGTCTATCATTATGTTACACTTTAGAATACTTAACTGACAAACTCACACCATGAAGGTGATAAGACCAGAATTACAGTGTGTGTTCATAGCACTCATAGAATTATTGTTCTTTCAGAAGTTTATCCTGTCACCTCCTAAAGTCACAGAGGTATTACCACAACAAACTGCAGTAAGGTATTCTGCAGCTTCTTCTTTCCTGTGGCTGATTATTTTGCCCTTTTGACTTTAATGTCATGCATTTCCCCATGTCCTCATACTGGGCGGACATAATAAACAGTAAATCCACATTTGGTGTCTCTATGCCACTCAAAAGTCTATAAAACTCTACCATTTTCTTTTTTATATATAAAAAATCAGTTTCGATATTCCTTACATGAAAATCTTGATTTTCCTTATATGTCTTCTCTCTATTTTTTTAATTTATTCTGTCATTTCCTTTGAGACAGAGAGGTTTGAAGACAATTCTAGAAGTGACTGTGAAGGATGTATGCAGTGGCATAATTTTTCTTTATTTCTTAGGAAATTTGATGTATTTCTACAGTAAGTAAATATTCTTCTCAGTTGCATCTCAAATTTCCAAGTCATGTTTGCTGCTAACACAACTGTTGCCAAATGCATTAATTTCACTACCAGAGTGAAACCAAATCTAATTTTGTATTTTAAAAAAAAATTAGGAAAGAAGAATGTTGAAAGGAAGCAAATTATCAGAAGTAGCTGATGAATAAGTTTAGCATTTATACTTGACTGATCTCCACAATTTTATTTTGTCAATAACCTAGAAAAGTTACTAGTAGGAAAACACATTATGTAGAGTAAATATTGTCTTTAAAAGTAATCAAACTCATGATGTTCAAAAGTGGAGGTCAGTAGCTATTTATGATGCTTAACACTTTTTTATTAATTAATATTTTACACGGGATTCTAAAAATTATTTTACATGTTTATCTGTTCCTGACCCGTATGAGAAATTTTAAGTCACTTTGTGTCTATCATGACTAAGGAACGGAGTTGTGTTCAGATGCAAAATATTTTAATTTTAAATATTTAAAGAGTTCAAAAAGATATTACCACTAAAATGAGATGTGTATATATGAATTTAGCTCTCTAAACATTCTAAATAAGTCTGTAAAATCTACTCACATAGATAAGTCCATAATATTTATTTTTCCTCTCAAATTTCCAAGCATTGTTATGCCTATTTTACAGTTAGGGAGTTAAACTCTGGGAATTGAATTTTCAGGCACCTGTGCATGCTCTTTAGCTGTAAGGCTTATTCACCTGTCAGCCTTCTATAGATAATTTCACTGGATATGGACATATACTAAAACAAAGATAGGCAGCTATGTGTCGCTATATATTTATACACATTTATATAAATGAATAACTGTGTTTTTTTTCTAATATGAAGTACAGGTAATACACCCTGTCTGTGGTGTATGATTTACAGGTTATTGTGAATGCATGAACTATAACCCTTTGGGTAATAACATTTTATGATAGCTAATGTCCTTGTGGCTTCATAATTTCATATATTTTTAAGTGGAAATGTTCTCTGTGATAATTCTTTCTCTGTGTGTGTGTGTGTTGGCTGTGGATAAATATTAGCAAACATGAGAGAAGGGTAATAGAATGGTCAACCATCAGATGCTATGCAAGTTCTTGTACTGTCAATCAATCTCAGTCACCATTTAAATTAATTACATTTACTGACATTTAATTTGAATAGGAAAAGATTATGTTTTATTTAAATGAAAAACCGATGAGATGGTTGTCATAACACTGAAGGATAGTAAGAGAGCAGAGCAAGACAGATTCTAAGCATATCAAAAGGGAAAGCACTGTCTCAATTAAAAGATTCTTTTGAGTTTTCTGCTTTTGGTGTTCCTTTTTAATGGAGATTGCTCTTCTTTATCAATCAGTAAGGAGATTACAAAGTTAAATAGTCTGTTCATATTTTCTGGTTACCTACTCAATGAATAGGACCTGTTCTGTTTTGCTTTAACTGCAGTATGAAAACAAAAATTCCTTCATAACAGAAATGGTCAGTATGATTGCTGAAGATGGAATTTTATGTTCAAAAGAAACGTCTTTGTCAGTTTGATATGGATTCTCCCATCTTTTACTGATCTTAGAGGTCCTGAATATCCTAAGTAAATTCAGGAGTCATTTTAACTTGTTGCCCTTCATGCTCTCTGCCCTTTCTTGAAATAAGCTATGCATATACTACACTTCACAATTTTTTTTTTAAATACACAGAAAATGCATATTTTGTATTCAAAAAAATCTATATCAAACTGCTGATTTCTACAAGAGATGTCTCTTTCCTCTCCATCTGAAAACCTTCTTTTGTTTGGTGGCAAATAGCATCTTTTTTGTCTACTTCAAAGCCAAATTATTCCCCTTTCTGGTCTCTAAGATTTGAACTATGTATTTATAAAAATCTGGAGAGGAATAGCATTTTGATGGTTTCAAGCAATAGTCTGGCTTCTTATGTTTTGCCACCTTGGTTTTGTTTTCTTACATCTGAATATGTCAGTTTTCAAATACAAAGGCATATTTAACATTTCTTAGCCCTACCCATGGGATCAAAGGAAGAAGTCTGAGCTGAAAGAAACCAAAATATAAGGAATGTTCAAACAATCCTGCAGTGCTACATTTGAGAGAGATTAGGATGCTCTCCATATCAATGAATGAGCAATAAATATACTCATCCCAGTGAAGTCATTTAGAAATTATGTTTACACAAAGGAAACTAATCATCAAGAATGAGACATTTTTATGATCAGTATTCGTCTTTGATTTTAAAAGCATTGTTTTACCACATGGACAGCCTATTTTATTGCTGTTCCACTTTCTCATTAAATACCTTTCTCACCTTTCTTTACAATTCCCAAGTATCTACAGGAATATCATTGGAAAGGAATTCCATACAGGAAGCTTTTCTGACCTTTCTGATTCCTGCCTATCTAAATGCACCATTCGGCTGATCACAAACCAACTCTAAATGACACCAGCATAGTATTTTTTTCTTCTCCCATCAGATTTCACTATTGGACATCCTGCGTCTTTGATGCTAAGCGGATATTTTGGAGTTTTACATTTTTCTGGCTACCAAAAAGAGTTATATTTATTGTTCACTATTTAAACACTGTAAGCAAGCTGGTGATGAAAGAGGTGCTCTGATCTGCAGATGTGTTTAGAAGGGATGTGGCATCTGTAAATTTAGGCAGTATTTTTAGTAGACCAGGTGATATAATTAGAAAAATCAGTCCAACTTTTGGTTAAACTGCTTTTTTCTAGGTCTGACAATGTAATAAATAATTTCAAGAATATCAGAATGTGATAATTTCTCTTAACGTAAATGTAGATGAGTTTGTATATTCCTAACAGTGGTTTCCCAAATCTGTTTGTCACTGTCTTACATATTGTTTTTTATCTTTCTGACTCCCTGATTTCTGAAATATCCACAGTAGTGTTAGGAGATTTGTCCATCTGTTTTTGAAGGATAATTAATGTTCAAAAGACCATGGATAATTTTATATTTCTCTCATATTAACTATAAAATTTGCCCTCATGTTAAGTGACTTTCACAAATTTCAAGATACTTGGTGGGATTAAATAGGTTGTACTTTACTCATTTCTTCCCTGGGATACCTTACATAAGAACTGTTTTAATCTGGTCAAAATCTGTCTGAGAATTAGGCCTGAAGTCCAATCTTTAATGGTATAAATTAAAAACGCACAGATGTTATTACATTTTGCAATCAAAACATTTCCTTTCCTTACCCACTAGAGTGAATTTAATTTACAATTGAGCTAGAACTTGATACATATACCTTCAGTACTTGCATACATTACCTTCCTCATATCATAAAACTGCATTGCAGCATTTCAGGAAATGCTGCCCCAGAGGGTAATAATATAGTGAGTGCTTCTTAGTATCAGCTATTCATTTTCTCACTGGTTCAGAATGCAACATTTTGAGCATCATTTTCAGGATGACATAACTGTAGGAGTCTAATAAATGTAGACATACTCAAAGAGAGTATTTTTTACTGCAGTTTAGTGTACTGAAGAGACTGCTAACCTGAACCATTGTAATTCATCTCAGAAAAGAATGCAGCAAGCACTCTCTCATCAGATTATGCATGGTGGAGTGACACAGTAGCAGCTTCATTCTCTCTGAACACCAACATAAAACAGTAGCACAGTGCAAAACATAGAAGGGCTTGAAAGAACGTCCCAAGGAGTTTACAGTCTGCATCAGATCATTAAGGCTGAGAGAGCAAATCAGTTCACAAGAATGTAAATATTTTGTCAGACAGAATTCTGAGAAGATTTGTAATACATATATATATGTTTAGAATATGGGTGCTTCACTCTCTTCCCAATCAAGGTACCTACCATTAAAACACACCAAATGACAGATAATGCATTTATACTGAGCTACATGCATCTGGTGCAGCTACCAGAGACACATGCAAATCAGAAAAAAAGAGAAACACTGTTGAGATAGATCCTGTTTTATTCTTGCCAGTGCATTACTAGATCATCATCAAAAAGTAGCAAGCACAAAGATTGATAATGAATTATTCCTTCTTTTGTACTCAAGAGGAGAGCTTGCAGAATATCTGCATTGACATAAAAAGAAATTCTAAAAACTTTCTTTGTGTTTCATACTTTTTGTTTTCTCTCTTGTAATTTTTTCTTTCATTTTCTTCCTAACTCTCTTGTCCCAATTTACTTAGCAAAAGACAGACGAAGAGAAAGAAAGAGAGAAAAAGAGAGAGAAGGATGTGGGAAATTACTGTACATAGAAAAATTAAATTTTGAACTTAGAACTAGGGGTAAAAATAAAACTTGTAACACTTCCATTGATATAAAAGTGGTAAAAAAATCACTGAAGTACTTTGGTTCTTTTTACAGTTTTCCATCTAAAGTGCTAATTTTTTTTTTTTACTCACTTGAATGATAGCTTTAAAAGCTGTATTTATGCTTACTAATCAATTCCACTGCCACTTTTTCTACAGATAACAAGGAGAATTTGAAAAGCTAAAGTTTGCCTACTCTTTTGTACTCGAATTTATATACATCCTTGTTTTTCTTTTTACTGTCTTGTCTCTTCAATAACAGACAGAGTCAATAATTTCTTCTAGTTCACTTACACTTGCAAGCTTGGTTTGGTTTCTGTTTCACCAGATAGCTGTATCCAATGTATATCACCAAATATTCTTTATTTCCACTTAATATTCTTTCCATCATAGCTTAATTTGCAATGCCTTCTTGACCATGAACCTGCATGTGAAGTATTACACCGTAATGCAGAGATATAGCATCATTGCTGGCAGATTCATTTAAGTAGCCAAGATATCATTTAATAAAGATAAGTTAGTTCAGTGAAACTACAGACTCATAAGCTTCAGGAGAAACCTTACAAGTATGCCTGAGATCCTAACTACTGCTGGCTGGCCGGAAAAATGATTTTTTAAAAAATATCAGATTTTTTTGATACTCAATGTATAAGATCTGTCTATATTTACAGCTATAGAAACTGAGTTTAATTTAGTGGTAAAACATGCAGAGATTTCAGTTGCACTTCTTTTTGCACCACTGACATACCCAAACTGCAAGTTTGGCAAGCTAAGCCTGAGACCACTTACTTGAAGGAAGTTATTGGAGGAATAAAACCTTCTGAGACTGTATACTTTGGATTCATCCAAGATTGACCTGTTTGAGTATTTTCTTTGCAGAAGGTGAAACGTACATTTTTATTCCACACACGTTTCTTCACTGTATCCCATTTTACTGTGGAGAACGGGACAAGAAAACTATAGAAAAGGGCAGACAAAGGAATGGAGACAAGATTTTTTCTTTCAACTTGGTTAAGATATGTGTAAATTATTTTCTCATGCAATATTCATGGAAGTCTGCTGTGAGTATTTGTGATTATATCCTCACTGTGAAACTATCTATGGTTTCAATACCAAAAAAAAGATTCTAGGACATATTAATGTCCTCTAGATCCAGGTATCTTTTGCATTGTTCTATGTTTTAAATTTCTCCATGGTCACACACAAAACTGTGTAGAGTAACACAATTACATTTTTTCCAGGAGTCTTTTTTTCCTCACTGTTTTCTTCAATTCTATAAATTTACCATTATTATTGACATAGTAAGTTATGTGAGTAGAATCTGAGCTCCATCATCCAAACTAATAGAGCAGAGAAAGTACTGAAGTAAATGTTCCTCTTTAGATTTTTCTATCATGAATTTTAGGGAAATGTGTTCTCTGTACTTTGAATCTAGTCTAATGAGATTTACAGCTGTTGAAATTTGTAATGGTGACACGATGCCACTGTACAAGGTTTAGGCTGATAATATAGTGAAATGACAAAGTTATACCAACAATCTCCAAGTGAAGTTGAACTCACCTCAAGTTAAGAAGGTAAATCCTCACTTCTAAGCCTTCATTAGAGTTTCTTGTTTCTTTTCAAAGCCATTAGTGAGGTAGGGATCAGACTCTTCTCCCAAGCAGCAAGTGATAGGAAGAGAGGAAACGGTCTCAAGATGTGACAGGGGCAGCTTAGATTAGACATTAGAAAAAAAAAAGTCTTCACCAAAAGAACTGCCAAGCACAGGAACAGACTGCCCAGAGAAGTGATTGAATCATTACCCCTGGAGGTGTTTAAAAGACCTATAGACAGAGCAGTTTGGGACTTTGTTTAGTGGGGAATATGGCAGTCCTGGGTTACCAGTTTGACTAGGTGATCTGAGAAGTCTTTTCAAAATTAAATTATTCTATGATTCTATGAATAACTGCCAAAATTTAATACATATATATTATGTCTAACACTGAATTCTAACAATCTTTGGATGTCTATCTAGCTGTTTAATTGAATTTCATTTTTTAGTAGTTAGACCAAGTCTTTAATCCAGCAAAGCTAAATTGCTATTGCTTAGCTCTACAGATTTGTATGCTGAGTTGTGTGATTCATATCAAGCAATTAAGTGATTTAATGTTAGTTTCTTTTCTGACACTGTGGTTGGACTTCTGATGTGATACCCTCAAATTAGAGTTACTGTGATAGTGGAAGCTTAATATAGAGAAGTTTTTTACTTTTTATTACAAACATTGAAATGACACACAGTGTTATATAGTAAAAAATATGTGCTATTTCTTATACTTGTAGTATTCATGAATTTACAGGGGATAGCTATGATTTCTACGGAAAGGTCTCAAGATGACATAACTATGCTTCTAATGAAAAATGTTTCTAATGATGACAAACTTATGGTAAAATATAAGAGTGATACAGAAATGGTATTTTTTCCCAATACTTTTTGTGTCCATCATGGGCCCAGTGAGGCATAAAATGTCTAACACAGAGCTCTGCAAGACATCAGAGGCCGAGACCTGTGACAAGAATTCTTTGCGGTCAGACCTGAGAGGGCAGATATTGTGTCATTCCTGATCCTTCTTTAGTCCTTAGGATTCCTATCATTTTATTCTTCTCAGTGTCACAAATGTTAGAGGTTGCCCTCTGTGCACAGAACTACAACAGCTCCACAGCCATTAAACTAACAAGCCTTTCATTTCTTGAGCTACTTGTTACTACTCTCTGTTGTGAAAATGTGGTTGTACCGTGATAAGACAAGGAAAAGCAGAACAGAATAAAAATGCTTGTTACCGATAGGAAAGACTCATGGAAAGCGCGTGGAAAGAAGCAGGCAGGTAAACACAAGTTCAGATCAATGCCTCAGAGTTGAGGCCTTGCAAACTCAGTGCAAAGCCTGTGGGCTGCTCTTAGCAATGTAACACTGCGGTGTGGGGCTGCAGGACTGCATTAACAAACACGTTGCGCTCACTCTCCAAACCATCATCACCACTGCAAACAAACCTGCGTGGGATTATTTATTTATTTATTTATTTAATCTTAGCAAGAGGAGATAGGTCTTCATGATTATGAGTGGTTCTTGTAAAGCATCGTGGGCTTTTTATAACTGAAAGAGAACCTATCCTGGCTATCCCACACATTGGAACTGCAAGGCAGTAAGTAGAGGGACTATGTCCATATGACTTAGCCTCCTGACTTCACAGATTTCTGTCTTTGTGTTTTATTGTAAATTGATCTAAAGTTGCTATGAGTCCTTTTTTATTGAATTAAATGAGGACCATACTAAGCCTTAGGACATGGTATCAGTCAGGTCCATGTTTGATGTAGCTCTGCTCAACATTAATTATATAAGGTTTCCCATTTGAGATTATCACAAAAAATATCTCCATGCATGAGCAAAAAGTTTCTTTTAAATGAAAGCTTATTAGCTGATATAAACTAGGAACACTCCAGAATGGATCCATGACTTGTAATGCAGTTTCATTAATTACTTTATTTTGTTTTCTTCATATGTTTGAGAACAAATTCTCAACCATTTTCAGCAGTTTAACAAAAGACATGCAATTGAACTTGATTTTACAGAAGTCTTTTTTTTTTCTTAATTGGAGGAACAGTGTAGAATACTGATGGGTAATCTGATATGCAGACCGTGTTATACGGTAATCACAGAGCTAGACCCATCTCATTCTGAGGCATCTATCTCACAGGAGAAGGAAGTTATTACCAAAACATACAACGTATTTTTCAAAATTTATTTACTAATTCTTTTTCTGGCTATAACTATTGTCAGGAAATAGTTCTTGGCGAAGACACTAAGGGAAAGGACTTTTTATTTTCCTGAAGTTTTTTATGAGTTTTCTGACATTCTCTACCTAAAAAACAATTTAAAAATCCATAGGTGGACCAAGTATTAATGTTCTTTCACAGCAGTTATACCTAACAAGGTAAAATCCTTTGTGAATTTCTTTCCAGCTTTTCTCTCAGTTCATTGGGCTTGTAGATGCTTGCTCTGCCATATCTTTTGAATCTGACAGTTTGGCAATGCCTCCCACGAACTGTAAATACCCTGACTGTTCTAAAATGTTCTGCTAAACTCAGGTAGGTAGGAGTTGGTACTGAAGAGGCCAGGAAAGCATTCTATAATCAAAATGAAGGGTTCCAAATAGAGGAAATCTCCAAATAAGCTATCAGAGCAGGATTTTTTTCCTCCATATTAAAATTTCCTTTCATGTGGTTAGTTTGCATAAAGTGGCTACCTAGGGATATTCTTTACAATTAGTTGACATATTGTTTGGGTTCTTGTTGCTACCCTGTATGTATAATGATCTGAAATCAGATGAAAGAAGTTTTATCCCCCAATACCTGAGAGACTGCAACCCCCCTCCAAGTTTGCCATTTAAATCCCAGCTGTGTTGTTGCCTTTAACTGTGTAAGACAGCAAGACAGCACATTTTGTAGATTAAACCAATAAACTAGCAAACATAAAAGAAACAAATCTCATAATTGTGGATTTCAATTAAAGAAAGGAAGATCAAAGCAAACATTCTGCTTGAAATTGCACAGCTGCTATCTACACAAAATGAGAAAAAAAATCCTTCTCCAGCTAGCCATAATTTTTGGGGTGGGGGAAGGAGGAGGGAGAGCTCAAACCCTGCAGAACAGATTGCTTATGCTTCTCACGTCCCAATCAGTAATACAGAAATATTGAGTAATAAATTCCCTGCCTCTCCTGATCTGAGAAGCTCCCACCATCTGTGAAAGCCAATTTGTAACAGCTTTAGTATAAAGATTCAGTAAACAGACAATCACGTTGTGCCAAACAGTGCCAACATTTGAGGAAAAAACATAAAGCCAAAGCATGAGTAACACCGCGACCTTTGTATTGCAAAATTATCCAGCAACCAAAACACTTTTGACTGCAGAGATTTTTTTCCTTCTTTTCCCCATCAGCAAGGATGCTGGAGCCTGCACACAACTCGGCTACATCTGTGGGCTGTGTACATAGGCCTTGTACTAATGTGCTGAATTATTATTGATGGCTGGGGCAGTTCTGCTCTGCTGGTGAACCAATAATGTCAAGGCAGTACCTGCAAGATTAATTATAGGAGAGAATGGGCTCTGCTTTCCAGGGACTGAGACTTTAATAGAGACTGAGCATTAGTTTCAGGGGATTCAACAGACAGCTGAACAAATGCCTCAGACAGTGTTATACATGCTAAATCCTGACACTTAGCAGTACTGAAAGAAAAGTTTCAACAATTGTGCTTAAACTGCGAAAAACAGAGGGCTCTAAAAATCAAAGGAAAATGAACCAAACCCATACCTGCTGAAACAGGTTAGGCTCTATAAACCCATGTAAGCATATTGCCCTCTGCAACTACCAAAGAGAAAAGAGACAGTAGAAAATTACTCCAGCATTAGCAGAAAAGGAAACGGCTTTTTGGTGACTGACGGTGCTCACGTTTTCAAAATACATATGACATTCTACACATGGAAATATAAGATGGATCAAAGAGCAGAATATTTTATGCTGCTTCTTTTGCACCACTGCAGTGGAAATTTGTACTCCACAGGGCATTTTAGCTGTAGAGAACTGAAAATATGCAGTGGATGAAGCTGCAGCCATAGCAACAGCTACATAAATTTTCAGGCAATGGCAGGCACACGGTACACAATTTAAGCAGTATTACTCCTACACTGGCTTCAAAAAAAAAAAAAAAAAAGAAGAGAAAAGCAAGGAAAAGTGGAGAAGAGGGTGTCAAATATGGCTTATTACAAAGCAATCATACCTTCCACGTTATCAAGAGCTGGGCTTCCTGCATTTTGCTTGTGTGATCAGAGAGGCAGCTCTTTTACTGAAGCCCTCACACATATTATTCCTTTTTATTGTTTTCATTATCTCCTAGGCCTAATATTTTTGAGAAACTCCCAGGAATTCTGAGGCTAAATTTTCAATATATTGTCCAACAACCCACACCTTGTGTCTTTTTGTAGTAGTGCAATACTTCTGACAAAATAATCCCAAAATTAATGAGAGCCACAGGCTGGGTGGCTCAGCACAGCAAAAGATAGGTTTATGAAATTAATCTCAAAATGGAATGGAATAAGTTCAAATTTCACTGATTTTTCAGTTTCACAATTGCTAAGCACTTTACTGCTTTTCTTCAAACTTGAAACACCAGCAGAACTATTAAGCAAATGCGCTTGAGGCTGAAAGACCTACTGTAGAATGATATATTCAAGCTTCCATCTTCACTTTGTGTGCTTAGCTTCTGGGTGATTGCTTTCACAATGTCCTGTGAAACCCCACCGTCAAAATTTCATTGGCCACAAGTACATGATAGGAGACCCTGAAGAACTTTGCACATCTCAAACTATGTCGGAGTTTTGCAAGCCTAAACAGAGTTTAGACATTGACCAAAGGGTCTCAAATCCTGCTCCAAAATGAAACAGTGAGGCTCCTAAAAGGTTTTACTTCATGTTGGAAAGAATAACAATTTTTTTTAAATAACACTTTCAGAACCAAAAGATGTAATTTCAGCTGGAACACACCAATTTTTTTTCTTGTTTTTTTTAAGATTTGTGTTTTAGTGACTGAGTCCAGGACAAAGCTTAGAGATGTTGTTCTAAAACAGACATACCTTCACAAACCTTGCTGTTCTGACAAAGTGGATAATGCCAGCAAAATTATATTCGTTTGAAAAGAATATAATCAGTTTGAATAGTAAACTCATTTTCTTCCTCCTAAGATCAATTAATTTTTCACCAAGAGCAATTTAGTTCAAATTAAATAAAAGTACAAAATCTAAACCTAGCACCTGAGAGTAGGAAAGCACCTCCTGTTAGGGTGCTCCCAGATGAGCCTTGTGAAGGAGTGATGCTAACATAGCTTGTAGCTAAGTACCTGAGCTCAGAAAAAGAACTTGTATTAATTTGGTTCGACCCTGTATCTTTTCATAGTAGTATTAGTTTAAGCTGCTCAGCAGTTACACATATAGTGCTCAGTTTCCTGTCATATGCCATAAAGAAGCAAAAGATGTTAGAAGCCTGACTGACAGTAGAGTACATCACTATGTTTGTTACCACCCTGAAGACAATCTCTTGCAAGACTGGTTAGCTAAAATGTCACATTATTCCCAGCCATATCTGAATGAAGTACAATGTCAGTTTACTCTGTCTTTATCCCATAGTGGTTTGTGGAGATGTGAAAAAGCATGACAAAATTCTCTTATATGAAAGCATCATTCTAGTTGATGTTCTATTTGATCTTGTAGCCAAAAATTCTTGTGTTTCTCCTTAAACGTCAGCCAGTATTTTTCTTACTGATGGTCTGAGCTTCGAGAGGAAAGACATGCTGGACTCAAAAGTCCAGACCTGGATATTTTTTTCTCCCAAACACTGAAAAGTTTTAAAACAGGAAATAAAAAGTCTTGAATGTTATAAAAACATTTTTTAAATTTTGTGTAGATAATTCACAGGTATTTAAATTAAATAAATTTAAATATATAAAATATACAAATATATTTATAGTTATTATAAAATGAAAGCTTGCACCAAGAGTGAAAAAGTTGCCTCAAAGAAGGTGAACTCAAAGAGAAGATGGGTGGGCCAAGTAAATTCAGTCCAGAGTAAATCATAGGTAGAATAGGCTGTTTTAAAACAAATAGGCCTCTTAACAATCAGATTTAAAATTTTCCCTAAATGGCACAGTATATCACTGAATGCTGTTGGCATGCAAAATCACCTGAACTTAACAAGAAACAGATTTATGTCAAAACTCCAGAGCAAAGCATCTAAACATTTATAATATGACTTTTGAAATCACAGACATCTCATAACTTACTGTGGTCCAACTCTCATAAGGTTGCTTCTGTCCCTCACAGTTGAAAATAAGTGGTACAAATGTATCAGACACATCTTTGGGCAGGTGATAGGCATTTGGAAACAGTAGGATAAAGACAAAGTCTGGATACATTCTCCTGTGTTCTGGAAGGTATTATGCAGGTGTTATGACCTGGTCAACTTCAATTTGCATCGCAGTGCAAGGCATCATGCTAGAAATCATGCCCTGTCCGAGTTTTCAATAATTCAAATGTTACTGAAGCCCAAAACTGAGTTCAGGAGGTAAGCAGCCTTTGGACAACATTAGCCAAGGTGACTTATCGGGAGAAGCAGTAAAATAAGGGGCAAGGAATTACAAAAGCGAATGGTCATTCCTAAATGAGATAATTCATCAAACTAAGAATTAGTTATTTAGTGCAGTGGACTGTATTACTAGCTCCTCAGAAAGAGTAGTATTCCAAGCTAGGCTTGAAGTGTCTTTTAAGTGTTTGGCAAATAGTAGCTGTATCACTTTTTCCTCATATTAACATGATTGCTTTGCCAGAGCACTGATACCAACACTACATTTTTTCTTGAGCTGCATGGAAAACCTACTGAAGTCAGTTTAAAAGTGATTCCTACTTTTTCTGAAGACTAACTTAGTGAAGTAAAGCACATCAAGCTATTTGAATCAATGATCAAAAGAGGCATATTTTCCTATGACAAAGTCAATTTCTGGCAAAGGATGTGGTAGAAATATACAGCACAAGAAAGCACTAACAGAATAAAATAGCTTTTAATCTCCACCCGTTTTCCTCCCCTCTGAGGATAATTAAGAGTCTCAACAACACAACTGCCACATCGACTATGGTGATGTGTCCTGGCTTCTCAGTGAATATTCACTATTTTTTAATTAATTATAAGAACAAATTATTTGTATTTTGTTTGTGAACTTCTAGGAAAAAAGCAAACCTGCATTTGTGTGCAATTTTTTTACAGAAATGTTTTTTGTGGCTGAGTGATTTCACAGCTTTATAACTGTATTCATACAGTTTACCTCATGAAAAATGAAATGATACAAAATTATTTGTATCTATACTCGCTGTAGTCAAGTGCTATAACTCAGGGGAAGTTATTCTAGATAGGAAGCTATTAATCAAATAAAAGTGAAATACCTACCTTCAGTAATGTGTGACTAGTGCTCCACAGCTCCTGTTTGTGGCTCTCCATCATGGAGCCCAAAGCCAGCATTTTAGCCCAGGTGGCTGTAGGGATGAAGGGCGGCTGCAGTCCTCCCTAAAAAATGTGGTTGTAACACTACATGACTGTGTGTGAGAAGGGAAGAGACAAGGATTGTTTTTCCTCACCATACTTTTTTTCCCAATAATGCTGGTTTTTTTTTTCTGAAAGTCACATACACAACATTGATGGGAGTCAGAGAGAGCGGACTAGCAAGGGTGTGCAGGAAACCAGGCTGTAGCTATCCATTATCAGAATTAGGAATGTGTTCAATTTCAGTGTTTTGAGCCAGGAAGGGAAATGGTACCTGAAGGAATACTTCTGGCTCTTCTACAAGACTGAATTAATTTTGTCATTATCCTTGGGGTGATAAAATTCAATTTTGCTTACAGTACTTAGAAGCTTTGAGCTATCTGTGCTACCACCTCACCAGAAAGGAAGGATAATTATTTTTGTAGGAATGCCCTCCTGTGACAGAGGCATCCTAGATTCTTACCCTATTTCTAGGCAAAGCTTCTCATGAAGTCGTAAACAATTCTATATGTTTACAGGTTTAGAAGTGACCTGTGTCTTGATCTGGATATGCCAAAATCCAGGAGATTAGAAGCACAACAAAGAACAATAAGAATAGGGCAAGAAAATAAGTGTTTGATACCATTTGCAGTGAAAATCTATTTGGGATAAACATTCAGAAATTATATTTTATTGCCTTTTAAAATGGAAACAGGTTTGTGAAAATATGAGACCTTCCATTTCATTTTCTGATTTAAAAAAAGATACTTTTTATTGCTATTTGTGTTAGTCTCATAGAAGTACAGTTAATTCTAAAACTGCCTACTCAAGGATTTCTTTTCTTTGCAGCATCTTATTTCTGGGTCAAATGTGATCAAATTTTATAATTTTATGAAAGGTGCTGTCTTCTAAATAGATTTTATTCAGAAATTCATGATCTGATTTATCTGAGTTCTTCTTTTAGCAATTCACAAGCGCTTCTCATTGCAGGTCAGACTGTGAGACTTCCTTCTCAAAAATTCTCTTTTCCTACATTTCCTTATTTCTGGACAATAAGAAATTTAAAAATTAATAGCTTTTTATTTTTTCCTCCAAGGTAATCAAAATTACTCTAGTTAGTATTTCACTGATCACACCAGCTGATCTCCTAAGATAAGTGTGTTTGTTTCATTAATTTCCCTCTTTAGAACAGTCAGTAAGCACAGTGAATCTGAGATTTTTAAGTAGCAAAGAGATTCACTGCATGGTAAAATAGACAATACATCAAATTTAAATACCTAAAATGAAAAAATCAATCATAATCCTTTTTTCAAAAGAATATGGATCAAACTTATTTTCAATTAAAATGACAAAGCTGAAAACATCAAGCTCATATACAAGTAATGAAGTATGACTACTTTCAGTAGCAGAAGAGAATACATTCTTCTGGTCTTAATATTATGTACCTTGGTATAATCATCAGGGAACAGATTCTTATCTAACATAAACTGCCATTATTACACTGGGAAGTTATGACATGTTACACCATCTGAGAATCTACTTTGAATATCATACTCATTTACACCTAATTTCAACTGCTCTTTTTTTTCTAGTGTGAGGATTTTTAGATAACTGATGACTAAAAGAAATTTCTTTTGGAGCTTTACAAAGACAATCTTTGAAACCTACTGTGATGTACAGAGTATAATCTACAGATCACGTCAACAGAGTTTATTTCCTTTGATTTCACACTATAGCTCTAGGCATCTGCTATAGCAGATAGAAGCAGCTTTTGATAGCTCACTAAAGCTATCATGCCACCAAATGACTTGTAAAAAGGGCTAACAGATTTTGTAAAAACAAAAAGAGGGGAGGAAAGTAATAGTAAAAGAGAAACACAAAGCTGGCTTGTGCCAAAACAAAACATGTAGCTAGATCTGCCAGACTGTCTTCAGTAGTGAGGAGATCACGAATGTATGTTGCCCAGTACTCTTAATCTTGTCATAAGAAGTAGTGCCTGGTGGCAGAGAATGCTAGAACTGATTGTCAATTGGAATAAGACTGGTTTATCATCATCTCACTATCTTTCCAGGACATAAATTTTATTCTTACTGCATATAAGCTAGGTGTTTTCAAAAACCTGAAAATTCTGCTGGTATAATTGGAAATTACTTTGATTCACTTAGGGAATGGAATTGTGTTTGATATCTTTTGTTAGATATCTGAATTTGATATACTGTCCATAGTACCAAGCTCTGAATTTCCTCAGTATTTAAAGAACCTAGCTCCACAGCACTTACTGATCTAAAGAGAGAATCACCTGAAAGGCACTCCTACATCATATTTATAGCACAACTCTTTCTGATCTACTGAAATGTTAACGACAAAATCTGTGTGTTTTTAGAGAAATGCTATGCTATATACTTCAGACTGTAAAAGCTGATAAGGAGAAAAAGGCAAAACAAAACCCAGTACATTAAAATGTTATTGCGAAGCAATGGATTAGATCTGGAATTTTCACCCTGCTGAGAAAAAGGGGAGGTGGGAATGGTAGGATGTTTTCTTCCACTGACTCATACCCACATACCTAATAAAGGCTGAGCTGAACTGACACTGTCTGTCAGTGGGTTTGTTTACACTCTAGTTTTAGTTCTGCATTCCATCAAGCAGTAGGGAAACAGTTTGTTCAGTGTGCTTTGAAGTTAATGATGAGAACTGGATCATATTTAAGAAACTTTCTCTCCAAACCAGGGTTTACATGAAGAAGAGTCATGATTTAGTGGGTCAGAAAAATTCCAATTGCCAAGACACTTGCAGATTGCCTTAATGTATACTGAGCACTAAACTCCATATATGCGAAAAATACTGCTTTGCAACTAGCACTGACAGATTTGAGGGGACACAGGGTGGTCTGTTTCAGAAGCTCTGCAAACCACAGCTAAAAAGCAAGCAGTTGTAAGTAGCTTGGCTCGAGCATCCTGACATAATTTTTAGTGGAGAGTGGAGATGGAATGATTCTGAAGAGCTTCTGGATACAGCTGTCACTCCTGTCAGTATTACTTGAGCCACCACTGTGATAACTTGAACTCCCACCACCACTGCATGATTCACTATGCTGTTTGATCCTAGGAAACCCTGATGCTGTGCTGTGACTTCAAAGCTGCTGCTATAGCTGCATGTGTGGAAAGTTATCATCTACTGTAACTGACAAAAAAGTACTGAAAATTATTAACCCTTCCGTAACAGACCAAGTTTCTATTTCTTAAAAATACATCCTGCATCAATGTGCTTTTAAGTTCCTAAATCAGCCCAGTATACACTTTAGTCCTGGTCTCCCTCTCTGGAACTGGTTTGGTGTTCATTAGTGAAGGTTTCATTTCCGGTATAATACCGATCTGTTTCTGGAGCCTTCAAGCTAGTGCTCCCTGTCCCTAAATTAAGTACAAGATGCAAGGCTAATGTCACCACTACCCAAACCCTAGTTATCTCTCTGAAACACCTTCTCATTAAGACTTCAAAAGTAGAAAGTAGTTCTTGAAATGGACCCTTTAAAAAAAACAAACCAAAACACAAACACACACACACACATCCCGGCCTAAATCCACAAAACAACAAAGAAATAAAAAAGCATGTATACACAAAGTATGTACTCAAACATATGTATGCAGCCCTGATTATTGCTCTGTAATATGATAGGCAAACATGGCAAAAGAGTCAAATACTGAAATACCTCATCATGTACTAGACATGCTCTTGCATGTTGGACATGTAATAATGTTATGACTCATACACAAAAATTGGGTTATCCTCTAGAGACAGACACTGATCTCTTCTCTGTGATGACCAGTGACAGGACCCAAGGGAGCAGACTGTAGCTGTGTCAGAGGAGGTTTAGGTTGGATATTAGAAAAAAGTTCTTCATTGGAGCAGGCTCCCCAGGGAAGTGGTCATAGCACCATGCCTGACTGAGTTCAAGAAGCATTTGGAAAAACTCTTGGGCACATGGTGTGACTCTTGGGGTGTCCTGTGCAGGGCCAGGAGTTGGACTTCATGATCCTTGCAGGTCCTTTCCAACTCAGCATATTCTCTGATTCTGTGATTCAGCAATACATACTAGGACAGAAGTATTTAATTACTGATTCTTGATTAATTGTTAGTCTTATATCAATTATATTTACGAATGCAATTTAGCATTAGGGCTTTAATAAAAAATGCAGATATAATACCTAAGTTTTTTTTCCTCAATATTGGACAGCAAATTACTTAATATTTTAAAAAAAAGAAGAGCACCCCAAGTAATTTAATTTTATTTGATCTCAGAGATTTTAATGTTGTTCTAAGGCAAAATTTAAGAGTCTTGTTAACATATAATGTCAGGATATTTTAAAACATAATGTGAGGTATAAACACCTTAGAAGCCCCTAGAAATGGTCAAACTAACAGCCAAGGAGAAAGCTGATTTGATGATTTCTGGACTTGAGTCTGTATTTCTATACAACTTCAAAGTGTTCTGCAGTTCAAAATAAAAACAACCCATGATACTTTGGGATTTAGTATTAACACTAAATCAGGGAAACCTTCCAATATTATTTAGCAAAGAAGAGGAGTCAATTCTAACATTCTTACGGATTTAGCAGTCTCTAAGGTATTTCAGGGAAACAAAGTCCTGTCAATATATGTTAACTGTTTCCCTTATTCAAAGACCACTGAACTCAACAACGATTTTATGAGAAGCAAAAAAGACTTAAAAATTTCCATTTTCCTTGACTTTCACTTAGAAAGGTTGTGAAAACCATCCTGTTCTCCTTCAGACTGGCTGGGTAATCAGTTGCTATTTAGGCTTCAAGATGTGGACAGATGAGCTTCTAAGGCTCCAATGACCCATGGAGATCAGTTAGGGAAATTGCACATGAGGAGTCACAGTCCTTCTCAAAGTTATGTGCACAGCTGCTTACTGGGAGCAGCTCAGCACAATGTCCTCCTGCAGTGGGCTGCTGCAGCTAAACAGGCAAGTGTCTGTGAGGGACAGATACTTTAGTCTTCCTTCTTATTTATCTGTGCTGCCATTCCAGACCAAAAGAAAAATATTTAAAAATCATTATTTTCAGAGGCTTCTAGTTTAATCAGTGTTTTCCAAAATTGTGAGAGGGAGAGAAGATGTTTCATCTTTCTTTCCCAAGAGCTAGTTACAGTCTTGCCCTGAAATTAGCATAAATCCCTAAAAATGCTCCCTGTGCAGAACTCAGATGAACTATTTATCTCATCCTATGTGATCTAGGCACCCTCTATTCTCTGACTTTCCCTTAGTCTAAAACTTCCACAGCCTGTTATCTGTTATTAGGGACCACTCTAACACTGATGAGCTCTTCTCTTCTTTCCTCAGTTGAATCCTGACATTTCTCTCAAGACATGAAGATTAAATTGAAACACCATGTAGCCTGCTTGAGAAGATGAAGCCGTTATGGCATGGTGCTTTCAGATCAAATTGGTGAAATTCTCCATTAAAAAGTAATTAAAGAATGAACCTAGAATACCATTTATGCTGAAATTCAATTTCATCAATTCAGTTTTTATGTATGCTGTTTGAAAATTAAAAAGGTTATCATATGAAGTTTCTTGAGAGCGTTAAATTGTTTTCCTGTTCAGCTAAGGAGAAAGCAATCTGATGAATCTATTACATTTCAAAATATACATCGAAGAAAAATGAGATCAAAACCTGAAGGAAACAGAACAATAATCCTGAAAGGTAAACTAGAGACAGGTATTTTTATTTCCCCATTCAAAACATGCCCAGCAGTGTCCTGCATCTGATTCTTTTGAGGTCTGTTCTCTTACATTTAAGCTCTTTTTCTTTAAGTTTTATCAGTTAAAATTCCCTTTTAGAACAGGGTTGCATACTTCAGGAGAAGGAAGCATAGAAAAGATGAGTTTGTCTTTTTCTTAGGACAGTAGGTCAACACCTTAATGTTAAGCACCAGGAAACCTTTCCTGTCTAGCTCTCATCATTTTCCATCACCAGTGCCGAGAATTTTTCTCTCAGTTTGATTTTTCTACAGCTTCTTGAAATATTGCCTAAGCTTGATCAACCTGTTAATTTTCTAGCTCTTTTTGATCTAGTATGGCAAAAGTCTTATTAGAAAATAAATAGTAATACTGGTAGATTCCAAGAAGCCAAGATCAGGATTTGTGCTGCCAATGACTCAAGTCTGCTCAAAAGAGACTGCCTGGGCCAAGGAGGCAGTGATCTTGACAGCTTTTACTTGTACAGGAGAAACCAACCAGCCAACCAACATATCAACCAGTCGAGGTCCAAGTCTCTACAGTGTTTCAAGAATAATAATAATAAGCTATGTCCAGACAAAAAGATAATATATCCTCTTTTATCCACTAGCTAAAGATCAGATGATATACTGAAAAAATGAATTCAGAGCACATATATTGTGCTTCAGTTATGTATATATTGCAAGCAGTTTTAAATCAGCTCTAGGTAGTCTTCAATATCTGGTGCTATACAAACTGGAGGCATTAAGAGATTAATATACCTGTAACCTTGAAGAAGTTCAAAACCTTTCAGAAGACCAGTTCTTTTCTTATTACCTAGATTTCCGGATATTCAAAAGGGAGCACCCATTGCATATATAACAATTCCAAAACCTTAAAGTTCTATGTGACAAGTATGACAAAACTGGCTTTTTAAATGAAAAAATATTTTATTTTTCTCATATTTTGTTGACTTTTACTAAGCATACTATGAAGAAAGTTTATCCATATCTTGTGTGAACAGATATTAAAAGAATGTTCACTTTTAAAACTGAAAATGTTAAATGAACAGTACCTGTCAAAACCTTGCACGATTGCTTATTTTTCATTTTACTACAGAATCGCCCCTGTCAATACTTCAACTGATTGGAGCAGTTAAAAATTTTATGAACCTTGCACTCTGCTTTCAGGTAGTAAGTCTTTTAAAAGCAGACATTTTTAACACAATGCATATTGTAGCTTTGGATCCCCTTGTCATTCAGATGACATGAATGTGAAAAGCCTGCATCAGCTTAAGGGGAAACTGGTCACAATCACTGAAGAGTAGGCTGTTGGGGGTCATGAATACACAGAACTACAGCCAACCCAGGAAATGTCTGAGATGAAAACAACTGGAGAGTGAGAGAGTACTCAACAGAAGCATAATTTATGCTTGCCCATACTTCTCTTCCTAGGCTTTTAATTGACCCTAAATAAAGACAGAACAAAGGTATTGGTGGACCTTTAGCTGGATCCAGTACTGCTCTTACTACGTTTTTATGTCCTAGCAGATAATACTATCATTTCACAGACCTTCATAATAAAAGTTAATTAGACTTTTCAGAGCAAATTCCCAGGTGGCACTGTATTCCTCTTTTAAATTCATGAGTCGTTATTATCGAAACACACACACACACACAGATGTATATATAAAAACAGTATGTACAGAAATAAGCCCAGAAGTTTCCCAAAAGTCATGTCTTCACAATGTGTTAGGTAATCATCTTTCAGAGAATATATGTTTGCTGGTTTCAGGGCAGATGGTTAGACTAGGTACTTCAAATGTCTGTTCCTCCTTGTTTTTAAATGATATAGGGCGTACTTAAAAAAATAATAAATAAAAAATTGTAGCTCAGTTTCGGAGTTATTACCTTTGATTACTAACTTCAGCTTCAACTTCACTTATTAAATTCAGCAATTCTGCAGAATTTAGAAATATAAGCAGTAGGCTTGTAACTAGTCTGTGGATCCATCAGAAGTACAGATCCTTTTGTTCTCTGTTTTATGGGTAGAACTATTTATGCCCTTTAAAACAAATCCAAACAAAATCAACAGTTACTCCTCTCTGTATAATGTATTTCCTGAGCTGACCTAATATGGCAAATTGTCATATTTATTCCTCAGCTGCATTTTTGTTGAGAAGAGTATTGTCCTCAGATTCGTAAGTTATAAATCAATAGATTCTGATCAATGGATTTACCAGGAATCTTTGATACTGATGTAGATCCATTATCTCACATTTTTTCAGTGTTTTATCCTCTTAGCCCTCTGTTTATGGGGCAATACGTCAGTTCCCATTTTGGTGAGACCGTCTCAGAGACAGTGTCTCTAACCTAACGCCAAACCTGGCATAATAGCATAAACTTGTACAATGTCCTAACTGCACATACGCAAAATGGTTTTAGCACTATCTTGAGTGAAGCAAACACAGACTAAATCTACTCAGCCTCTCGTCACCAGCTCAGACCATGTGTGGCCAGGTGCAATGTTGACAAGATGGGCACGTTTGGCTTGAGGCTACCAACAGTGTTTTGCCATGGTGTCATATTGCTGACACAGCCAGGGAAATCAGACACGAGATCTTTTCTAGAAGATCCTAAAGAGCAGCACTATCATTTTGTTGAGTTTTGATCTATTTGAAAAAGTATATCTACTGCCTTAGGACGATGGCCAAGTGGACAGCCACAGGTCAGAAAGCAGTCAGTGTTCTGACCTGCCTTAGGGACAACTACCTACCCAATAGTGGAGATGCAAAAAAAAATCAGAATGCATACAGAAATCTGAGCCAACTAGAACTGTAACTACTATTTTTTCTATGACACTTTCACACACTAGAAAACGAAAACGATCTAATAATATTCTGCATTTTCAATGTCTTAAATGTCTTGACTTCATAGTTAAATGACTGTGAATAAACTTCCACAGCATCTACTCGGAATGATTATGAAGTACAATGATCCTTAAATAAAATAAGACTCCAGCCTCTGCTTTCCCTGTACTTAAATATCTTAATCTTTAATATAAATATCTTCCCCACTAAAAACACAGAAGCACTGCATCAGCAGTTGTCAGGGGAAATTCTAGTACCCAGGAAGCCAAACAAGTCATTCACTGAAGGGCAAGCCATTGTATTGGGCTGTGAGAATTTAACAGTGTTAAAATTAGCAGAACATTGCCAGAAGTGTGTCTGTATACTTCTGTTGGATGATACTACAAGTCGCAGTATGTAACGAGCTGACAAAGGGAGAAAAGAAGAAAGCAAAAAGCTAGGATATAACTAATGGTAATAAAACTCTTGGAAAGTCAATTTACTGAGAGTCTCATATCAAAAGCAACTTTGACAATAATGGGATTCCAGAATCCATAAAATTAGTCATGATTCAAAGATAAAAACATCAACAATTTGCATAACAGCTTTCCTTTAAAGATTTAGCACTGTGTACCAAATGAAGAAAAAAAGCACTACCATAACAGCAACACTTTAATATAGGTATCCATTATCTAATGCTTATATAATGGAAGCCAAATTGAGCTCATTATTATCAGTGCTATTATGCTGAATACTAAATGAACTCATCATAGAAACACACTTGCTTAAAAAACTATTACCACAACATCAGTGACAAGGGAAAAAAAATGCATGCAAACTTCCTGAGATGACTAATTTGATTTCAGTGTTAACTTCTAATGCATTATTAATCGATAGTTCATTATACTTTAAGATAGCACTTAGTTTATTTGTGGTTTATTTGTATACATTTCATTTCTGTAATCTTTTACTGTATTGCACTTTATTCTTATGTAAACAATGCTGGTTTTTCTGATACAGATTTATGTAAATGCAAGTATGACATGTTTCTCTGTAATTCAAATTTGTTCTGTTTTCCGAAACCAGGAGAGGTACAAAAAGGGAGATGCATTCAATGCAAACAATAAGTTAAAGCTATGAGAAAAGACTGAAAATTTTACATTTTTAAATGGCTTGCATAAATTTCTTGTTAAACGATATACAAACATGGTAGAATAGTAGATGTTTCAATGTAACAGAATCATATATATGAAACAATAGGTTACTTGGAGTCTGCAAGTCTTGGGAATTTTTTTTGGCTATCAAAATAAAATGCAATATTTGCATGATAGAGCATTAATATTCCTCCTGTCAGGAATGGATAAACCATGACTGCTATTAAAAGTAGTGTTTCAGAGTAATTTCAGAACTCCAACATGACTTTCTGGTAATAGAGTTTATGAGAAACAGAATAAAGGAAATTATGATTCCTGGAAGGCAGAAGTTCTCTTATCTTCATGACCATTTTAGCACTTAGAGAAGTTACTAAAAACCTCCTTTTACCCATTGTTTCATGAAAAATAAAAAAAAAGCTGTGATTTTTATTTACTTTTCTTTAATATTTTGATTTACATTCACATTTAATTTCAACTATTTGTCTTAAAAAACTTACACTGTGTAAAACTAAATTGAAAATTAAAAGTGAATTGAAAAATATTTCCAAAGATCATTTCAAAATATTGAGGTCATTCTTCTAAAATGAGTTTTGTAACAAACATTTTGGAAACAAAATTGAAAGCTAGTTCTCTTGCCATAAAGATGTTGGATATGATATAATCTTTCTCTGATGATATCCTATTTACAGAGTAAGTACACGAATCATTTTGCTTCCTAGGAATACTGAGGGAGTATAGGAAAGCTTTTAAAAGACTGAAGCTGGCTGCCAACAGAAAGCAAAGCCATAGTTCTGAGGAAATAGTATTTCCTGTTGTTAAATTGTATAGTGTCATTAACTTATAGGTTGATTCACACAATACCATTCCTTTCATCCTTGTATTGAAGACCTGAGATATTCTCAAAAGGAAATGAGGTGAAAAAAGAATTACTATGTGATATTATGTATAGAGATTCTGAAGAAATTTCTGCATGAGTATTTCAAATTTCAGTGTCATCTTTCTTTTTGGGCAGTGGTCCTTTGTTGTGAGAGGATTCTTCAAATCTTACATTCTGTTTCTATAGAATAATTAAACAATATGTATACAAATCCTCTTATACAATGTTATTCTTTCCAGTGGCACAGGCATAATTTTTGTATGGTATGCACATGGATAGAAATTCTAAAACCTTAAACCAAAGAACTTTTAGTTTAATGGAAAACTTGGAAAAAGATCTCAGATAAACTTGAAAACCATTTTAAATATTCAAATATTTCTTTTAGTGATAGAAACAAACAATTCAGAAGCATACTGACTAGCCTGAGATGAAATACTTTTTTTCCTTCTCTGCTTACTTTATCTGTTTGCTTAATTTTCTTTTCTGAGAGAAAATATTAAACAAAAAGGCTTTCTGAAAGGAAAAAAACTATAAAGGAAATATTTTGAAGGTTTTGAAATGTGAATAACTTCAAATTATGATGAATTAAAATTCACCTAAAAAAATAAGACTGCCAACGTGTAAAATGTAACAATTGAATTGGCTAAAGTAGTGATTGTCGTATTTACACATTTCTAGTAAGTAAAATAGCTATATATTTATTTTTCTGAAGAGACTTAGATTCTTTCTTTTCTCTTCCCGCTTGTTGGGCTAACAATAAAGGGATTGGTACCATCACTAAAAGAGGTAAAAGGTTCTATTTTGTGAGTTTTTGTTCCTTACCTTTTAACCAAAAAGAATTATTTTCTTTTAAAATCAAAATATAAGGTCATAGTTACAACACAGTAGTCTTCATTGTTAAACCTTTCCTTACTGCACCAGAACAAGGAAGACCTGGACAAACTTTCAGCATTTTCATGGCACATTTGAAGGCCTTATTCCAGCAGTTAGCTCATACGTCAAGTACAGATTACATCAATGTTTTTAATGGAAGATGATATTTCAGTGTGGTTACTAACGGCTGGAATCGCTGAGACATTGCTGAAGCAAATTTTTGAAGCAGTGTTTTGCCAGTCAAAAAGATCGTCTAACAACAGCTATATACATGGGCGTAGGGAAGAGTTACAGTATGAAATAGGTTGAAAAAATAGTGTCATGTATCCAGCTAATTTGTTAAATTATCTCTGTTTTGCAGCCAGGATACACAGTTAAAACCATAAGTTGAGAGTTTCTTGGATTTTGTCTGTTGATCCAGCCTTTCCAGGTCCCTCTGCAGAGCCCTCCTAGGTGACAGTGAATTTCCAGTACTTGATCTCAAACTGGATTCCATTACTCTTAACTTGTCTAAAGTGTACAGTCACAAAGCTAGTAAATGAGGACAGAGACAAACCCTTCCAGAGAGTGTTTCATCACTACAAGAAAGCTATTAAGCTCATAGATAGTGTCCAAAGGAGGGCAAAGAAGATGGTGAGCAGCCTTGAGGGGAAGCTGTAAGCAGAGCAGCTGAGGTCACTCGGTCTGTTCAGCCTGGAGGAGGCTGAGGAGAGACCTCACTGCTGGTACAACTTCCTCATGAGGGAAGACGAGGGGCAGGCATTGATCTCATCTCTGTGGCGACCAGGGACAGAATCTGAGGAAATGGCCTGAAATTGTGTCAGGGGAGGTTCAGATTGGATATTAGAAAAAGGTTCTTTTCTCAGAGGGTGGTTGGGCACTGGAAGAGGCTCCCCAGGGCAGTAGTCACAGCAGCAGCCTGCAGCATTCAAGAAGCATTTGGACAATGCTTGCAGGCACAGGGTGTGACTCTTGGGGATGCTGGTGTGCAAAGTCAGGGATTGGACTCGATGCGTCTTGTGGGTGCCTTCCAACTCAGCATATTCTGTGATTCTGTGATCATATTTGTCTTTCATGCCTATAATAGATGAAGATAAATTGCTATTTAAAGGGATTTCTATTTCACTGATAACAGCAGCATCCCAGACCACTAGTTGACTTAATTTTTCAGTTGCTGATCAGATATTTCCCATCTTTGATTTTAGAATATAAGATATATTTTTTTCAAGTATTTTAATTGATTAAATTAATTTTCCTGAATATGAGTTTTTATGTATGCACTCAAACCTATGACCACTGCAATCCATAAAGTGTCCTGGCTAACGTCATTATAGTAACCTCCATTGCCTACATTTTGTTAGGATAGTCATTGCTCACATGTTGATCTTTTTTTTCATCCCATGCTCTATATAGCAACTGTTGAAAAACAACCTTTTTTTTTTTTAATGTTAAAGCAACCACCAGATGGCGACCTTACAATTGCATAAATAAAACACAAACCAGATTGAATGTGGATTGATTTGTTTTAGCTTATATTTATTGGTTTGGGTTTTTTTAAAATAAAACAAAAAACAGGGCCTAAATTGTGCATAAACTGTCTCCAGGTATTTTAATTGGCTTGATTTTATTAGAGTCTATTCTTTGTAGAGAATTCTTAGAGAATTTTGTTAAATTCCTTAAATTCTTCACTTTTCCTTCCTCCACTGTAATACATTGTAGTTCTCTACTTATTATTAAATCTCTAATTGCTGAAACACAAAACACCAGCATGGGGACTCTCACAGAGTATGCAGTGCTACATTCTTCAGTGAAATTATGGTCAGCATGTCATTGCTTCTCATTTTGTATAGCAGCAAAGCCTTTTTAAAGACTTTTTAGTTTGCATAGCCAGGCTCACAAATTGATCTGTCTGTCAAACTGATGCAGGTGCCAGACTGATGCAAGTGCCAGACACATACTAAGAGCCTTATCCAAAATCTGAAGCCTCAGCTGGTAGGCTTTCTACTGCTTAGACTAAGCTTTGGGCCAATCCCCTTTTTTCTCCTTCAGTCTCTGTCTGATATATATCTAGGACAGAAATGATTTAGAAAGCAATTTCCTGTCAAAACTATGTCCACAGAATACACTATTCTCCATCAATTTAAAATAGCAAAGTCAGGTATTTAAAAATAGTTTTTAGCAATGTATACTTTCACTCTGACAAGCAGTGTTGGATTGTTCAATATTTGGTCATGTTAATTTAAAAGAATAAAATGAGTAGGAGTTTGCAGACCAGAGAGACCAACTTTGATACTCAAAAAGATAGTAGAAAAAATTGCTAAACCATAAATTTTTAAAATCCTAGAGGAAAATATGTGATGAGAAATAGCCAACATAGTTTTGTCAAAAAGAAATCGGGTCAAACCAGCCAAATTTCCTCTCCTGAAAAGGTGACCGGTCTAATAGATGAGGCAGAAGACAATAGATGTGGCATATTTTGATGCTGGAATGAAAAGTTCCACTTAGCATTTATGCAAGCAAATGTTGGGATGAAATTACCATATAGGTACAAAATTTGTTAAAAATTATATTCTGAGGTTAATTAGCATGAGTTCATGGTCTGACAAGACAGCTGTGTTGAATCCTGACCAGCACTTTCATCACTAGCGTGTATGATGAAGGAAAACATAATTACCTCAGTTAGAGCATGATGCTACTAACATCAAGGTTGTGGATTCAGTGTGGGCCACTCACTTAAGAGCTGGACTCGATGATCCTCGTGGGTCCCTTCCCACTCAGACTTTTCTGTGGTTCACAGTGATTCTGTGAAAGGTTCACATGGGATGCAGACACTGAGGCTGGAAGAGCTGACACACTACTGAGAAGAGGACTGGAATTCAGAGTAATCTTGGTAGACCAGAGAAATAATATAAAATCAAGCAAATGGAGTTCAGTTAGAGGATAACAAAGTACTGCTCTTAGAAAAGGGAAAGCAGATGCATATAAGTTGCATATAAGATGGGAAGTAGGTAGCTGGAAATGGGAAAAAATTCTGGAAGGATAAATTACTTCTGCAACACATTTAGGGAGGGTCACTCACTGTGGGGCAAAACATAAAAATCATTATTCTGCTTTATTTGACATTGATAAGGTTTCACAGAGTTTCAACCAGTTTTGCCAATAATGCTTTTGGGTACAGAATAACTGGGGTCAGTCCAGAGGAAAATAATTAGGAGGACAAGTTATTTATAAAATATGGCTGACAGAAAGGTTGAAAGAAATGATTTTTTTGGGTTGCAGAAGACTTTAGAGACAGAAAAGTTCTTCAGTATCAAATAAAAAGCTTTTGTAAAGCCAGAAGTACTTTCTATGCCACTGGATAGGGCAAGAAACAATGATCTTATTTTGCAGAAAGACTTTCTTACTATAAGGATAGTTTAATCTACAAACAAGTTAATGAGCAGGCTGGTAAAATCTTTTCTTAGAAGTGTTTAAAACCAAATTCAATAAACCTATCAGGGAGAGGTTATTCAAAGCAGCCTTAGGAGAAAAAAAAATGGATTTTTTTTTCAAACTTTTCAAAAAGCTGAAGTGAAATAGCTATGTTCATCAGAGGTAAAATCCTTGAAGACCATCCATCAGTCCCTTTCAAATGGTTCCATTGCCTATCATTCTTAATGAAACTCAGTTAAGGTGCAGTGGTCTCTTTCAAAATTCGGATTGTTTCCAGAGAGAAAAGGCAGTGGACATCTTCCTTAAGAACAAATTGAAAACAATGGGGGGTAGATAACCATTTCAGCATAATCACCTAGAAGTTGGCAAGCTGTGAAAGAAGACAGTACTGTGTGGAATTTTGCAGTATTCTTCAGTCCTGTGAAAGAACCAACCTCAGGAATGAAACTATGAGAGGAAAAATCCTTTTATCCTATATGACATGAAGCCAGGTTGTACCAAAGAATCCCAATAAAGAGTTTTAACCAAGGGACGTAGAAATCTTTACACTTCTTTCATTCTAAGGATAACTGAAGATGGAGTAGTATGTGCTAAGCCCAAGTAATTTGTGTTAAATTTTTAACATCACTTTTCATCCATGAAAGCTTATTTTCAAATTTTCAGAAAAAAGAATACAGCTTTGTTACAAAAGAAGATCATTAAATGTTTTCTTTGCATTCAAAGCTCTTAACTCTGGAACTGCAAGCAGTACTGCCACAGCAAGTGTTAAGATAGTAAGTGTTAAGATAGAGAAAAAAATATTTTCTAATTGTACATTCCAATGAAGCCAAGATGAAGAAAAAGAACCCAGAATAATGAAAAAAAAAATCAAGAATATGTAAAAATAGAAAAAGTATAGATAACAATTTTAGATTTTCATAGTGGGCCACACCGTAGGAGAGAGACTCACCCAGTCCTGGCACTTTTAATTCATAGCACTTTCTTCAAGCTCATTTTGTGATAACAAAGAGTGAAAACAATATAATGCTGCGTAGGTCTTAACTGAAGCATTTACTTCATTATGAGTAATGTTATATCAAAGAATCCAAAAGCTATGGTCTGAAAGCTTCATATTATTTTCAAAAAATTTAAACTGTGTGAATGTCCTGTTGCATATTCTTTGGTTTTGAAACATTCACGACTTACTAATTTTTCACAATTTATGTTACACTCATATAGCTGGTAATTTTCAGTTATGACTAATAAGTACAAGACTCGAAAGATTCTCTGCAATTTTGTAAGGAGACATTTTTTTCAATCATTCTACCATCTGCAGCAGTGTTATGGAAAAGGATTGAGGCTGCCAGCCCTTCCCAAACCAATGATCCCAGAATCTCTGGAGGAATTTGTGAATTTGAAGGTAAACTTTCTGTCTGTTAGAGAGAAGAATATCGAATCTTTAAACAGTTGAATAGATTTTCCTCCATGCACTGATTAACGGTAAATCTTTTTAGATCTATTTCGGCTTCATTGTTCCCCTGCCATTTGAATTGCTGGCCCAGAAACATATAATTCAAATAGAATTCAATTGAGAACTGCACTATAAATTATATTCTCACCATACAGAAAAGTGAGTATTATATAGGTAATATTTTAACCAAACTAGAAGAGCTCTAACTGTGCAGTAACTCCTATTTTGTGCTGCAGTGTTAACACTGGGGATGATTGATAGAATGCAGCTGGAAGGAATGGAATCTGGAACTTCAAGAAAAAGTTTGCTATCTAGTTTGACCATTGCTACCACACACATTTGAAGAAAATTAGTAGGAAAAATATAAACTTGGTAATTTGAAGACAGGTTTGCATCTTCTTACTATTTTTCTTTCCTGTAACTATGAAATAAAATTTTTTATTTCAGTGGATTTGTCAATTGCCCAATTAAGGGCATTTTGTGAGGAAACAGAAACATCTCATGTACTTTATCATTAAAAGGAAAGAGGATTAAGTAGTTTACTTTGATAAACCCTTAGGGCAAACTATACTTCTAATGTGATCACCTAGAGGAATTTCAGAGCTCTCTGAAGCACTTCTCTTTCTGAAGGCAGACGATTTTTCTGACAGGCAGATAATGCAGAACTAGACTATGTCGTAAGAGAAGGGAAGCTTGAATTGACTTGCTCAGCACATATGTATTATCCAATAGAGTCAGAATATAGTTACAAAAACATGGTAAGAATTACCACATTGAAAATTCAAAGAAACAAGCACATATTTTAAGAAGTCTAGAGCTTCTCTGTAGTTGCTTTAATTTTACTTTGGTTAATTTCAGTTTTTCAAATTATGATTACTACCCTGAAATTTTTCTAATGTATTTTGAATAGTGATAATTTTAATTTGAGACATTTGGACAGCTTGAGAATCCTCTGATGAAACTGAGATATAACCCTCACTGAATTATATTCCCACACTCCCTCCCCCCACCCGAAAAAAAAACAAAAAAATCCCACACCCACATTTGTTTTGGTTTGGTTTTGCTTTGTATTGGGTGCAGAACACAATGAGAAATTGATTGTTATACTCCTGGTTATTGCTATTCCACCGGTTTTAAAAGTTGTAATTGTAATATACTGTCCTTTTTTCAGAAAAAGAAGGCATTGTAGGTGACTTGCATTCATCTATGAATGTTTGTCTACCCATCACTTTTTTTTTCTGGTTAAAACTACATCCAGCTAATGTGTCATTCAGGGTGCTGGGCGCCCACCACCCAGGATTTGTGATGGTACCTTTTTATAGATCAGTTTTTCCTGCTCCGGAGGGAAGTTTCTCTCTTTCTATGCAAATTAGTTATCATGCAGAGTTTGTTCTTCTAGACCTTTCTGGAAATGGGCTGGAGGGCTTCAGGAAGCTTTGGTGAACTTCCACCCCCCTCCAGATTGACCTTTGGTTGACCATCCAGGCCCAGTTCTCAACCTCGTTGCTGCTGGCACTGAGCTGAATGGTGCTTATTTCCAGAGGCTAGAACAAGGACTTTTCTCCCAAAACAGGCCGCCCTACCTCCGTACAGCCCCTTTCTCCAGGCACACCTTGTCCTTTCTCACAGCCTGTTCTTACCAGCAGCCCTTGGTTATTCGGCTACAGGTGTATGAGACTTACGTATTAGCCCCTTATCTTCTGGGCTTCTACATCTGGACAAACCCAGTATTTTTGGTATTGTGGCTAAACGGAAGGAGAATAATCTGTGTAGGTCGAAGAGAGAAACATCACTTAGGTTTTTGTTAATATACAGATTGTATATTACTTTTTAATCTTGTAAGCTTTAAATTTCTTTTTGAGATAGTTTATTCTACTTTCTACCATAGTAGTCTGTTAATCAGAAAAAATAATAAGTCAGTGAAGGCAAGGACTGTTGTCCCAGAAAACAACCTTCATTACATTAAACTGTAGTCAAGATTTTATATATAATATCATGAAGTGGAATGAAAAAAGAAAAGTTTGTTAAAACAGAAATGTTTACAGTATTGAGAACTTTCTCTTTCTTTTAGCACAAATATATTCTGAAGTGTGCTGTACTCTCCCAATTCGGTAAAGTTTCCAGCATTTTTAAAAATCAGGCTACAAAGGTAATCCTATTAATATTATGATAATAATAATATTAAATGCTGATATTACTTAGACTGCATATTTTTCTTCATTTCATATAAAACAAATTATTTTACTTATTAACTATTTTAAATTATTTTCATTCTAAGGAAAACATACTATTTATTGAATAAGGCATAATACTTTGTAAAAAATATCAGGAAGTCCAGCCCTCAATTTTTCAGTAAAGTATTATTGCCATCCTTGTCTAGGTGCCTTTAAAATATCCATACAATACTGCTTCAAAATTGCCCTTCAGAATGATTTGCATAACTGTAATTTTGTAATGCGTCTCAAAATAGTTGCAAGATAGGTTCAAAATGAGATAATATCACAAATCTAATGCCTGGATTCTCCTATCTGTACTGTTTAGTAGCGATTCCAGATACTCCATACTTTACACAAACACTTTCTACTAAGAAATTTGTCGATTAATTTGATTATACTCTTGTTGCTCAAGTTGAATGAAGCCCATGGTCCAGGGAAAGTCCACTGAAATAACTTAAACTTTTCAATTAAAAAAATTATTTTGTGTTTAAAAATATGTATTGAGATTAAAAATGGACATTAGTATTAATAAAACAATATTCCACTTACAAAACCTAAAACAGGATTTCACACTTATGAAAAGTACTAGGAATCTGCCCTAAGTGACATTATCCATCAACAGTTGGGTGATGCAGGTGTGAAGTAGTCTCAATTTACTGTTCACATAAACTCCACAATCTCATTCCCAGATAATGGAAGTGAACTGAAATTTTGTTAGTGTGAGCATGAGAGGATATTTCTGTACCACTGTTCTTTCTTCAGGTAAGTTGTTGGTTCAGAGTATGTGCTACCTTCTGTGCCATGTTTTTTCCTTTTCTACCTGTTGAAAACAAACTACCCATCCTTGAAGGAAACAAATCTCTCAAGCCTACAGGGACAGCAATATCTTCTACCATAAATCAAGTTTTTCCACCAAGAGCTAACTCTAGAAAAAAGTGCAAATTGCTATTCCCAGCAAAAAAAGAAAAATGTCCTTAAAATATGCAGCATTCTTATAAGAAAGGTCATTAATTACAATTTCCAATATTAAACCAAATTAGTCTGATAGTCCCCCACTTAATCTGTTACTCACAAAATTAGAACTCTTGTAGCAGAGCCTTACCGATGAAATACTGAGGTTTTGGTATTGTATATAAATTGAGAAATCTCCAGTGTTTTTGATACTCATTCAACACCTAATTCATATGAAACTGAAAGGTCATAAGCTCCCAGCTTCTCATGAGCACAGTGTAGTACACAAGATGGGCTCATTTTCATCCAGTACAGAAGTGAGTTTAACCCAAAAATATTTCACATTTACAAATTCCATGTGGTTTTGTTCCAAGTTTGGGTATTATAAACCAGGTATTTTGAAGTAACTTCTTTACGATTTAAGTCAACTTTATTTTTATTTCTTATACTTAACTTTATATTATGTTTATTCAGACTCAAAGAACAATTAGTTACTATTTCAATGAAAAAAATGCTTCATAATCAAGACGTTCTGTTTTGAATGTAACAGTAGTTAGGGGTTTCTATTTTCATAGTTTCCACTATAATTAGCTTTTGGTGTCAATAGTCAGGCTACCTGTATAAACAACAATATTTTATCATTTGATGTCATGAAAATGAGTTTTTTTCTGTCTACAGGTAAGTAAAAGATCTATAATTTCAGATGAATTTATGAATAAATAAAGTATCAAGGGGCTGTCTCTCAGAAAGATATGAAAAGACAAAAAATTAGAATAGTTCATAAATCATGTGTTTGTGATTAAATCATTGAAAATAACTGAGATGGTTCTTGAAAGCCATAAAATAAGATGAAAAATTCGAGGTACGCATGATAGTACTAAATCTAACAAATGAGATTATAAGAATTTAGCAGAAAGATCCACAGAATTTCTTGAGTAGCTCAGTTTAATTTTAGCCTCAGTAGTTTCCTCTATTATAGCTTTTTATACAGTGCTTTTGTGATATAATGACTGATGTTGACAAAGTAACCAACTTGCATAATTAAAGAATTTTGCAAAGCATGAAATTTTTAACGCATTCTGTAAACAAACAGATCCTGTGAGAGAGAGAAGTAGTCATTGACTTATGCAGATTTGAATCATTCTCTGCTGAGGAGGAAGTTGTACCAAGGATCCCGAGAGAAAGAAGTTGTACCAAGGCAGACATCAGAAATATTTATTTTTATTTTAATTCCTGGAATTTTCAAGGTACAGATGAGAAATTTTTCTTGGACTGAAGCAAACAAATTAATCTGTGCCTTAGAAGTATTAAACCTTCAATAAAATGCAGAAATTTTTGCAACCAGAACAGACTGGGAACCTGAAAGCCCTAAATTTGCTACTTTTGTGTTTTTACTGTTTCTTTAGCATTATGAAGGTTGTTAATACAATGAGTGTAAGACTAGATGTTTTGCTATTTTGCCTGTTTATATGAGGGATCAAGAGAAGGATTTAGTAAATCCTTGTTCCCACTTTTTTTGTTGGTATTCAGTCATCGTATTAGTTTAATGGTTGGACTTGATGATCTTAGAAAATTTTTGACAAAAACTACTGAGACTTAATTATTTCTGTTAAACTTGTTTTATTTTTCACTTGTTTGTAAGATTAAGATCTCTAAATAATAGTAGTGAATGTTCTTGGTGTACATGCTCATTTTTGCTACTTAAATTTTTGAGAAATATTAGCAAAGAAAAAATACTCAAATTCTTTCTGTGTAAAGGTATTAACAGTTCCCATAACCTGTTGTCTGAGAAGTCTAGACATTTCACTCTGCCATCACCCAATTGATGCTTATTCCTTTCAATTCCATATCTTTATGTACTCTTACATTGCAACTACAGTTTCTTATCACAGAAATACAAAATATTCCACTGTACAAATAATGATCTCCTTTGGTTTAAAGAAAATTTAATTTTAAAAAATTCATTAAAATGCTGTACAAAAGCATCCAACTTACATGTTCTCAATTATCCCCTTGAGAATATCCACTGAGTATAGAACAAGCGTAAAAAAACTAATCATAGAATTATGTAATTTTAAGAATACCCATCTTCTGAAGGTGAAGGAGTTCTCGAGATCAAATGTATTTGTATATTCTTACTGTGTAATTTTTTCTTTTTATACACCTACAAATCATTGATACATCAGCATCTGAGAAACCAGTCACTTTTACTTTCAGGTTTATGTTGAACAAATGTCAGTGGGTGACAACACAAGTTTTACTGGTGCCATAATCTAATTGAGCAATACTGTATGTTGCTGAAATTCCAACAGCCTTTGTAGCAGGCACTTTATCATTTTGACACTCTTTTCCTCCAACACATGGGGACCAGTAGTGGCATGTCTAAACCTATTTTTCACTGTAAGACACTAAACTACTGATCAGTAAAACCTTACCCAAACATTTAATATCCAATAAGAATTAATGAACCAGGTGAGTCATACACTTACTACATTGCTTGTTGGGATAGGCATTTTAGCAGATACAGAGTTCACATGAAACCATCCAAACAGCAATGTTTTCCCGATGAAAATATTTAGGTGAGACTTTTCCAAGGGGAAAGCTAGTGTATATCTGCATGTTAATATGTCTATGTATAGGTATATATTCTGCTCAAAAAGGGCATCTACTGAAACTCTGGAAATAGTATGGCTCTGAAAATATCTTCTGCTCTTGATGAAGTCATAAGATATGTTAAGAGAAATGAAGTAATCAATGTTTAAAATAAGAATGCCAGTGTAATTGTCAGGGATGATGGCTATAGGCCAGATAAATTAGAGGGGGGAAAAGAAACACAAAACAAAGAAATTTCAACCTGGCTGTAACTACTTAATATAGTCTAATCCAATTCAGCAATGCCTGAAACCACCTGCCATTGTCTTTTTTAAAGTAACAATAGACCAGTTTAGCAAGGTATATGGGCAAGGTGCATGGAATATTTCTTTAAAAGTCTAACTGTAGTGATTGGGAAAACATAGCTATTATAATATTGTAGAAATAATCTGTCAGTTAAATCGAACTTCAGCGCGTGAAATGCATACATCACGTAATCACTGTGTACATAAACTTGCAAATGAGCAAGTGCAAACAAAACACTTGAAACACCAACAAAAACCAGTCATATAAGGCTAGTGATTTAAACCCCATCTATCTGCAGCCTAGAAATTTAATAGTTAATCATTACTCAGTTCCATTCTACCTGTGCACCTAAAGTACTCTATAAAAGAGTACTAAAGTACCTCTACATTGTGCATCTAAAGTATTTAAGGTACACTAGAAGTCATTTAATAAAGTTTTACAATTAGCTAAGCTTTAAGAATTGTGTTGAACTAGATTTTCACATAGTAATTTTAGGCTATAAAAATATTCCCTTGGGATTATATCTAAGAAGAGAGTTTCAATTTTTTCCCTTTTCTCAGAACCCAGAAGTTTCACATAGTTAGTTCTCTGTATTTTTAAAACTGGATATACATCAGCAAAGCAGTATGATGCAACAACAGCGGAATGATAAAACAAACCACTAGGAAGACCCAGCACACAATATATCTGGTATGATCTGGTGGCTTTAGTCTATCTATAGTATCATCCCATAGACTAAATAAACGCTACCAAGTATATCCTAAACACATGGTTTAGTTCCAGAAACCAAACTCAATTAAGGTAGCCTAATTTTTGTAACATGAAATTGCTCTGCAATGAGAACCAAAGTGGGGGAATACCTGAACCGTCAATGAACTATGATTTTCTTCTCGTCTCAGGTGAGAAGGCTGCTTTGGTGCATGAACTGTAGAATGGCTGGGCAGAAGCAAGAAAAGTGACAACCAAACTCTCATGATCACAGTTTGTCACTGTGATCACTCTAAACTGCTTTGGAGATAGAATGTCACATTGTCATAAAACTTCCTGAGAAACCACTTGACCAGATTTGTGTGTCTCCATCAAAATCAAGCTGTGAAAGCACCAGAGAAAAAAAGGCACTTGTAGGGAATCATTTTAATAGTTCATTGTAAATAGGGAACAATTATTTGTTTGACATCTTCTATGAAACTGCTTTAGGACCCACCAAATTTTTTTGCACAGAGAAGATATCTTCGGTCTATATGGGCTTACAGAATGAAAAGTTTCCACATTCAACATAATAAACAAACAAAAATGGCATAAATATATTAGTGGATTTGGATCTCTCAAATTTACAGGACAATGTACACTGTAATTTAAACCTTATTTCATGAGCTTATTAAGAAACATAATAAACAAACATGACAAATAAGGGCTGAACCCCCTTTTTGCCCAGACCAGCCTATCACATTAATTCACTTTTTATCCATTTAAGTCTAAAGATTTCATTATTTATAACCTGTAACTTAATATCATGCACCTATGAACAAAAGAAGAGATTTCTTTTTGTTAGCTGATGTTGAGGGTGCTCCTTTTTCTTCCTCCATCTCATTGTGGGTGTCCCCTGTATCTCACTCAGAAGCAGGAAAGACTCAGTGGTCCAGCTGCCATTAGATCCACTTCAAAAGTTATTTTGGGTGAATCAGTTTTACACCCTGCAGCTTGAAGGTTTGATCTAGACCATTTCTACACCTTAGTGAATTCTGAGGAAACGGGAATTAAAAAAAAGGTAGTGGCTGTAGGAGACATCAATTTGCATGAGACCATGAATGCATAATGGCCCTTGAGCTCTTCCTGGCCACCTTTCCTGTCTACCTGGTGCTCTTGGTTTGACCTAGTGGTGCAGCTCCTAGCATCCATCAGGCCTTAGCATGAGCTGGGTTAGCCAAAATCTAAGCAAGAGTTGAGTGAACAGTCACATCTGTGCAATAAAATACTAGAAGAAATACTTTAATAGATGTAAAACTATTCTTTTAACCTTTTAACTATACATGAAATGCAATTCAAGGTGAAAAGGATATAAGATATTAAGCAGCACAGATATCCATTATCCTTACTGCTATCAGTAAGACATATAAATTTCCTTTTGCGATAGCCTAGTAGTAGTTAAGGAAATGACGTATTTTTATGCTTATTGTTCCGCAAAATTCTCTGTCCATTTTGTAGCAGCATTGAACTTATGACACTTCTATCAGAAATCAAAGATCAGAGTAAACAACTTTGATACTGCCTTGCTGCATAATACAGCACTCAGATATCTGTGATCTGAAAAACTAGCCTGACATTAACCACACAGATTCTTTAAAATAGTCCTTTGTATAGTTTCACAATTTAAATAAATATATCAGTCTTCAGGTACCTTGACAGGAGAAGAAATTATATTAGCTGGAGGTAAGCTAAAGAAGAGCAAGGGAAAAAGATTATTGGAAGGAAAATTGCTTTATGAAAAAGTATTTAAATTTTTGTGTACAGTTCCTTTGCTTGACTCTTTCTTTCATCTAGATGATTTCACTAATCTAATTTGTAATGTTATCTCAAACACCAGTTTCAACACAACTGACAGGATAGCCCATTGCTTTGGGAGGGACAAGGGAAGCAGATAGGAAACTGAGAGCCTGTATGACTCTTAAACTAGCTTTGCAGTATAGAATTTTACCCAATGCATAAATCAATCAAATTTATCTCATGAATCACAGAATTACAGAATTGCTCGGGAGGGAAGGAACCACTGGAGATTATGTAGTCCAACCCTGCTGCCAAGGCAGGTTCACCTAGAGCCAGATTACTCAGGAACTTGTCCAGGTGAGTTTTCAATGTCTGGCAGCATATACCTTAGTAAAAAAATAATTATGAAGGTCTGAATTAAGTGATTCTAAAACAATTTACAGCAAAGCCTGAGTCCTACCAAGGCTCCTACCAAGGCTTCATAGCCCTGAAGCAGAATGGGAGAGATAAGCTTGTTGTGAACACTTATCTGCAAATGAGTGGAACATAGTTGGGTTCTGGTGAAAGGGAACTGATGTTGCAGTAGGAGAGAACACACAGCTGAAGCCTTAGAGACAAGGCTGTAGCTTGAGGACACAACTGAATGCAAGAGGTGGGAGAAAACCGTGGCATGGGACCTGGTCACAGACCCTTAGCTGAGATGGTAAAAGCACTCTGCAAGAACATGTGGAGGAGTTTCAGTGGAGAGCAATGTTTCAGTAGTGTTGTGTCTAAACTGGGGTTATTGGTTTGATGTCACAGCAGGTGGGAAAATGACAGAGGCTGTAAAGTAAGAGAGCCATCAACATGTTTATGTGCACATCATCATAGGTGGAGGAAACATTTCTGCTTCTATTATTGCTGGTGTAATCAATTGCTCCCAACACCTGTCTTTTGTTTACAAGGGACACGCTTCTCAGAAATTTAGTATCTTTCTATATATATTTTATGAAAACCTTAAAAAGTTTCATAATTTAGAAACTAACTCTCTCCTTAAAATGCATAATTCAATTCTCTGTTATGAATTGAGGCTGTTCTTTACGTTTATTTTATGATTACTGCTTTAATTTTTCTCTTCCCTTTCTGCAACACGTATCTATATTCTCAGTGCTTTAGTAGCGAAAATGAAACTTCCAAAAGAAAGTTATATTTTCCCTATTCTGAGGCCTGTTTCCAGAAGGATGTTAAGACTGTTGTTCTCTTGGGAAAATACACTTTTATCATTGTGTAAGTGATCCCTTTGAAAATCCAGAGATTATTCTATGAGTTTTAACATATGCAGAAGTTACAGATCATACTACTTCAGACAGGAAAAAAAAATGTTGATGGTAGATTTTTTTTTAACTCTCAGTTCCCAAGGGCCTTTTTAAAATGTATCTGCCAAATCTTAAAAGGTTTTGCTTTGGGAAATTAGAACAGCCCTGCATTTGATTTTAAATACCATTATTTCAAATAAGTCCCAAGAAAGATAGGGCTGCAAAGAATGAATAGAACAAAATCTTCTTTTCCTTTTTCTTAGGAAAATATTACATTTGCAGTAAAATAATAAAAGCTGAAAAGAAATGCAAACCATATGAAATCATTTTATACTGTGTCCCTGGGCTGACACTCTCTTCCAAATTGCAGAGGACTAGACCAACAGAAAATCAAGGTTATTGAACTAGAATATATATTCTGTCAAACACCTTTAGTAGAACTTGTGAAGGGGAACTTTGTTATAAGGGGAATAAAATTAAACTTGTATTACTTACAATTATTTGCTCCTTGAACAAGAATATAATTATAAAAATTATATCTCAAACACAGAATAGGAACTGAGAATGAAATTAATAGCAAATTTGTGGGTGTGTGTTTTCTACTTTTTCTTAATGGGAACGTTGTGCTAATCCAAAGGCTATAGAATAGAATTGTTGTAACTCATGAAAGAGGAATTTCTAATATTTTTCATTACAGAACATTTCCAAATAACTTCCAGAAAAGTTCTTTTCTGCCCATATGTACTCACCTCCACAGTCACACATCATGGTGTCCTTTGTCTGTTTTCAGTTGATGAAAAATTAAATAATTGATTAATGGCATAAGTTAAATATAATTAAAATATATAATTTTTAATTTTTAATTTTAAAGTTGTAGTTTGGTGAGGTTTGCTCGTCGTGTAGAGAGTTGTAATTAGTTTTGCTAAGGTTGTTCCAGAAGTGAACAAAGTTGGGTTCTTCATGTGATGTCACGCATTGGGGTTTTCAGAGGTTTTATTTCTGAAGGTTTGTTTCTCCCAACTACAAAACAACATTTATTCTCACTTTTCATACATGCCTTTTTAAACTCGCACTCTGCAATAGCCTTAGCTGTGCATCCAAAGCTAGTTATTTTAAGTCAGGCAGCATTATGCTCCATTCTACCTGATGTAACAGAACTAAGAACACCAAAAAGTTCTTTAACGCTAGAGCATACTCGGTACAGATGAAGTCTTAGGTGAATTTACCTGCTACAATCTACTAGGTCTCTACTAGGCATATGTAAATGGGGGATCTTTAAAGATTTCCATCTTGGTGTTCTGTCTCCAGTTGTTAGAAAAAGTATAGGTTACAACCCCGACAATGAGGGTATGCGTTTTGATAAATTTCAAGTTCCAATTTTAACTATGGGGCTGCTACAATGTCTTATTTAAACATTTCTAGCAATCACTTTTAATTTGAGATTGAAAAGAAAGAAAGGTTTTCATTAATTTATTTTCAGAAATGGTTGGCGTAGTCCTTTATGAAATTTTAAGAAACCTCACTTAATATTCAAGCAGTTCTGAAAGAGTCTTGTAATGGAAACTGTAAAATGGCTGAACTCTTATTACCTAGCTCTGCTACTGATGTCATGTTAAATCTAATTTCTTATATTTACATGGAGGAAAACATTGATCTCATAGGAATTCATAGAAAATTATTCCATCAGTGTGAGAAAATGACAGGGCTACAGATCTGGCAGAAGTAGAATTGCACATACAACAGAACAGGTTCAAAAGGCCTTGAAGATTGACTGTACAAAAAAATCCTAAACCTTAAAAATCAGCTTTCTAGGACAAATGCTGTTCTACATTGTTATTCCACATAATTTTCTAGATGAAAAACTTCATACATTTTCAAGGAGAATTTTTGCTAATGATTGTTCTAATCCAGTCCCAGTACATTTACAGAGTGGGAACAAAAAGTTTAAAAGCTATTCTCTATCCCCTGTGTAGTCCATGACTTCAGGAATAAGAATCTGCCAGATAGGCACTTAACCAATTACTGTTCCAGAAAGCCATGTTTACCTAATTCCTTTAATAAACTAAGATTATTTAACTAGGCTATAATCCAACTTTCATGGTAGCATGCGATGAATCGAAGAACACAATGTCATTATATCAATTAAGGATGTGTGATACTGTTCTTCTGAGAGTGAAATGTACGGAGCCATTGAGTTGTAGCTGCAACCGTGCACCTCGGAGCAATTGGTCCTTATGAATATGGATGATGGTACTTAGAGAAAAAGAATCTACATATGACTTTAGTCGAGGCTGGATTTTTTAAGTCACTATGGTTGAATGAGCAGGAAAATCAAAAGATTAAGAGGATGCAGTGTGTCACCTGTTGCAGTTCCTCTTCCCCAGAATTTTTTATTTATGTTTGCAAAACTGATATATATGCATCTTTAGAAGTATTTTTAATTATTCAGGGCCTAAACTTTCTTCAAGCCAAGCTGATCTTAGGATCAGCTCCTAGATCATGACACCTGCAAATGTCAGAATTTTACAAGGAATAGCTATGCTTACTTAATGATTTTAACTGAAGAACAAAACTGATTGAAAGTAACATAATTATGCAAGTGCAAGGCATCACAGTTTGTACAATGACTTTTTAATCTCCTGATTCCTTCCTAATCTATTCTATTCTATTCTATCTATATTGCCCTGCTGTTGTAATTTGTATGAGAAATCAGGTTTACACAGTGTTTATATAGTGTCATTTACAATAAGTACTAAATCTGCAGTACGAATTTTTGACTGTAGTCCAATCTAATAATAATTATTCATGTTCGGTGAACACTTTAAGGTATAAAATCTCCACGGTTCAAAAGTCAAACCAAACAAAATCAACCCAACCCCGTGCAGGATTCTGCTTATCTGTCACTGATACTTTTTGTGCTGTGATACCTTGAGATCTGACTACAGCTGGAGAAGAGCCCCTTAACTTTTTGGTATTTTCAGGATGAGCACTGACTTGTGCTATCAGACAGTTTCTTCTCAGAAGCCTGTATCTTGTTAGGAAACAGTCTTCAGTTTTGAGTCCACTAAGCTTTTTTGAGAGGTCTTACTTCTCACTGTATTTGGATTTGCAAACTCCAAGCATAATGAGCACCGCAAATTTTCACCCTGATTCATATTCTACCTGAAATATCTGTGAGATTCAATCATAAAACGAGACAAAATTTTATTCAATTTGACTTCATGCTTCTAACTACATGAATGACAGAAATATTTACAAATGAAACCAATGTAATATTGTTATCTGACTCCATGCTTAACAACTGGAATTGTATTTACTTCTTAGCCTCTGTCATATATGAATGCCCAGTCTAGCTAGTCGTGGGTTCAGATTTCATAACAAAATATTCTCTTCTATAATCCAGTTACAATTCCATTCTTTCTATTTCTGTAATATAAAATTTTCAAGAACTAAGACTTTTGTTTTTACAGCATAGTCCCTCAGTTCTATAGAGTTATAGAAGGGTGTACTACATCTGTGAAGCTGCTAGATTACCTGTTCTCTGAATTAGGGCTTGGAAAATCCCCTTGAGGACTTTACCTCAAGATAACTTTCTTTACACTTGAAAATAATTGCTTACTGCAACTGTCAAGTCACCAGTCAAGGCATTCATGATCTGGACAAGCGTGCATAAGGGATTGTTGTGTCCATAAAAACACTTACCAATATTTTTTTTTTTGTTATTTCCTTCACTCTCTTTGTGTTTGATCTGTGTTCAAGCCTCGACTGAACCTTCCCATATGTTCATGAGAATTGGTCAGGTATTAGCTTTCTATCAAAAAAAGATACTCCTTACAACCAGATGAATTACTTAGTCTCTGAATACACCTTTGAGACTAAGACCTCTTTCCTACCTTCAAGAATTTCAAGTTTCTGACTATCTGTAGTTCATAATTCTCCAGCTGGTTGCCTGAACTGACACTTGTTTCTCCTGAAAAAGGAGTAGTTCAAATATCAGTGGTCATGTAGGAGAAATGGGGTGAATCTTGAAGTTTCTGGACTGGCTTACAATCCTCTGCATAAAATTTGTCATGAATACAGCGAAATGGTTTATTACTGCTAAAAGGGAGGGTGGGGGAGGGGAAAAGGTTGGTATATTTATTTATTAGAATCATTAAAGGCAAATCCTCAAAAATCAAGAACTTCTACCAGATTCCATTCCAGGAAAGACATTTTGAGAAAGAGGAAAAAAATATTAATTTACTCAACTGACATTCCCTGCATGACTATTCCCTCAAGTTTGTGCTCAGAGTTAAGGGCAGTGAGATTTCCTAAAGGAAATCCTGTCCAAAACTTTTTACATAGAAAAAGCATGGCAATTGGTTCAGAATTAATTTATCATCACATATCAGCCAAGAAGATAATTTTCTTAACAGCAGAATACTCCAATATCATACCCAGCTCTTATGGTTTGACATAGACCACACTGTTTTGCTTTCAAAAAAACAAAATGATTTATTCAGTTTTCAGGGAAGGCAGGAAGAGGTGAAGTAATCTTCTGGTTTTTTGTGAATGTAGAACACAACTACAAAAAACAAAAAAGATATTTACATTGAGTATCCATGATCAAGGTAAGCTATTTGGATAGGCATCCTCTCTGACTAACTGTATCCAGCAAGGGCTTGTGACCATAAACCTACTATGAAGTGGTGGGGTGGGAATTCAACTAATTTTGGTTGTTCTGACTAATGAAAACCTGCTCCTTTTGAACTCACTGGAAACACATATTGATCCAAGAGGTTAAGTCTTTAGCGTACCACTTTGTCATACATTTGAACTTATAATTTAAACATTGAACTCATATCCTGATAGTGTTAAATCTGTTGTGCTTGGCATGGTAGCTAGCATCCAGTATTCAAATAATCTGTGAATTTTCACTAAGCAAAGTTCATGCTCAGTCACTTTATGGTTTATGTCATGTTTTGTGGTGTTTCTCGACACTGAAGTTCTGCCTCTAGTGTCTGCCTACTAGGTTCTTCTTATTTAAAAAAGGAAAAAAAAAGAGGAAATAGTCTTGATAATAAGAGAGGGGAGAATCAAATCTCTCATTTTCACTGAACACAAAACTGAAATTGATAATCACTGGTAACAATCCAGTTCATTATCTGACCCAGTGCAGAGAAAGGACATCAGGGTGCATCTGGACGGGATCTGCTTCACATGCTGTGTCTCTTCTCTTTATTGCCAGTTGTTCAGGCATGAAGAAAAAACACTTTCAAAGAGCACATTCACACATTGATGGAACATAAACTTTGTCACACTGTTTAGCAGCATGAACATTCAGGATGCAAGTCAACCTCAGGGCACCTAGTCTTTAATGCTTCTTTTTTTTACTTTTTGCAAGAACATGTCCTGCTGCTGAACTTCACATAATATTAAAGGACAAGCCAGCAGCTATGCTTGATATATTTTTCATTCACATAAAATGAAAATTACACACTGTTTATTTTCTTTTACACGTGGTCAGAAAATACAGACTAGAATTTAAAGAAATGAATTAACAATTCATTTCCTGTTGGTTAAGAATGTCTGCCTTCTAGGAATCAAAACTCAAGTTCATTTTCCACCCTATTCACCAAAAAACCTTAAATCTTAAATGACCAAGCGTAATGCAGTCAGTGGGAATGTAAGTTTGTCCAAACCATCTCCATTCCATTAATGTGCAAGATGGTTGACACCAGGATTACATCATTTTTTACACAGGTGTTTCTGGATTTTTTCTTTGAGTCTGGGAAAAGAAAAAAACCCAAAAAACCAGGGCCAATACATCCCTTATGCATCACTTAACTCAAAAGCCTTAACTCAAAAGCCAAGGATACTTTGTAGTATTGGAACTGCATGAGCATCCAAGGGTCTTTGAAGACAGGGTCCCAAGTCCGTGTTGTAAAATATATTCCAATTATTGATCCTAGAGAATATGAAACATTTGACAAAGAGGTTAAACTACTTTTATGAACAAGGTAGCAGTCCATGAGAGCTCAGAAAAAAATTAAAATAAATTTATTAAGAATTTAACTAGGTACTGTTTCATTTATCTTAGTGTTATAATTTAAAGTGAATGCATAAATGACTTCACATAGGCTATTGCCAGCTGAACAAGTAGTAAAATATATGTGTTCCTCACAGTTTTGGGACATGCTCCAAGCCTCATCACTGCTTCCCTTGGAGCTAAATTCTAGCACACAAAATATCTGATGAGACTTGTCATTCTAATAAAGATACATTAGTTATAATGCAGATTACATCCAACAGAGAGAATTGCAAGTGGTATCTCACTGTCATTTTTCAGAGGAAAGCTGGAACAGATATGGGCAATATTTGAAAAATAGAGCTCTTTAGATCCCCACTGGTAAGATCAAAACATTTGTACAAATATAATCTCATAACCTTTTGAGCAGCTGCCAGAGGTTAGGTGACTGGAAATTGTCCAGCAATAACTGGGTATTTTTAAGAATTACTAGTAGATCTGGTCAAAATTTGGCGTAGGACAATAACTGGGTATTTTTAAGAATTACTAGTAGATCTGGTCAAAATTTGGCGTAGGACAATAACTGGGTATTTTTAAGAATTACTAGTAGATCTGGTCAAAATTTGGTGTAGGAAGGTGAAGAAAGAAAGAGAGGTGGAGAAACAGTAGCAAAAAAATATTTTTGCCTAAATTAGAAGGGTATATAAGGAACTCACATCTCTGTGACACAGACTAGTTTTTGTGAAAGATTTATTTGACTGTTATCATAGAAATTTTGGTATGCACTTAAATGTCATTTACATGTATGTCAAGATCTTTTCACATTAAGAGCTGAGAAGGAAACAGGAGCAAAACTAAGTCAGATCTGTGAGTTACAAATTAGAAGCATGATGGTAGGAAAGCTAATAGAAATCTAAGCAATTTAAAAGAGTGCAAAAAAGTACTTATTTCAAGGGAAATGTTCATGATCACAGTGTAAAATCCAAGAAAAACATACATAGGGTTGTTCTCAAAGACAGTTCTAGTAAAAATTATAAATTAACTGCAGGAGAATAATTTAATCCCTTCCAATACTTTGGTCCTAGTATATCAAAGATCACTACCAGATAAAGCAGTACCATAGTCTGAATAACTGCCTAAGTAGAGGAAAATAGCATAAGAGCCTTGATTTCCATTTTTCCTTTACCCTGTTCACTGAAGTATTACATTGCATTATGTGGTCCTTCAAGAGCCTGATTTGTCTTCTCAGAAATGAAAATCTCAGGCTGAAACAGAAATTAGTATTTTATTGACTAATTAATTAAAGATGAACTTCAGGAATGTCTTCTTCTTGATTGAGGAAGTTCCTCAATATCCTTACTTTTTTAGAAACTGCTTATATTGGGGTTTTGCTACAAGGTTGTGATAGCAGAGAGGGCCACAGAAATTACCTCTGTGAGAAGACAGCCTGTCTTGGACCAAGTGAATTCCACCTGGCTCCAAATTGTACCCACTCCTGGCCAAAGCTGAGCCTATCAATAAGGTTAGTGGGACCTCTGTGAAAACAGATCTGAGAAACGGTAAAAAACATGTTGTAGCAGATGTAAAAGACATAAATGAGAAAAAAGATGAAACAATCCCATGGACACCAAGGTCAGGGAGGCAGGAGGAGAAGGACAAGCTTCAAGCACTGGAGCAGAGATTCCTCTGTAGGCTGTGGAGGTGACCATGGTGAGGCGGTGAGGCAGTGAAGCAGGGTCCTCCGCTGAGAATGGGAGCTGAGTAACAACAAACACTGATGCGGTTAGATAGCGTTCTCGTTTATTGCTCAAATCAAGCAGGATCATGTAGCATTTCCAACTAGTCATCTGTTGTCCATGCACCTTAACTAACTCTATGATTGGATACTTAAGTACAATCACACGTGTCTACTGTCTACTAATTGGTTAACATACGACAAGTGTCCTCTCTCCTCCCAGCTTGCAGTTATTGCATTAAACCTCCT
>VWPU01011634.1:0-65190 GCA_013398955.1 Callaeas wilsoni | reverse complement strand
GACACCTCAAGGACACTCTTAGCACTAAGTCATGCTAATCTCACAGCACTCAGGGCAAGCATGCTTGTTCTAGCTAAGTCTGACTTGTTCACTACGTTCAGATACCGACCGTGTCCAATCTGCTCTAAGAATTCTTCCACAAGGCAGGTTGTCTGCCAGCAGCCCCTGGAGGACCATGTCAGAGGAGATATCTACGCTGCAGCCCAGGGAGGAACCCATGCTGCAGCACATGGACATGGCCTGAAGGGAGCTACGCACCATGGGGAGCCCACTCTGCATAGGGCTCCTGGAAAAAACTACAGACCACGGAAAGAATGTCACATAGAATCACTTTTTTTTACTGGAATTAGGGTCCATAGGGAACCCACTCTGGAGCAGTCTGTTCCTAAAAGACTGTCCCATGAAAAGAGCCCATGATGGACACACTCTGGGAAGGACTGAAGTTGTTGTAGTTCCTAAAGGACTGTATCCTGTTGGAGGGGCCCCCATGCTAGAGCAGGGGAAAAGTGTGAAGAGGAAGGAGCAGCAGAGATGTGGTGTTATGAACTAACTGCAACCACAATTCTTCATCCACCTGCACCACTGAAGGTGAGAATGAGAGAGTAAAATTGAACTTGGGAAGAAGTGGGTAGTAGGAAGAAGATGTCTTTAGTTTTTTCCTGTTTCTAACCATCCTACTAATTTAATTATTAATCAATAAAATTAACATTCTGCAAATCAAGTCCATTTTTCTTGTGACTGTAACTGGAGAATGATCTCCCCATCCTTAGCTCGATGGATGAGCCTTTCTGTTTTATTTTCTCTCTGAGAGGGAGAGAGAGCTTCTGGGTGGTGATCTAACATCCAGCCTGGATTAAGTCACCAGACTGGTCATTTTCAGTATTTTAGGGGGTAAAATAGCAAAAGTTGAAGACTTGCTCAACCGTTATAAAATGAACCCCAAAATAAATCATTGTGTACAGTGGTAATAAATGGATTAATAAATAGCCTTAATATCTTCATAATGTATATTTTATTTATTTATTTATTTATTTTTATTTATTTATGTATCTATTCTCCTTTGTGATGATATGTTAGATGCTCATAATATATGAGCTGAAAATAAAAGAAGGAAACAGAAGCACAAAATGATTTAGGTTGGAAAAGACCTTAAAGGTCACCAAGTCCAACCATAAACCTAACACTGCCAAGCTCCATTAAACCATATCCCTAAGTGCCATATCCACATATCTTTTAAATATCTCCAGGGATTGTGACTCCACCACCTCCCTGGGAAGCCTGTTCCAGTGCTTGAAAATCTCAGTGAAGACGATTCCTAAAATTCAATCTACACTGCCCTGGTACAACTTGAGGGAGCTTCCTCTTGTCCTATCCCTTGTTACATGGGAGAAGAGGCCAACCCCCACCTAGCTACAAACTCTTTTCAGGTAATTGTAAAGACCCATAAAATCTCCTCTGAGCCTCCTTTTCTCCAGGCTAAGCAATCCCAGCTCCCTCAGCTGCTCCTTATATAACTTGTGCTCCAGACCCTTCCCCAGCTCTGTTGCCTTTCTCTGGATATGCTCCAGCACCTCAGTGTCTTTCTTGTAGTGAGGGGCCCAGAACTGAACAGGATTTGAGGAGTGGCCTCACCGATGCGGAGTACAGGGGACAGTCACTGCCCTGGTCCTGCTGGCCACACTATTGCTGATACAGGTCAGAATGCCATTGGTCTTCTTGGCTACCTGGGCAAACTCCAAGCTTTTGTTCAGCTGCTGTTGACCAGCACCTCCAGGTCCTTTTCCACTGGGCATCTTTCCAGCCACTCTTCTGCCAGCCTTTAGAGCTGCCTGGGGTTGTTGTGGCCCAGGGGCCGGACTTGGCACTGGGCCTTGTTGAACCTCACATCCTTGTCCTTGGCCCATTGCTCCAGCCTGTCCAGATCCCTCTGCAGAGCCTTCCTACTCCCCAGCAGATTAACACTCCCACCCAGCTTGGTGTCATCTGCAAACTCACTGAGGGTGCACTCGATCCCCTCATCTAGATCATCAATAAAAATATTACCAGATCATTGATAAGAATATTAAACAGGTCTGGCCCCAGTACTGAGTCCTGGGGAGCTGGAGCTGTGACTGGCTGCTGGATGGATGTAACTCCTTTTCACCAACACTCTCTGGGCCTTGCCACCCAGACAGTTTTTTTGCTTGTTAAGTGTACATCCACTCACACTATGAGAAAACAATTTCTCCAGGAGTTAGTAGCCTGATATACTGTAATAATGACATGAAAGGCCATGTCCTTAAATGATATTCAGTTTTCTACTGTATAGCATGAATTTTACTCAAACTAACTCAAAAAGAGTTGTAACAAAAATGTATTTTTAATGTAAGGATCTGCTCAGTCTGACAAAGCACTGAACAAAGACAACTTGACACAAGAGAAGAGTCAGATTCTGGAGTTAATCTCAAGCAAAAGGGACATACTAAGTGGTATTATACGTATATAGGTATTTATAGCTCTTGAGGGATGATTTATAAACCAGATTTCAGTGACAGGACAACAATCTGGTTTTGCTAAATAAAAGAAAGATACTTTACATACTAAAAATAGAACTGTGTCAGGAATGCACTAAAAGAAATGCCTTTTGTCAATGTTCAGTAAAAAAATCTTCATGGCAGAATATAAGCCAGGAATGTATAAATGCACATTTATCAACAGCAAGAGATTTTATGGACACAAGGAATTGGAACCAGAACCAGAAAATATTGCAAACAAAATCCCCCTTGTTAATGATTTCTTGAAGTTCAAATTTCTTGAGGACATTCAGGCAAGAATTTTATAGAATAAAGCAATTTTAAAATGATGTCATAGATAACATGCTCTTAACAGACAATGAACTTTTTTTCAACTTTATTTTGCTTGCTGTTGAGCAATTTAAGAAGTCAAAGACATGACTGAAATCTGAATCTGAATATTCAAACTTCCCCTGCCTACTCACAAAGACATAGAAATAGTATCTGATAGAATTAAATGTTGAAGGAGAGATAACAATGGCAAAACAGACAAGGCCATTTCTCTGACAATTATCACCATAGCTAATGGGATGAAATAGAAGCAGGTGAAACACTGATGACTGCACAAGCAGAAGAGAGGGAACACTGTCCTCATAACATCCTGTTATGTGGTGGGAAGAGGGTTGTCAGTGTGATAATTCACATATCTGCATTTCAGGAGTGGGGATAAAGGTAGCCAAATACTCCTTGATGTCCCTGTACTTGACATCTAAATGTTCGGCTCTTAATATGCAAGTTGACTTTAAATTCCTAAGATGTTACATTTAAGTGCAAATGAAGCTTTCTTATCCTGCTCAGTAAATCTGTATCTCCTGACATACAAGTTCCTCATGAGATATTACCTTCTGCTGCTTGGAAAAAGAGAAAGTGTATGGAAATGCTTAGACAGGAGACTGGAACAGAAGAGAGGATTGCAGTTCACCAGGAAGAGGTGAGCAGGCCTAAGTCCCATGTCAAATTGGCAAAAAAAGCAATGAAAAAAGGTAACAAACAAAGGTGTGTTGAAACACAAGTCAGATAAGAACACAGACAGGTGAAACTAAAACCAGATATCAAATAGTAACCTTACATTGGCACACTAAAACATTCTGAGCATGGACAAGAATAAGCATGCCATTAAACTCTTAATTATTATTGATTTTATGGAAGAAAGATCCAAAGAAACAATCAGGATAAATTAGAAGTGACACTGAAGTTATAATATTAGAAGACTTGAAAAGATGGGGCTTACAAAGACACATTCACTAGTTAAATAGCCGTAGTAGGAGCCAAAGATAACCTTTGTCTGTAGCAACTCAGAAATGTTGCAGAAAAGGCACCGTTCTAGTTATTGTTAGAGTACATTTAGCAAGCACACAACCTGAAAAAGAAAGAAGACCATAGAAAAGAAGAATTTACAGAAGTTTCCAGGAAATTAATCTCTCTTCGCTTTTCTGGAAGATTAAGTTTCATTTTAGGAGTTTGTGTTTATCTTGCTTTGGTTGTCCCTGCACAGTACACAAAACAGTCTAGGAGGTAAAATATTGAACACATTGTTCAAAAGAGATGATGAAAAAATAAGGATTAATGGGAAATGGATTTATTTCATCTGAACTGTAGAAAGCACTGCTGTGTACTTCTGACGTGTCCTAGATATTTAGTATGTAATTAGTTTTCATATTGTGGGAGTTCTGATGGCAGAAGAAGTTTGGTAATAAATTTTTTTTTATTAATATATTCAGTCTTTTTCTTTGGTGGTGAAAGAATATTTAACATAGTTTAGAGGCAATTATTAAGATAACTATAATTTAGAATGATTTTATCTGTGGATATTTAGGCAGATATTATGTATTGATTATTTGTCTATCTACCTAACATATATTAAAAAAAGACATCTGCATGATTTAGTTCATCTCAGGAAGGTAACTGATGCACACAGAGCAAAAGGGAGGTTAAATAAAGAAGTGGAAGAAATGAAGGCAATCGCTACTGCAGAAAGAACACAGGAAGGTAATGTATGTTCATACAGGTTGTTACTTTGCCCAAATATTAGGGTACCCAGTAACAGTTTACAAACAGCTACAGAAGAAACTGAGGTTATATGGATATTATCATTTCACAGGCTGAGAAAAGGAAGGTGATGCTAGTTAAATTTCAAGAGTTTTCCCTTCTTGGAGAATCTAGATTTGGTCTAGCTGTCCTGTCTCTTCATTGTACATGAGATGACGTACCCACCACTTAGAGTCAAAATCACAAGGTTTTTAAACTATCATCAGTTTCCTCGGCACAGATTATAAATTTTTAGCTTCTATTTTGCACAAACCTTATTTTTTGTCCTTAATTAGAGGATACACAAACCACTGTGAATATGATTACATATGAATGACTGATTCATATGAATGACTGATACATATGAATGACTGATTACATTATATCGGTATCAGACATTAATACAGCATACATGAACACTTAATTTGGATGACTGAGGCTGTAACTGACATATGCTTAGATAGGTTAATAACACTTCCTGAAATGCTTTTTCTTGTCTTCCAAGGCATGTCAGCCAGTCTTTGATCAGCTCTATAAGAAATACATTGGCCTAGAAAGTACACAACCATAGAGCATGCAGCAGTCTTTCTGGTAAAACAAGACATGCTGTGATCTCATAAAAACATGCCAGAACCATTTAACTCGTGACAAATCCAACTACTTATTTATGGCAGATGTGCCAGTGCCTGATATATAGCAAGAATTCATATGAGTTCAAAAGGTGAAAAAAGTTGAAAAGACCTCACAATTAAGAAACAGTTTGTCATATTTTTTCTTTTCATTTTTTTTCTTTTAACATTGAAAAAAATGTACAAAACATTGTACTAGGGCTGTTTTGATTCACAGAAGATCTCTTACTAGAAAGGTTTTATCTGACTTATTTAGTCAACCTATCAATTAATGCTGATACTGTCATTTTGTCCATTCTATTCAATACCCAGCACTTCCTTGACACTGCAGGAAATCCCATGAACAACCTTCTACCATGCATAGCTTATTGTTCCATGTTCTTCAGAGATCTTTGTTTCTATCAGCTTTTATTTATTTATCTATATATATGTATGTATATGTGTGTGTGCATGTATATATTGGTTTTCTTAAAAAGGTATAAAATAAAAAAAGAACAAACTTATTTCACATATCTGAGATTTGCAGCTATTTCCAAGATGGAATACAACTGCTGAATAAGACCAAATGGCAATTGCATTACAGGTAGTTGGGACATAGGAGTATGCTTTAACTGAAAATATTAATACCCAGTTACTTATATGCAGCCTAACATAAAAAACTAGGAATTTATTTGTTCAGTCTTACTATAATGTATTTTTATTGTATATGTGATGGAAAATTTTAGCAATTTTTCATGAGTTCATAACGGTGACCACAATTTCTCATTAAATGAGATTGAACTGCAGCTGATAGATCTGCAGACATTGCTTGAATATAGTGACAACACATGAGCCCGGGATCCTAGAAAAGGCAATTGGTTCTCCACGTAGTTTGCCACCTACCCTTTGTGATTTTCAGCTACATTGCTCACAAAAACCGTATCGTGGGTTTGCTTTTTAAAAATTATTTACTATGCTCTGCAGAAATACTGGTGTGCCTTTCTCTTGCAAATTCCTGGATTAAGAACGCATACTATCTGTTATAAATATCTTATATACCGTGATATTTTTTAGTAATGGAAGCAAATAGGTCTTCAGGTCTCAATTTTTACCACTATGTGACTCAAAAAAATAGTAATAAAAAAATGCAGTCTCTGATCTGAAATATACTGACATTCTCTTCATAATCTTTGCAATAATGACAAAAATGGAAGAGTATTACCTTTCTTAGTCTAGCTTATCCTTGGAAATTTCCTCCATTATTACTATCCAGGCTCAGCCCTGGTTAGTTTGTCAGGTCTAATAGAATCAGAACACAAATGGCTGTCGCTGCCTTTCAAGGCACTCTGCACCACATTTCTGTACCACTTAACCAGTTTGGTTTTGAACTCCTGGCAGATTAGACATTGTTAAAATGAGTTAAGTGGTCAGAGGTCAAGAGTAGATAAACCTCAACATAGACTAGATCTGATGTGTGGTACTCAAGATCAACGTGGTAAAATCCAGCTCTGAGAGTAAAAGAAAAAGAAAATTGAAGCATCAAGTTAAACTGCAACATGAGAACAAATGTAATCCATGTAGTGTTAATACCTGCATAGAATGCGCTATCAAAAACTAAAAATGATTTGTATTATTTTTTTGAGGCAGAACAAATGAATAATGTAGTTATTGTTGTGGTTGTCTGGCAATAACAAAAAAAGTCCTTTCTGTTAAGATGACATATGCTGTCTTTGCAATAGACACAGACAACATGAAGAAAGAGAATGTAGTAGCTGAAATACTTCTAAAATTTTGGAAGAGCTTTCTTGTTGAAATTGGAACAATTTGATATGATTGCTGCTCCTATCAAACCAGCATAAAACCACATTATCAAAAACAAGGCATTAATTGTTAAATTTCTGTCATTATGAGTTGATTAGCTTTAGTATCTCCTGTGTATTTAAATGCATAGTTCAGAGGCAGTATTGCTGTACCTAAACTGATTTCCCTCAGAGCAGTACATGATATGGTATTTGATGCCCTTCAAAGGACACTATTAGCCAAGCTATAAAGTGTCTGATTTTATTAGCTTTGCTGAATTTTATCAGTTTGTAAATGTGTTATTTTCTCCATTTATTGTGCCTGTGGGATCTAGAGATAGAGTGAGCTTCAACTTAATATGTTGTTGGAAGGTAGCAGTGGTCTTACTTTAGCACTTTTCACTGTGATGCAATGACATTGAAGGTAGAGTCATGAAAACGCTAATGTCAGGGCCATTTATCAAGGCAGTTCCTCACTGCTATAAAACTCGGCCGTGACATTGAATTCAACAGTAGGTTTTTGTCTTAAATAGAATGTTCCTGTGCTGTATAACTACCAAACCCCAATGCCAGAATAAGACGTAGTTAATAATAAGAAAGTAAGTCACAGATGTTTGACAAAGGAGAGAAGGTAAGTTGTTAGCATGGAATTCTAGGATGTAGAAGCTTTAGGAAAGATTTAGTTGTCGCCACCTCTATTCAAGATTTGGGGGGTAAAATACTGCAGTGGAATCCAATTTTCTTTGTAAACCTTATAAATAGCACAAGTATTTGCTGGGGCGATCAGCAGAAAACATCTTTTTTTGCAATGTCCTGGTGTAAAGGGCCCACCTAGTACAATTTGGTGTCATGCCTAGTGTTTTTTCAAAGCCATCTCAAAGTAGTTGCCAAATGAAAATAGAAGTATGTACCACATCTTTCATGCAGTCCTATTCTCACATCAGTCTGTCTTCACAGTCTATTCTGATTGCTAGATGAGTCATATTTACAACAAAATATTTTTTTTTTTGAAGATTTTCTTATCTATTCAAGATTTTATCTGAAAACCAAGGCAGATATCACTTGAAAAACATCTCCACAAAAATGGAAAGCCTAGAACTCAAGTATACTCACAAGTTTCGATTAGAAATTTTCTTCATAACAATAAACAAAGAAGTACAAAGGAAATTAGAAAAAATATATAAGAAGATGCCTTTAAGTTATTACATAAAGTATATAATGTAGACTTTTAAAGGGTCTTTTAACCTACTTGCATATATATAACACATTATATATTTTAATACTCTGTTTAGCTCAGTAATTGTTGCTCTTAATGACAGTAATTTCTTTCATTTAAATAAATATTTCCCATTCTTTTAGATACTTGCATTTACTCCTTTGTTTAAGTACAGGAATTAAATTCAGAAATAGGAGTATTGATGCAATAGTAAGACATATTCAAAAAATGAACTATGAGAGTGAATAATTTAATATTTTGAATTTAAAAGCCTTAGCATGGACAATTTAAACAGTAACATCTCCAAGAAAAAAGGTTGCACAACACATGGATGGATTTCGAAAAATTGCTAGAACAAAATAGAAACCATGAATAGAAAACTTATTTAAGGTCATGAAGATGATTCCATGTACTGACCTTTATTACACTCATCAGAGTACAATGCAAAAAATGTAAATTCATGACTACAGATAGGAGATATTAATGCTGCTGGTTTCTCATTCTAAAACCAGCGTTTTTATTTTTTTTTTTAAAGTAATATCAAATTTGTAGAAACAAGAGAGTACCTGTTTACTATCCCTAAAAAAAAGAGTTCTTCAAGCTTGTTGCTATACTAGCATAATCTTGGCATTCACACGGTTCCTTCACCAACAAAAAGGAGATGGATAGTATTAAGTGGCAAACCCACTCCCTGTCAGAAATAAACGAATGAGATATAGACTTTGATTCTCTAACCATTCTCAGGTCTTATAGTTCAAGGCTGAATACACTTCAGAGCTCTCTCAGTCTTTACTGGATCATTTTTTAAATGACAGAAATAATTGGGAGGCATTCTCTGTTTTACCTGTTTTTACACGAAAATGCCACAGAGTAGCCTTCAATTTTTAAGGTTTGATATACTCTTCCAGGCTCACAGATTTGGCATCTTCTTTGAAATCTGTTTTGGATCTATGACCGAGTCACAAAATGAAAAGGGCAAAAACTATTCTTGAAAATACTTTTTCATTTAATTAGCAATAGGGTTATTATAAGCTGACTATATTAGGTTAGAGATGACAAAGATGTGTCTAACACTGTCTTGTGCAGGCAGCCCTGAGGTGCAAGGGGCCAAACAATACGGGCTACGTCTTGTATGTGTAATATTCAGATATCTAACCTTTCCAGTGAGGCTATTCAGCTTGGGTCACAAGATGACTGTTACTCATTACTAAATTCCTTTGCTTAAAAGATTCAGCTTGGTCTTTTGCCCTCTGTTTTTTGTGTACCTTGCAAAGGAGTAGCATGTACAGTGTATGAGAAAATGAAGTTAAATTTTAATTGCTTTTTAATTTTCTGATGGAATATCACAGGAATTTAGCAAGGCAGGATAAAGATATAGAGGGAAAACAGTCTCAGAGACCACTGAACTACTAGAAATGGTGAAAAGTAAACTTTGTGGTATAATTCTGGAAACACAGACTGGTTGCTAAGAGTGAAAGAGGATCTTTTTTTGAGACAGTCTTTTCAGCAGCAGCACTTATCATCGCCAAGATTTCCCTTGTTTCTCTCCTCCTTTACTCCACCCAGTGGAAATAGGACTAGTGCTCCAGATGCTGCCTCACCAAGGCAGGAGAGGAGCAATCATCTCCTTTGACCTGCTGAGAACACAGGTCAGCATATACGTGCTTTATTTATGTATGGCACTGCAACATGACAAAAGAGATTGCAGTGCAATTCCTTGTTCCACACACAGCAGCTGTAACAATGTCTCTTTTCTAGGAGTAACTCCCAAGATCTCATTCCACTTTAAGGAAGGAGAGTAAACTTTTCATTTGTTAACACAGCTTCTCTTCAATTGAACTCCATAGGAGAAATTTAGAATTCTGGATAAGCTGGTATTCTCAAGAAAAATATCATACTTCAAATCTGATTTGATTTTTTTTTCCAAATAAAAACAATTGACTAGAATTTTTTTTTCTCATAAATAGATTTTTTAAATGTCTGGAGAAAACAATGATCAGCCAACCAAATCAGTCAATAGAATGTATTCTGGAATTATAAAATATAATAAAATTTAGAATTCATAACTTCACATGGTAGTGTGTTACACAAAAACCTAAATTTATTCATGTATCATGAAAATGACTTGTAGCTAGGTATATCAGAAATCAGTAATGTTATATAGGTATAGAATTATATTTTCTTGGTAGTTGAAGAAGGCTCTTTTTCTAGCAGCATTTTTTAAAACAGATTGCCATAATTAATTCAGAGTACTCTAAGATTTACAACCCTAAGCAAAATACAAGTGATCAAATTAAACAATGACCTATGAGCAGTTAATCTGAAGAAATTACTGTCATTAGGAAATCCTGGTCCTAAAAATTTCTAAATGTCAATAAATTTTATATACATTTTTATGTCATTTATGAGATTAAATTTTTTTATAGGACCTTTTTTGTAATTCATTCATGTGCAATTTTTTTCTCATATAAATTTATGTTAATTTAAAAAATTTACAAAAGCAGAATGCTTTATTTTGTTTAAATAAAATTACGTCTTTTTTCACACACAAATATTCTTTCATATGAGAAGGAAAACAATGTCATTTTGATAGAAATTCCAGTATGCATTTGATCTAGTTATCAAACCTAAATATAATATTTTATATTTTTGATTGATTGTTCATGTCTTAAATCTACCTCCCACCTCTATTTTAAATATCAGAAGAGTCAGCATAACTGATGAATTGAAATACATTGTTAAAGAGGGAATGTAAAGTAATAGCAGAATGTATTAAGAAAAATGTAAACTTTGAGGGAGAAATGTGTCCACAAGATTTCCTTTGTAAAAACCTCCTGCCTATTAACTCCTTTTTCCTATAGAGTGTCTACCTTCTTGGATTTGAACGTGGAGAGGGAAGGGAAGGGAAGGGTAGGGAAGGCAAGGCAAGGCAAGGGAAGGCAAGGCGAGGCAAGGCAAGGCAAGGCAAGCCTTCCGGTATGTAAAGGGGCATAAAGAAATGCTGTAGAGGAACTTTTTGGAAAGGGTAAGGCGTGATAGGAAAAGGAGAAATTACGTTAAGCTCAAGGAGGGTAAATTCACGTTAGATATTAGGAGGACGCTCTTTACTATGACAGTGGAGAGATACTGGAACTCTTTGCCCAGAGAAGTGGGTGGCCTTTCTAAAAACATTGTGATTGTAGACTGTTCAAAATAAAACAAGCTGCTTCTTTGTAAAGAAGTAAACAATATATTTTATCACCTCAGCAGCTAAAACTTAAAATATACTAACAGTGTTCTACTTTGAGGATAATATGAAACCAACATTATTGGTATTTTATGCAGGAGATTATTGTGAAATTCTTTATCAATGTGTTAAATTGAATTAAAAGTGTGGAATATCAGGAGCTTCACTCTTGTTTCTGTATAGAATTGGTCATCCGCATTGGAAAGATTACTGTTTCTACACCATTGCAACCCTGCAAGCTGTTTTTACAGAATCTACACGTTACCAAGTGTTGATATTAGTTGTTAATGTTTCCTGATAATTAGTTTTTGTCTCAGTCAGTAAATCATACATCTGCATTGCCAAGGGTCAGTCTTTTTTACCCTGCGACAGGATCCCTAAACAACCGAAGGGTTATGGCACTCCCAGCTACACATTTGTCTATGGTAATCTGCAATTGTAATTCGGCATTGTACTTAGTTAATATGTGATTGTAGATTTGTATACCTAATTGTGGGCAAAAAGTTTGAAAAACAGTTAGGAAATTTAACTTAATTTCACCTAAGTATCTGGGTTTTTTGTTTTTTTGATGCCTGTGTCAAGGTACTGTGGTTGTGTTTTATATGCTATGTTTTGCTCCTTGTTTCTTTTAACAAAAGAACAAAATTGAAGCCAAGGCTTGTTAATGTTTCTGTTACCATAGTCGGTGGTGTTCTAGTCTTCAGCATGAAAATGTGAATGCTTTTAAGGATTTTGAAGAGCTAAGAAATACAAGCTAGCATACTTAAAGTAAAAATGTAATTTTTAGTGACTAAATTGTGTCTTAATTATGACAATAATATTTGTTTACCAAGCTATTAATTTTGTATAGCCTTTCTATTATTTGTGATTCTAAGGATAAAAGTTGCTTGCTGGCAGATGTGATAAACCTATAGCAGAAGCATAGTCTAATTTAATTTATTTTTCGTAAGCAAAAGCTCTTTTCTTAAGAAGTTTTAATACTTTTCCTTTTGTTATGTCTGTAGTTAAATCCTTTTGCTTGAGGTTATAGTAGAGAGAATAATCCAGCAGAAGCAGACACACTACCAACATACATGATTAAAGTTCCATGAAACTGAAATTTCCTAACACTGTACTTGCCCAAAGAAAAAGATAGGAAAGTTACTTATTTTTATACCATATCCTTTATACAGCCATATTTGTATTTTCTCAAGATCTGTCTACCTTTATGTGCTGCTATCAAACATGGTTCTTCTGCATTGCTTTCTAAAATCAATGCAAGAAAATCCATTTTGGAAGAGGAATAAAGGTTCAAGCTGTCAAATTTCAAAATAAATTTTGTTGGTGGTTCTCAGTAACCATTTGGAAGTTAATCATAAAAGCGGTCAGCTTGAGGTAGTTATTGCTTGAGATAAATAATACTTGGCAGGTTTATTTTAGTTTTCTGCCTACAGGCCTACCATTCTGCCACTGGCCGTTTGCCTTGATGTCTGTCATCTGGTTTTGATCTCTTCCCCATTAGTGTACAAAGTAGATCAAAACTAGGCAATAAGCCATTTGGACTCTGTAAGGTCAAACGTTTTCACTGCAAAGGATATGAAGGCAGCTGCTTGCCAATAATTTTAACAAAATGTGAGAGAATTCAGAGCAAGTACATCTTCAACTGGATTTTAGCCATGAAAGCACATAATCTCCACTATAGTGTTGTAAAATTTGGAAACAGATACCTAACAGAAGGCTATCTTGAGATTATGAAGAGACAACTGTTTGGCTCATTAAAAAGTCAGATGTATTCTATGGCATTTGAGTGGACAGCAGAGACTCTGACATTATGCATGGTCCATTAGAAGTGAATTTGAGTTTGGCAATTATATTTGCATAAACAAAATAGTTAAAATATACACGAATCATCCTGAAAATACCTTGCCACCTCCTTAATATGTAAAGTCTTAATTTAAAACTAAAGTACTATCTATTTCACTTAGCAATTAAAAAAATGATACTGGCTAAAAAAAATCAGGAATAGGAATGGTGTGACATAAGGGAAAGTCAAATACCTATTCAAGTCCCATATGTCTGATGATACATGCAATGGTTAGCCCTTTCCTTGTCTTGCCATAGTTACAATGAGAAACAGCACAGCAAAGTGCTATCATTATAGTATCACCTTTAATGTATCATAGGTAGTTAAGGGTGATGCATCTTTTACAAAGCTTGGTATTAAAATTTTCCTATTCTAATTTGCATTTTTCTGCAGCCTGCCATCCTGGACTATGGTGAAATATTAGCCACATTGAGATCAGTGGCAAAACTGTCACTGATATCAGTATGCCCAAAGTTTCAATCAGGATCTTTGCCATAATGTAAGTCTCTTTCAGCTAGTTAAATATTCCTGTCCTATGCTTGATGGAAGAACAATGCAAACTGTTTATGTGATGCTTCAATTGATTTGACTGCTGGAGTGTTTGATTCTAACAAGGAAGGGAAATTCGGCCACTGGACCTTACAGGCATAGATTTATTACTTTTGGTAGCAAGTACCCATTGCCTATCAGATCATGTTCACATGATCAAAAGTGAATGACTTATTTTTGCTTGTTGGTTAGACACACGGATAACTAAATCTCTGAAGCACTAGTATATTCAGACTAATTGTCAGCAATCATTTTTCTAGCAACCTGATATAATGTTACTTCTTGTAGATTTGCAGGGTGGCATTCCAAGGACGAAATACTGTTGACTACCTAAAATACTCCAGTGCATCCATGTCAATGATTCATTCAAGAGAATTTCTCATACATCTATGCTAAGAATGCTAAGGAATTTCTACCTCTAGTGAAGTTTTATCAGCATTTTCATTCTCTTTTGTTCACTAGTCTTGCTCACCTTGGCATTGAATAGCTGTGAAACATTATGTCATTTTAGTCTAGAGATTTTCTTGAATGGTAAAGATGAATCTGTTTTACCAAGCAATTCCTGATAAATAGTACTGACAACTGCTAGGGTATATGAAGAAAAAAAAATGCAAATTTTTAAAGATTAAATTAGAAATTAGATCTGCTACTAAACATAACAATTTATTCTGGCCTCAGCATGACATGAGGTAGAGGATGTATTGCAGAGTTTATTTATTCATCGATTGATACAAAATAGTTTGGAAAAGTAATTCATTGACCAAACTGGAGACATTATTCCTGAAAGTTTCCAAGATGAAAGGATATGATATTTGACAAAAGCAAAAGGCTAGCAAAGGAAACCTTGATAGTAACTAAGGAGTAGCTCATTCTAGAGCTTTTTATTTATAGCCAGAAAATAACTTAATAGTTGCAAAATTTTACTGAGCTGTTGCCTTAAAACCATATGCAATCATCTCTGTTTAGAAAGACTGAAGGTCTTTCACAAGTTTTGACCTGTCTCAGGAAGGTAAAATTTTAATCCAATTTGCATAATAGAAAATACAATTTAAAATTTAGGATTGTTTTTCAGAAATATTTTAAATCTTTCAGCTCTGTATAGGAAAAATCAGTGTGTTGAAATACTTAATCTGTTACATATGAAAGTGTGGAATCCATATAGATCAAGTGAATATGATTCTTACGAAGAATTAAATTTACTAAGGAACAATTATGGTTTTTATTGGATAGTGATTGAACAGTTTCTTATCAATTAAGCATGAAATTTACATTTATAAAAATGTATTTTTAAGTTGTTTCCTTCTTTGAAATGCAGTTTTACTTGCTTGAAAAAAAAAGAAAATAAATAAAATTAATTTTTATTATTTCCCTCTAAGTCTCTAGCTATGACACTAAGGATTTTATCCCTGTAGTACTTAGAATATTCTTGTCCACACAGTCTTTTAGTCCAGTAATTTTCCTTTTATGATGATAGTACTGAAATACTTTTCAATAATGTTGAAAAATAGTATTGTCTTTTTCAGCATTTTCAATATTGAAACCAATGTTATTACATATTCCTTAAATATCACTCGTGTGTCTTTTATATCTTTAGTCACATTTTTACTAAGTGAATTTGATTGTCTTCTAATTTCGAAAGAGCAAAAATTATTAAAAATGCAATGTTTTCATCCGTTTAATGTGGAAAGTGCAAAATGTCTGTTGGAAATATAAAAATCCCTTTCTTCTTTATTCCCTGTATTCATTAAAATTTTGTAAGTAAAATCAATTAAAAATAAGTTTAGAAACTTTTTTTTCTTTGAATGGATGAAGTTTAGAAATGATTACTCAGCTCCTAGACAATTAATTTACCTACTATTTTATCTTTAAGCAACATCTCCCATTTTTGAAACATTCATTTTTAATAGTGCCTTGCAGTTTTCTACTTTATTTAGTTTTAATTTAATTTTCAAGACAAAAATCCAAAGGAGGCACTTCCATGGCTGAGAAAAACTATGCAATAATTGTAATAAGTGTACCCAAACAAAATCAAATTTGTGCTCTGTTATGTAACGTAGATGTATGACATTACTATACTTTGACATGAAGATGTTATATTCCTGCAAGTGCTACTGTTCAGGCATTTACATGCACTATCCATTTTATGACAAGCTGAAAAATAAATTAACATATTTAAACTTAAATACAGGTTACAGAAAAGACATAATGACTGGCAAGAAATAAGTAAGCAATGATATTTATTAAAGCCACAGAAAGTGTGGTGAACTTGGCTGTCAAAGGAGGAGCCCAGCATAGGGAATAGCACTTTTCACTAGCATAATTTCTTTCTCTACTTTCTATTCTCTCTTTTAAAAATAACAAAAAAAGGAGAAAAAAGTGTAAGAGTGAGGACAACTTTGAAATATATGTTTCCATTAGACTTAAAAATCCCCCAGCTACCTGTAGATTTTAGTCATCTCTAAATTTACGGTAGTGGTTTATTTAACTTTAGAACATATTTAATAAATGCAAAAATGCTAATATGAATGGTTAAGGTGTTATTAAGTTGATACAATCTGTTACTTTGCTGACAATGAGACAAGACCAGGACGTAGTGCTGTTACAGCCATCAGCAAAATTTGGATGTAAAGTCAGACATACAGGAGAGTGCCTCCAGCATTTATAAAAGGCGTACTTTTTAAAGATAGTAAGGGCCAATCTTGAGTTAACATACACTGTTGGAGCTTAAGAGAAATCTCTGGAACTACAGCACTTCAGTCCAGTCCAGAGGCTAACCCACAGCACACAACATAAAGCTCTAGTAACACCAATCAGTCAGTGGGTATTGGTTGGGATGACAGTGGGTAGCATGTACTCAACAACAGTTGAGGAGTGTTGGGTTTGTTTCCTTTCTCAGCAGCTCTTTTTATTCCCCCTTGCAACATCCTATTAGCTATTTTTATAAAATGGGATAAAACCTACTTGTCTCACTCTAGGGTAGAGAAAAAAAACTTGAATCTGTTCAAATTGATGTAACCTTTTTATATAGAAAATATTTTGGGGACATATCTAGCACAAAAACATGAAGGATGAGTACCATATGCACTCCAACTAACTCTAATTACAAGTGCAAAGAGGAAAGATCTCAGTCAATCTCTAAATTTCTTTGGATTGAGATACCTCAGAAAAATAAAGAGACGCCGTAGAGAACATCACTTCAAAAATGTGCCATGAACAATGAATTTTATGTATTCTGTTGTCACTTTTCTTGTAATGTATCAATCTACTCTGATAGTAGGAACATAATAAGGTAGAGGTCATCAGGAAGTATGTACTGGTGTTAGGGCAGGAAGACAGCTGCTCTAGTTGCTTACAGTTTTCAGCCTGAGGACATTGTTTAGCTTAACAGCCATTTCATTACAGCTCATAAACAGATCACGTCAAAACTAGCTGTAAGAAATCCCTGCATTTCTATGTCAGCCTAGCTGAGACCAACAGTACATCCAGTGGTTTGAAAATGAGGTATTCCGAAATGCTTTAAGGATCAGAATTGAATTTCAGCCATCTATAAGGTCAATTACACAGCCTTGGGGAAGAGTCATGTTCTTTATGAAGTGGGGAAATAGGCAGGAAAAGGCAGTTGTACCAAATACATGGGGAAAGTATCTATTTAATATTTGTGGGTTTTATAAAAAAGTGTTCACTGTTGTATTTTGCACACGGCTTGATTCAGAGAACAGTTACAGCATCAAAATCCTTAATGTATTCAAAACCTCTTTCTTTATAGATCCCTCTCAGCTTTTATCAGAGTATTGTGATTTTTTTTTTCTTAGCTCCTCTGGCTACGCATACAGCCAGAATTCAAGGTACCCAAGAATTTCAGAGTGAAAAGGTGTTGCTTATTAATACAGGAGTTTACAGGAGTGTTATAAGGGTCAGAAGTTTCTTAGTTACCTTTGCAGGAGGAACAAATCTATTTATCTGCAAATAAACAGAATTGCAACATATGTCTAAAATTACAAAAATTTATAAAACGAGTAAATGTTTTCCTTGCTCTTCCATTAGAAATGGATGCTCAGGAAAAGATTTTAACAAACTTGACAAAATAAAATTTATATTCCTATCTAATTTAATCATAGAATGACCTGGGTTGGGAGGGACCTTAAAGATCATCTAGTTCTAACCCCATCCATCATGGGCAGGGACACCACCCAACAGATCATATTCCTCAGGGCTCCATCCAACCTGTACTTCAACACTTCCAAGGATGGTCCACCCACACCTTTGGGCAACCTGTTCTAGTGTTGTAGGGACTTAAAGAATACAGTTGCCTGTCCTAAAACACTGTCAAGGACACAGAAGGAACGTGACGTAAGATAAACCAACACAGTGGGAATTTGAGATAGGCACAGAAGGGAGGAACTTGCAACTAGTCTGTGATCTGAAAGAGGCTGCTTTTTGGTTGCTGCCCTTAAAACAGCACAAAAAGAGTGATTACCTACTCAGAAATCTGAAGGTAAAATAATACTTACTTTACAAGATTTGGTGAAAGAATTGTACTATCATTTATATAAAGAAAAAGAGAAAGGGCTGCAGGCAGCATGATTGCCCTGGAATGTTTCAGGCAGAGCTTTGGGATGTGCATGAGAGAAAGAGAGAATCTTACAGGAAGAATTTCAGGATGTGGAACACTTCTGTAACATTTTCAGAAATGTAGTCTTATAAATCAGATTTTTTATGTCCAGTGGAAGATTTTGGAGAAGGTGTGATGCCTTGTAGAGGCTGACCTGGAACAGAGGCTAGACAGAGTGAAAGGATAAAGGGTAGGTATTTATTGAAAGGCCTTCACAGGGCACATCTCGGGCAGTGCAGGAGTTTCACAGAGACTACACCCAGGATGGACGACAGTCACAGGTTTTTCGGACAGATATAAGTTTTGTCCATTTGCATAGCAGGGGTTAATTTTCCAGTTACAGCTTCGGGCAGTGGAGTCCCATTCCCTTAGTTTGCTTCCCCCCAACTCCCTTTTGTTTCCGTTTCTCGGGGCCTGAGACAGTGAGGTGTCCTTGATTCTCAGGCCTAGAGAGGAATCGTTGTATCTGACAAAAATGGGAAAAGCAGTAGCTAACACTCTATATGGAGTTCAGAGTTATACACTAAAGAATTGCAGGATTGCAAATATATGAAAATATAAAAGCTAAAATCCTAAGGCATCAGATGAACAGATCTGTTGTTCTGATAAAGAGCAAGATGTAGCATTTGCATTAACATCTGTAAATGACGAAGTTTGCATTGACATCTGATAATATGGAAGTAACATTACGACCCTTTAATTAAAATTAAAGCCACAAATAATTGCCTGGGTCAGCAAACTGCTATTAAAACCACATCTTATGCAGCTACCAAGATATCAAATTTGGCCATAAATCGGGTGAGACTGAAATCCAGTCAGTATTACTGCAGTGGGATGCTGGGAAGCTGGGTGTACTACCTAGATGGCAAAGAGTTAAAATTACTGGAGTAAGTGGAGCAAGTGTTATCTGCCAAATTGATAAGGATAATTTATGCCTCCTGGGTGAGAAGCAGATGTCTGCTAATCTTAACCCTAAAAGAAATCCAGAGACTGCAGTACACTCACTCTGAGCAGCATTTACACTCCCTAAATAAAGAATTGCTGGTGTATCACAGTGCGGAACTTTTGCTGCAGCAGAAAATGGATTTTCTGAAGTTACAGCTGATTTGGCTCCACTAACAGCTGCAGCACCCAACATCGAAAACCTAACAGCCACAATACAAGGACCCTTGTGCCTGGGCATTGTCGGGGTGGTTTCACACTCCCTTTCTAATTCTCTTATCTGGCCAGTATATTACAGGCAATTGAATGATAATGCTGCACCTTTAACCACTGCTGTGCTAAATTTTCTGGAACTGGCAAATCAAATTCAGATAGCAGCAATCCTAGATGTAAAAGATATATCTTTTATGATTCCAAGCTGGAGACATGAGAAGGCTCAATTGGCGCTTATCTGGGAGACAGGACAATACTTAACAGACGCCTTCAGAGGTATAAGCATTCACTCCCCACAGCACAGGCTGTACTTCTATAGTTCTTGTCAAACTCCCGCAAGTATTCTCACTCCCTCCGGACAGGAAATTAGCCAGAGATACCCTGAAAAGGTAGGGGAAGTAACAACAGCATTGTGGCAAGCATTTAATGGAATAGAATTTCAGAGTCCACCTGAGACATATCAAGTCCAAGCTATTAAATAATTTGAGCCACTAAGGGGTAACCTGTCCAGGGACCAACCCCTTTGAGACTTGTATTGTTTTCTTTTTCCAGGAATAATGCCAGCACACTCTCACTGCAGGAACCGGTTCAGAGGGGGGCAACTGCCAGTGGATTTACATAAGAAAACTCACAGAAAGCACTCAGGGAGATGTAATAAGGACTCTTCCTGGATACCCTTTTAACTTTTTGGTTACTTTAGTAGTAGACACAGGAACCAAATCACCACTCAATGGATTGCTTCTTCTTTTTAAAAATTGGTGTGTAGTAGGCCTAATTTTCACTTTTCTTTTTACAGAAATCTGCTAACAGATGAGATCAAGCTGCATGGAAGCCTAAAGTCTGAGGCAAAGAACTCGTTAAATACCTCAGCCTTCTCCATGTCTGTTGCCACCAGTTCTCCCTTCTCATTTATCAGTGACCTTTTTTATTCATGACCTTTCTTTTCTGACCTATATACTTCTAGTATCCCTCCTTATTATTCTTCTTCATGTCCTTTGACAAGATCCATTCCATCTGCCTTGCCTTTCCTTATCCCATTATTACACATCCAGACTGCATTCCTGCACTCTCTCCAGGTCACCTGTCCCTGCTTCCATTTACAGCATTTCTTTCCTACTTTTCAGCTTGAGGAGCAGATTCTTGCTCAGCCATGCTGGTTTCCAGCCTGCACAGCTTGTTTTCCTACCCATAAGGATGGAGACCTCTTGTACTCTAAGAGAAGTGGCCTTAAAGAGCTGCCATCTCTGGTCAGCTCCTCTGTCTCTAAGGATAGTTTCGTAGGAGATTTCATTCACCAACTCCTTTGACAGCTAAGATTTGCTCTTCCAAATTTCGGGGTAGTGACTTTGTTCCTTGTCCGGCTGAGGTTCTTCCAGATCTCAGACTCAGCCGTGACATGTTTGGTACAGCCCAGACTGTCTCTGATCTTTCTAATGAGCTCATTCACACTGATAAACACAGCGACCAGTAACCCTTCTCCTCTGGCATAGTTTCTCCAATACCTGGGCCAAGAATTCAGATGCACATCAGGAGTCTCCTGAATTGTCCCTGCATAGGACACTTCTTCACAGACTCTCTTCTCTTAAAGTTTCTACTTTCTCCATGTTATTTTCTGACTGTAACAGAAGCATTATTTTTTAGCTTGTCTTCAAAGTATGCATACAAAAAATATGTCTCTAAAATACCTAAATTGCTGAAAATCATCTCACTGAGAAAGATTTATTTGAGGTGATGTAAGTAGCTGTGGTATTATTCTAACATTAAATTCTTTAATATTTCTGGCATCTGCTCTAATTTATATATGCTTGATGCTATATAAATGAACATATACTGGTATATAGAACTTAATGCACTTCATGGCTGCATCGACCTATAGGTCATAAAGTATTTATATAATAGTAATATTGAGTGAGTACATGCATGCTTTATTATGGCTGCAGAAAATTCAGAATTAAAGGTGTTTTTCCCTAAATAAGAGGATTTCAGCATTTCCAGCATACAAAGCAAACCAAGTTCAGATTCTGTAAACTTATCAGCAGTACCTTCTCTAAGTTTATTGCTCACCAGTGTGAAGAGTAAACTGTCGTGATGATGACTGCATAAACTCTTGGGTGAAGTATAACAGGCCTGGCAGATTGCTAAGTTCAGAGAATTCACAGTGCGTACTGCTTGCGGCACCAATATAGTCATTGTAGGTGGTAGTAAGGGAAATTTTGATTGTACTGGTGCCTCTAACACCAGTTCTTTATGCACATATCTGGTAAGTCACTCTGGTAAGGAACATGAACGTGAGATCAGTAAAGCTTCCACCAGAATGATCTGTATTTGTGTCCAACAAATAGGAAAATGCTATAATTCGTAAAAATTTTGCTTATCCTTAATGCAACTTCACTAGGTTTAGCCTGCTGAATAACAGCACTTATGGATTATTAAAGTGTCATAGAAGAATTCAAGTCTAAATCTAGGTATTTAATTTAAGACTTCTCTTTTGTATCGTGGCAGCTTAGGAGATCAGGAGACATATGCAGTTATTAATTTCTGACTTTTTTAGCAGTTAAAGCTTCTGGCCAGAACTAATAACTGACAGGATGTACTGATTAAGACTTATGCAGCATTAAATTCCAAGTGTCTCTGTGCAGATTTTTCTTGACAAAAAATTTTGAAATCATATTAAGCTTCTTCATTATTTACCACATACACTTCCTTTCTGCTGCTGCTGAGTGTTTCCACAAGTCGTTTCACTGTATTAGTAGGGAACATTCACCTCAAAGGTGACCTTACTGGCCCTTGATAGTCATCTAACTTGCCACAGTGACAGACAGTGAATGGAATCTATTCCTATAATGAGTGCACCAGGGATGGTACTCCACGATAAATGGATGCACCTCTGAAATGGTGTCCAGGCTGTAGCCAGAAGGGAGGGCTTCTATTAAAATTAATAGCTTGCTTGCTCTGTTTTTATCAACGTATTACTGAAATGGTGATCTTTCAAGGTTGCACAGCTGGTTTAACGCTGATTATGTTGTAAGCCAGAGTGGATAATTAAAAAGGATGGAAATGAGTGTAGGGTTATTCATAACAGAAAAGATGCCAAGAATTATACAACCAAGGCATTTACTGATAAAACAAAAAAATCCAATGATATATTTACTGCAAAACCATTTGTTTCCGGGCCCATTTTCTTCTTCTGTAGAAGAAATAAGCTCTATTAAAACATTTGCAACACATGAGTTCCCTACATTTTATGGATTTAAATCTAGTACCAATTCAAGACAATATATCTTCTCAGTCAACCCTAGATCATACAACTGAGATCATACAATTGATCATGCAATTAATAAACACACAAATTCTGAAAGAAATTGTGCCATTGCAAAGTCTATATAATAGACTATAAAGTTCCATGCTATAAAGTTTCATTTCATTAATTGGTTCATTTCAGGGAATGGGGATTTACTGTACGTACTGAGTGCTAAGTCTCATTAACACATCTGCAGTAATATTTGACCACACCAGTCCTATGATTTTGGTCAGGAAAGCTTATTCCCTCCATTTCTTCCATAACCTTTTGGAATTAGTAAGAAACTAATTTTATGATTTCACTGTTATACTGCCCAGAAAGATCAAGAGGTGTTACCTCCATATTTTTCAATGAAATCTGCTCTGGTTCCTCTATTTTCACATTAAAGGAAAATTGCCTTCTTCCAAATGTTTTAGTCCTTCTGTTATCTAAAAATGAGACAAACTGTTTAGATGGTCTGTTACCATTTCAGAAGGGTTAATGAGAGAGCACTATACGTACACACAATAATGTGATGGCATGTGAATCTGGAGAATAACCTGAGACAAACTCTTTCAGAATTAATGGTTTTAATAAATGGTCTGATATAAAATGTATTTCTGTGAGTCAGTGTCTGCACATAGAGATTCATACCAATTCTGTGTATCTGCAGCCACTACATTTTGTGGAAGTAAAAGATGTAGTCAATGGTACCCTTCAGCGAGCATCTTATGTTGTCTCATTCTATCAGATGAGGTGTGAGCAATGTAGAATCAATGTATAGAAAATATTGTTTCACAGCAGAGAACAGACATGGATAGAATTATGCTTTTTAAAAAGTGATTTTATAGCTTATGTAATTGTCTAAAAGCAAAATTAGTTCCACAATATTTTGCTGACCAGCCTGCTGGTTATTCACACTGTCATAATATATAAAATGTCATTGCGGTTATACCACTGCATCAGCTTCTCTAAGGTACTGCACAGCAGACACAATTAAGAAATAACTAATGTCCTCAGATTCTACTTCTCCCGTCCTAGAGAATTCTTTTGAGAAAAATAGATTTTTTTCCTCTAAGTCAGGATTTTATATGTGTTGCTAAGCACATTTTCCGAATCCTCCTCATTTAAGATTTTACATTCATTACTGACCTTCAAGTGGAAGAAAATTATTTTGCCTGAACTTCATTCATTTAATTTCTGTAGTTATTTGCCTTAGGCCTTGTCTCTGGAGAGGGAATAAAACCCAAACAGAAAAAAAATATCGAGAAATATTTTTAGGATAATAACAGGATAGAATAAACTGGTATGGAGTAGAATTGAGATTTCTTAGATCTAGAACTCAAGCAAAGCTGACTTTCATTCTTCTTCCTGGAGTTTACCATTCCTGGGAATGGTTCAAAGCTTCATCAGAGGAAGTTCAGATGACATTAGGAAAAATATCTCTACTGAGAGCACGGTCAAACAGCCTTCCTGAAGAGGTGGTTGAGGCCCCAAGCCCGCCAGTTTTTAAGAGTAATTTTGACAATCTCTTAAAAATATTCTTTAACTTTTTGTCAGCCCTGAATTGGTAAGGTAATTGGACTATTTGATCATTGTAAGTCTCTTTTAACTGAAAATATTCTATTCTATTTTATGTGTAGAAGTATTTATATATACTATATATACTTTAGCAATATGACATGTGGAACTCTTCCCAGATTAACTGTTCCACTGTAAAAAAAGTCTAATGCTTTTAGAGTCTTCAGGCAAACAGTAATCACAAATTAGGTGTTACAAGAAAAAAATATAAATAATTACTATGTTTTTTAACATTTCTCAGCATGGGAATATAGCCTTTGGGAATCTCATTTATTACCTTCTATTTACATAGTGACTCTTAAAAGAATTTTAAGTGGAAGTAGCTCTAAAGGCTTACTGTACTAAACATATACAACGCTTACGACTTCTCTCGTTGCCCCATTAGATAAAGAAAAAAATTGAATGTATTGCCTAATTTTTCCCACTTTATTTCATATTTAGGACTTATTAAAAATCTTTTAATGATTAGTTCTGTACTTCATTTATACTATATTTATTACTTGGACCAATTCTTTCACAAGAAAGATGTGGACCTTTTAGAATGTGTCCAAAGAAGAGCCATGAAGATATTAAGAAGGCTGGAGCATCTCTCCTACAGAGACAGGCTGAGAGAGTCAGGGTTATTCAGCCTGGAAAAGAGAAGGATTTGGGGAATCTTTATGGCACCTTCCAGTGCCTAAAGGGAGCTTACAAAAAAAAGGAGGGAGAACTTTTTATGAGGGCAGATAGTGATAGATGGGGGGAATGGTTTTAAACTTTAAGAGGAAAGATTTGGGTTAGATGTTAGGAGGGAATTCTTTACTGTAAGGGTGGTGAGACACTGGAACGTGTTGCCCATCCTCGGGTGGCCTATCCTTGGAGGTGTTCAAGGCCAGCTTGGAAGGAACCCTGACCAACTTGGTCTACTGGGTGGTTGAGATTAGAATGATATGATCTTTAAGGTCCCTCCCAACCCAAGTCATTCTATGATTCTGTGATTCTATGTAAAAGTGAAAAAAGAGGTAAGAAACATAGATGAAGGGAAGATTCTGGGAGATCTGGGATCATAATAACGTTGTCAAACTGAAGAACAATACAGTTGAACAAACAATCAGAATAGTCAAAATGTATTGGAAGACCTATTAAGAGAATTATAATATGTAAGGCATAGGATATCATTTTAGTTGGGACCTGTGGGTTAAATGACATAATTACAAACACTGACAGTGATGATAAGAGAATACAAGAACATGACCTATGAATAAAACTTCAAGGAACTAAAGTAATTTCCTTTTGAAAAAAACAAAACAAAACCAAAGCTCCAAACAAAAAGGCCTGCAGGGGACTTAATAGGAATTTTCAAATATGTATGGTTTGATTTAGTTGCCTGCTGGTGATTTTGCTTTTTTCTGTTATTCTTCTGTTGCGATTAATGTTTTAAGAAACTGTAGAGCATATGACAGAACATAAGTTAATATTTATGGATTCCAAATCGTTAGATTTTTTCATATGAAAAAAATAAAAACAGGACTTGTTTTCGCTACATCTACTGAGGACAAACAGAACAGCTCAATTTGAAGATTAAAGGATTCAGTTTAGGCATTAACAAAAACATACTTTCTTACTATAAAAGAAATTAAGCACTGTCACTAGAATTTAAAAAAATATAAAATCTACATGTGCTTAGAAAGACTTCATAAAACTTTCACAAACCAGAACATTTATTTTTCAAGTAAATATTTGAGTCAAGTCATGTTTCAGTTTGGTACCTGAACTATGACTTCTATGCATAGCTTGAGCTCTTATTCCACTGGAGTCAGCCAGGTATATCACATACAAATAAACATTTGCTTCTGGGCTCTGCAGCAGATTTTCTCTGAACTATTCTGAGGTTACAAGAGGAAGAGAAACTACCTTCACCTTGCTGGCAGATTCCGTCCATCCTTAACTCCCTACAGGGGAATTAAGAGCTTTGGGTAGGGGACAGAGCATCAGGAGGATGGCTGGAGTTCAGCACTAGCTGATGTAACGAAAAGATGCATAACTAGGGCACAGCGGCTGAACTGGCTTGGGGTGAAATGAGGCAACCTTTCCTGAAATTACTGAGATGTTTTCAGCAGAAAGCATCCTGAATTCTTTTGTTTTTCTCTTGTATGAAATGAGAAAAATACTGAAAAATATGTTAAGTGTTTGTTCTGAAGTGCCAAAAAATAGCATGCCTTGATAATCCCTTTACTTTGTGATGCTGTTTTAGAAATATTAACATAATACTAATCGTTACTGAATTGGTTTGCAATGAAGACAGTCAAATAATTTATTGTAGCTCTGCAAATAAACAACTACGGTCTATATAAATCATGTTCAGTATTCTGCCTAATACTATGTTGCTCCTTATACTTTCCCTGCTCCTGAGATGACCCTTGTCACAGGAATGTGAAGAAGATTGTGAAGTCTGCCTCCAATGTACACACATTCTCGGAAAATAAATAGAGATAAGAAAGCTGGAACAGAGTTTCAGGAATCAGCAAAGTCTGGAAGAATAGGAAAGCTGACAAACAGTACCCGTGTCTTGAGTTATACATGTGACTGAATACAGTACCACAGCCCATACAGTAGAACTCCTCTGGACCTGGGTGCAGCGTCCTGTATTACTGCAGTGCTTCTCCAGTAGCTACCATGTAGAGTTTCTCAGCAGATTTAATTAGTTGAGATATAATCCCACAAATCTACAGTTTCAGTTCCAGAAGCATTCTGCTTGGCAATAGCTCAGGTACCTCTGAACAGTATGGCACTCTTGCATAGAGCTATACTTCAAGATCTTTACCACTGTCAAACTTGTCTGGACATATATGAACTATGTTTTCATATGTATGTCATCAAAATCAAATTCAGATTTTTCTATCATATAATTTAAAGATATACTCCAGCAAATAAAGACATACAAAACTAGATTTCAATTACAGCTTGTGACATTTTCTGCACAAAGCCTGTACATTTATTTCCTCCAATCCAGACTGTGAAACAACATAGCTCATCAAATAAGCATGGTTTCATCATTACTTATTCATTTTTTTTATTATTCCAGCAGATTAATAAAATGTTCTTTTAAACCTTACTGAATGTAAAGGTCAATTAGTATATATTTCTGGTACTCTGAAATTCTGAAGAGCAGTATTAAACCCTTATTCACCCAAGAAAGAATCAGATCAACATCATTGGTATTCATCTTATTGTCTGATAACTTGCCAAGTGTTTTAGCAATAGATTGCACAAATACTTTAAAGTGCTGGAAATCTACAGTAGTATATACACATATGCAATACAGAATTCAAAGTAACGGATTTGGTACTTCCTTAGATTAGATTTAAGGGTCTCTCCACTGATGCAGAAAGAAGGCATAGCAGATGTAGTATAGCAATATTAAGGAGCAGTCTTATTGTTACGAGAAACCTGAAGTTTCTGAATTCTTCATTATATTGCAGGGAGATGAGTTTTATCCTAAGAGAGCTGGCAACTGCAGGAAAGAATCCACGTGTACAGCATTACAAATCTACATGAAAGTAAATTTCTGTGTCTGCTTTGTCTCGCTGCAGCTTGCAGCTTACACTAAGTGTAAGGCTTAGTTTCCAAAAACAGTTCTGCACACACCTAACACAGCTGTGGATGCAGAAATGGAATGGAGTCACCTCTGTCCTTGAGGTTTCTTTCTGTTACATATGTACTGCAAGTTATAGGGGGGAACAGAGGATGTCACACAGCTAGGATGGGATTGCCCGTGTTTATAAAGTTATTTCCACCTTGTGGGCTTATGAGGTGCTTCTTTAGTTCATACACTAAATTCTGTCATTGAAGGAAGCAAGCATATATCCTTTTACCTTCAGTAAGAATTTAATACATTTAACCTGAGAATATGTAACAATACTCCATACTGTATGGTATATAAAAAGCCCTTTCCATGACCGTGGAAATGCATCCACCACTGGGATTCAATGTAACAACTGTCCAACAGGTTTGCATATTCTCTTGTATTACAGAAATTGAGGAAATTGATAAAATTTTCTGTAAACCTCACAATGAACTCCAGGTGTACAAAATATAATAATTCTACTTTGTTGCCTGAATTTCTGTTTACAGAATATAAGGAATATCCACTGCTTACTGATTTTCCAAAAGCACTTAGATTTATGTACTTTATGTTTTTCTCTAAGAAAAAAAAAAGGTTTTAAACCTTATAAAATACATGTTATGTTAATATATATTGTAGAATGAATTTTGATTTATGTAATATTCAAATATTACAAAAGATATCATTTATTAAATTTGTTTTAATAAATTCAATACATTCTTCTGAATACAATAATACATTCTTCTGAAATTAGAAAAGGAAGGTTTGTTCAACCATGACATGGCAAAACTGGTCCAAAATCTTCTATTGCAAATACTACCAAAGGAAAGACAGCATATTTTTTTGTCCAGCAGACCTTATTTTCCCTGGATTCAAAATGTTATCTCCTTTCTCGATAACAGTTATTTTTGTTAGTTCCCTTCCAAGTTACAAAGCGGGGAAAAAAAAGGAAAGAAATTAGATTCAGGTGTGAATACTATCAGTTCAATCCTTAATGAAGTCTTAACTGCAGTACCCAAAATTCTTTCTGCTAAACTTTTTCTTTATAGATAGTTTCTTTTGCACATACACACAGAGAGAGAGAATTTGTTATTGGTATGAAAATAAATGTGCTAAAGATTTGCTTTTAAACGCCAAGATGAATGAGTTCAGAAATTCCTTCAAAACAAACCTCTTTTTTTTTTTTATGCCTGGCATATGAGAGCAAGTTCAATTTTTTTAGAAAAAGAATTTGTTTTGAAAATACTGAGGTATTATCCAGTGAAATCTCTCAATAGTACTTTCATATGGTTATTATTCAGAAGAACCTATAGAAGGTTGTGACTAATGGTTTCTACTGCATCTTGAGAAAGATACATCTAATTTTCAAAACATGTCTGGTACAGAATCAGCCACAGTATCCACTTAGGCCATGTGCAACTTGTTAATGCACTATGACTTTGGGAAAAGACAACCGAAAACTGAAGAAAAGCACTCCAGCCACAGTATATTACACTGTCTGCATTAAATATTCGTGCTTTATGTGCATGCTTCTATTACAGAAGCTGGACTCCGGTATACTTATATTTTATGAAAATCTTACACTGAAAGCTGGAAGCAGAGTTTCCTAACCAAATGTTGTGCTGGCAACCGAAATGCCTGAAGCATGGGGTCATGCTGCAGAACAAAGGTTCTCTAGAGTGGGAAGCAGCTAATGATTACTTTTCTGATGAGTTTGTTAGTTGCTTCTCTGGTATGCATTTCTGTATGATTTATTAACAATTTTGGAAAATCCAGCCTGAAATTCACTTCTTGCTTCTTTCCAATCCACAAGCCAGACTCAAAAGAATCCAGAGTAAGTTTGATTTTCATTAGTATATTCCGGTTTGACTAAAGAAGTTACAAAGGCCACAGAGGTTTAAATCTCTTGCTTTGTGAGTTTAACTGAGTCACAGTTATACACTAAAATTGTGTCTTTTCTTTGATGCTTTTGGAATGATGGATGACTCACGTTGATATTAAACTCATTAAGTATGTCTGTTGGGAGAAAAACAACTGCAAAACAGGTTTCATTTTAATTCCCTCATTCTTCAAAGTGCTTATTAAAATAGAATATAATCTGAGTCTCTGAGAAAATGGTAATAAAGTGTCTTAATTGAAAGCTGTATTCCTTATCTTTAATAAAAAATATTTTTCTGCTAGTAGACAAGACTATTTACTTATAATGTAGGAAAAGGTCACTTATATTTCTTTTGTTTCTATATTTTTGACACAATGAGGATTTTTTTCATTGTTTAGACTATTTTCTTTGCACTTCTCTAATACAAACTCCTTTGGCATTTACTGGACCCTTTTCCCTGTAGTCTGAAGTTCTCTTCCTTTTTAATTAGATTGACCTTTTGGTTCACTTGGTTGCCCTCAAAATGACTGAGAATGACTGCTCTTCTGCTCTTTTGGAAGACAAGTTGAAATCAGCACATAGAGACTGAAAACAGTCATGCGAAATAAAAATATTTTATGCAGCTATCCCAGCACTATAACTGCATAATCGTTATGTTCATAGCCTCTAACACAAAGAAATACTGGCCTCTGCAAATTTTGTGACATTTTAATGATGACAGGTTCTTTCTCATCTGCTTGAATGAATACTTTTATACTGCACTTTGTGACTAATATTTTCAGAGTATATTTTTACTGTCCCATAATGATTTGCCTTTTTACCCTTTCAAGTTACAAAGGGTAAACTTTAAATACAAAATATAAGTTCATTTGCTACTGTTTATTGCAGAAAGGCTATTTCTCTTCTTTCTACCACCATTATAGAAAGAAATTACTGTTTAAGTTACATTTTCTAGGTTACAGACTGAAATAAATGGACTTTATTTTATTCTCAGGGTGATTAGACATTATTCAAGTAGTTTAGAAAGAAGTAAGAAGAGATACCTTTACAGGCTTATATAATTGCCCTAAAAGTTTAATAGGCGAAGCACAAACTCTTTTTCATTTTTTCACTAGGAAGACAATAATCAGCAAAATTCACATTTTCATTTACAGCAGTTACAGCAATGTACCTGAAGCTAGGGACTGAAGAACATGTTCTTTCATGGTCTTTTGGGTGGTGAGAAGGAATTTATATCTCATGTCTCCACTCAGTTGAAGGTTCTCTATTTTATATGTGAATATTGGGTCAGTGTGCAGGTTTGGACGCGACAGTCAGGAAAGATTCATTTCCAGTCAGGTAATGCTGCGCAGAATTCCCAATAATAATTGAAAGGCATCTGAAAAATTAAATATGAGTTACTCAACCAGTATTAACTTAATACGTAAGCGCTTTAGACTTCTTGAGAAATCTGCAAGAAAACCCTGTCTTTTTGGTACTTCTGTGTAGAACCAGAAAAATTTATCTTTCTGCATCTGAGTTGTGCCTCTCCTGCCCATATGGGAGCTTCAAATCAGGCCACCTCTGTGCCTTGGAAGGATGTGTCCAGCTGCCAGTGTTGAGCTGCCACGAGCAGCTGCTGGAGGCTTCGCTTTTTCCTCTTGCTGCTGACCTTTACAACCAGTAGTTCAGTGAGAAACATTGCTACTTCTGGAATAGTGGAATCGCCATCTGTACTTTTTGTTGTTGCTCTGTTTCTGCTTCTGTACAGCCGCACCTTGCTCTTATAGTCTTTGATCAGGCTCTATCCACTGGAAATTTCCTAGATCCACTTAGAAGCACTTCAGTTGATATCCCACTTCTATTATAACTTTTCAGAACATCTGCTTCACCCATTTTAAAGGCTAATAAACACTTATTTTCAGGACTACACCAGAACAGTTTAGTTCTTGTATGTAATAATCTAGAAGTCCTATCATCAAGCCTGATCATTGTTGTCTTATAAGGAAGCAGAAACATTTCCCCTCCTTTGTTTCCCAGTCTTTTTGCTCTAATCTTGAATAATTTTCTGTGTAAAACAAGGTCACAGAATCTTAGCTATTTGATACAAATAATTTGTCATAAAATAAACTTTTACATCTCTTTGAGCAGACAATTAATATGCTCTTACAGTTGGGGTTTTATCCCAGCTGTTTCTGACCAGATACTTAGCTGCAGCTGAAGAAACAACTGTGCTATCATTAGGGCACTTAATTTAGGCAGTGTAGGATTTATACTTCCATCATGGTTTCTGTGGAATTCTGTGTAATGAGGAGTTCTTGTAGAAGAATTTTTAGAGTGCATGTTCCTTTTGTTAGTCTAGTGAAATTCAGATTGTTATGGGAAATGTTAATCTAAATATTTTTGTAAATGAATACAGTGAATTTTATTCTTTTCAGAGGAAAGGGAAAAGCCCTTCATCTTCTTAATGACTAGACAGGTGTAGCTTAAATAGACCGAAAGGAGTGGCAGATCATGATGCCTTACACCTTCAGGGATGGCAAGCCAAAAAGATAAATAAAATTAATACCTCTTTGGACAAGCCATGTTCTGAAGAGGTTTTGTGTCATACTAAAGAATGAATAAATATTTAGTGTTCTAAAGTGAAACAAATTTTAAGGAAGATAATCTATCCAATCTTAAAGCACTAATTAAGTAAAATATTAATAAAACTTTTCACATAATTGAAAGTAATTACTGCCTCATTCCTTAAGGAACCAGACAAATTATTAATTATCAGTCAAGTTTAATATTTTCTCAAAAGCTCTCAGACTTTTCATAGCAAAATAAATTTACATTTTTATCCATATTTTGTGCCATAACAATTTTTAAGATAAACAACTGTATGTTTGAATGCAGTTATAAACTAAGAAGACTATCTTATGTGTTTAAATTATTTTCTATATGTGCGTATTTTCACATTACAGGAGGAACTGGACCTATTTTTCTAATAATTCCTGAAAGGCATACTAAGACATATCTTAAACACATTAAGAAAAATCTTACTTCCTCAGCCCCCACAGTGCGCAGTTTCCACAGCAAGGTGAAATGTAGCAGAATTCAAATGTAGGGTATGGGTTCTCATGAATTTAAGACTTATTATTTCTATTACCTGTAGAACTGACTGTTTTCTGCTTCATCAATACAGTGTCTTAGTTGAAAATAAGTGTTTCTCAATGAACATTTGGAAATGTTCTTTTTTTCATTTCCTTAGTAATTTCATGAAGGATTTTTTAGGACATATTGTAATATGTTTATATATTTTATATTGGTGAGTCCTCATAGATACAGAAAAATGTGAATTTAATTGACAGCACTTTATTTAAAGCTATGACTTCACAGTTTTCCAATACTTTGCTTAAAAATGTGATAAGTGATTTATTTCTTGGTAGAATCACATGCAAATAGTACAGCCCCACTCCTCTGTGACTGAGTAAATCCCTAGTGGCAGAATGTGACGCACTGAATAAACCTCTTTAATGGAGGAAATCTCAGAGGAGATGGGTAAGTATCCCTATGAAGCTCGGGGAAGAATGCAGGATGTCTGATCACAGTTGTTGCAAAAAAAATGGCTTTATTTCCCCACAAAGGGGACTGGAACATGGCCTTCATTTCAACATCTATCAAACGCTGAGTAAATAATGTGGTGGTATAAATGTTTCTCCCTGAGTACATTAAAAGTGTGTGAAGATACCAATGGGCTTGAGCTGGCTTCAACCCACATATGCCTTCCCTGCCGGTGAGGAGACAGTCAAAGTTTATACCAACATTGTTAGCCATTATGAAATACATCTTTTACATAAGTGTATGTGCTCAACATCATATCTGAGTACTTTTAGTTCTCATACCCCCAAAATCTTACCTTTATAATGAGAGATTCCTTGGCAGCAACGTTCTCATACAACTGACAGAGGATTTGCAGGAGGGAATTTCAACTGCACTAATTGAGACCACTATTTGACCTTTGATTTAGTTAGTTCCTTTAGATATTGTTTTGCGGTTTTCTAGGACTTGTTTCCATTGAAAATTTTTAATTTTTTTAAACCTAAATATACTAGTTACAAACTTTGCCACATACATAAAGATAATTGATTAAAAGCAGAAGACAACATTTAGGATAAGTTTAAAAGCAATGTTGTTAAGTGTGCACCAACACCATACTTTACAATCACAATTGAATTATTTAATAATAATATTAGAGTGCGTATGACTTTTAATCCTAAAAGTAGTAAAACAAGTTGGATGATTCAGAGGCATGGATGTTTTCAGAAGAGCTTTATTGTTGCTATCTGCAGGAGTTAGTGTGCAAGGAGTTCTTTGTTACTTGTCACATTAATAATAGAGGTACTGTGCTCATCTTTATGATCAGCATACAGCTGGCATTCCGGAAGCTTCTGAAATTCCAGAAGCACATGTAAATGCACATGTCTCCATTCATGGAGATTGGATGGATGGAAATGTCATTGTCAAAGAGAAATAATATCTTTGGCTTAACTTTTTTAAGTCTCTTTAATTGTGGAAATTTCTATATTTAAAAAATACGTGGTATTGAACATTCACAGAATTATGGTTCGTAAATACATTGCAAGATGAGTAAGAACTGCTTAACCTACTGGATCTTGTGCAGCATCTACCAGCACACTCACTGTGCTTCTACAATCTCATCATCTTCCACAATACTGAAATGCAATGAAAACAAACCTGGGTTCTTGGCTTCAGTTTCAAATTTCCCTTCATTTCATTATAATGGCATTTAAAAATATACTGCATATATTTATGGCAAACATAATGCGATTTCTCAGAAATGTTATTTCCTTGGGCATCAAATGGATGATTAAAGGCTTGGTGATCTGGCTGTTCATACGAACTATCACACACACACTGAAATCATATTCCTTCATCCCAGAGATTAGAATCTTGCCATTCTGGCATAATGAGAGATTATTATGACCCATATTGTTTAAGTGCGAAAAAGTATTCTGGGAAGTGCCATTGGTGGTTTGCCCAAATTCGATTTAAGACTGTTGCTTGTTTACGGTCTTTGGGAATGATTCATAGCAAACCGATATTTTGTGAAATTTGCCTTTATTGCTTCATCAATCTCATTAAAATTAAGGAGTCCCACAGGTTTATAAAATTAAACTGGATATACTCAAAATATAAAATGCAAAGCTGTGACAAAAACCTGTCTCTACATGTTATCAACCAAGACAGCATGCAACAATAATCATGGCATTCTACTTCCAATAATACTAATAATGAAGGAAATTTACGTCTTAGAATCCTTTTGTTGTAAATGAATACAGAATAAATTAATACAGAACAAAAGTTTTCCTAGACTAAAAATTTTTTCGTTTGTGAAGGGATAGAAGGGAAAGAAAGTGCTTGGTTTGTGCAACTCTATCAAAGAATCTCTTTTAGTACTCTCTTTGTATTTGGTTAAGCAAATACTAATAGAATTCTATACAACAATGAAATTTAAGTAACTTAAAATTTAATTCTGAATTTTAGAGTCTTTTAAAATGAATGCTTTTTTAAAATGCATTTTTAAAAACAGTACTGACTGAATTTGGAAAATTGTCATTGGTGTAACTATATCCATCTATGGTTGCTAATGTGTTGGATTTTTACTAATATTTTAGGGTATTAAGATTAACATACTACTACGTTACTTTGTTATAGAAATGGAGAAAAGCTCCATTTACAATTATGCCCATATAGATATACTCTCAAAATGGGGGGATAGCAGGGAGGGATCAAAGAAACTGTTGTAGTGACTTCACCAGGTCTTTTAAACAGGGTTATGCAATTTCACAGAAAAAGGGTAGGGAGTTGTTTAGAATTAACATCTAAATTAATAGTATTTTTGAGTGTTTTATACAGATAAAGTGTGTACAAAGTTTAGGAGAGGGAAAAATGAGGCTATTCACTTTATAGTGCAATCACCTTCCAGATAATCCCTCTATAGAATATAAACTTGATCTGTTCTTATTACTGTTAAAACAAGGTTTAAAAGGAAATACATAGATTGGTTAATATATCTGCGGAGAACATCTTAGTTTTTATCCCGGTTACAGTTTTGCAAGACTGATGCTATATTGTGGGGAAAACTAACTGGAAAACCATCTTTTCATTTACAACACCTTCACAGGTTGCACTTCCTGGGAGGTTTTAGTAATATCTTGTTATAATACTTTAGTTCTCTAATAGTAGACAATAGAAGAGAAGATCATTTGGAACAAATCTAATTTTTGAAATCTTACTCAATTAAGTCTCTTTACTATTGCTGTTTGGAAGTTTATACTCAAATTCTCAAACATGTTCCTGCTTCTTCAAAACAGTGATGCAGGAAAAAGAGTTGGGTCATAAAAAGAGCTAAGGAAATGTCTCAGTTAAACTATCAACCTCACTATGCCCTGAAGCCTCAGGGCCAGCATCTCACTCTGCATTAAGCACTCAACTAAACCCAAAGATAATCGTCAAAAGATAGGAACAGGGAGCAATTTATGCCGTTAAAGCACTGAATTATCACCTTTGATTTGGTGGCTTTTTCAGTTGACTGTATGGAGAGTTTGTATAACTTTTCTTCTTATGTTTGAAATTGCGTGGGAAGGATTCATGTGAAGCATTAAAGATGGCAGTAGTGAAGGGGAATGGTGTAGTGCAGTTCTGCTCTGCCCAGTCACAGGACCCTGTGTCTGACTGGACTGCTCTGTCTACAAGAAGTAACAGCTCATTTCAGGGACCAAACATTGCTTTTCTAAATGAGCAAATGTCCACAGTATTCAGCTTATTAATCAAGAAATTTAACCTATTCTCTGTGTCAGGAAATTAAACATTTTCTTGCACTCGTTATCTTCCTTCAAAAAAAAAAAAAAAGGCAGATTTGTAGAGATGTTTGGTATTTCATTGGAAGTATACAGCTTTACAGAGCCTGCTTACAAAACTCACAGAACAGGAACTGTGCAAATGAAGCTCTGATGAAGTGCTATTGAATTTCATTGATTTATCATGCAAAGGCCAAGAATATATGGTGGGAGAAACTGTAGGCTTTAATAAGCTTCCTGGAAGCTTGATAAGGATGTGTTCAAAAGGGAAAGGGAAAACTATTTAGATAAGACCATATTCTATGAGACTAGAATGTGATTATTTGTCTGATATTCAGAGGCATTATAAAATTATGCAGAACCGGCATTTGTCAGGATGACCAGATTAAGTAAAAATGGGAGCTTTAGTAGGGCAATCTCTCTCTCTACAGATTTTTATTTTCAATTTTAATTTAAATTCAGTGCATAAGAAAGAAGCAATACAAAATACAGACAAAAAGTTTCACTTCAGATTTCAGCCTATTCTGCTACAGGAAAAGAAAATTAGAAAAGGACAGAATTAAATAAACAGTGCCCCAAAGACCAGCAAAAAACATTAATAATTATATAAATAATATTCCCTACGTATTTAATCCATTTCATGCCAATTATTTATCAGTGTTGAATTCAGCTTCAGATATGCAAGATTCTGTGACCGAATTTGTCAGTGATTCATAATAAATGAAGATAAACTGCTCTCAGGGAACTGCTAAAGGGATGAGACTTCATGCTTTGCAAACTTACCTTAGTAATAGAGTATGTATGGCTTTTTGTGTGTTTGATGTTGTTCTGAACACTGTGCAAGTCTTGGCACAGTATTTTGTAAGCAAAGGATTTTGAAGTAAATGCCTGTGTGTAGCTGTGTATCACACTTCACATAAAAGGCAACAGCTGCACTGCATCATCACTGCAGTTCCAGATGTTCAGCGATGACAGAGTTTTCTTTTTTCATTACATATCAATGATGTAATGCTTCATAATACATGTCTTACAGACAGGAAAAGAGAACACATTAATTTGATATATGTTTCAGATAGATAACAGCTGCATGTTTTGAAAGGTCATCCTCAGATATCATTCAGAGAGTACTTGCTCTCATAAGAGAAAAGAAAACAAATCTTTCTCTATCATGCATGCTATTTTAAATCAAATCATCTTTCCTAAATCATGACTTAATTTTTTAAGTCCGTCTTTATCAGGAAAGACTTTGAAGCTGCAAATGAAAAATTACAGATGACTCCATAGTAGTAAATGTTAAGAGAAAACAGCTATGATTTTGATTGAGTTGTGTCAAAAGTATCTCAGCAACTAACGTCTTGTAAAGAATAACATAAAACTAAGGTCTTGATTTCAATCTTTAGCACCGTCACTGACAGACCCTGTTTTATTTCTAGTAAGTCATAATTTGCATCATCATGTAAGGCATCCTTTAGTCTTTTCTGCAGAAATAAAAATAATGTTTTTCTATTAAAAATAAAAAGATGTTCAATAATCTTTGCCTCAAATTCTTCAGAACTCCTTAAGGAACCCTTCTTTACATTTCAGCAGCAAATCCTTCGAACATACATCTATTAAAAATGTAAGGTAAGACGAAAATTTTTCAACATAAATATGCCATTTATTGAGCTGCTAAAAGAACAACAAAATGCAGATTTATAATAATAGCTGTTATTTTATCCTTAGGTAGTCCAGTTTTTCAGGCACCTATCTTATATGCAGGAGTTACCATGAAACATCCCTGTTTTTAAGAGGAAGCCATAGTACTAGCATCAATGTCATGAAAAAGGATGCCCTTAAGGCATGATTTGTATGTACATATTTTTTTTAATAGATAGGTAAAATAATGCAGATTTCAAAAATTATTTTTGGCACATGTAATTCTTTCTTCAGGTGTGAAACGGAGTCAGCTAATATCGGATTTAGAATAGAACAATAGGTCTGAGTATTACCCAGTTACGACCAACATTTAAACTGCTGGGGAAAAACAGGGTGTGGTACTTGGGGAACACAGGGGAGATAATCATACGGATGATCTTTCATGATCAGTGATCCATGAAAGAAAAGAGAGGCAAATGTCACATTTGGGGCACTGAGAAATGAGGTAGGAGGAAATGAATATCTAATGAAGTCACTACTTTTGCTGAGATAATCATTTCCATAGCCATTGCTGTTGCACATTGTAGCTTTCAGGCTCATCACTTTGAAATATCCCTTAGGTTCAGGACTGAAATCAGAGGTGGAAAGATATTCCACCAAATATATACTCTATCAGTAAGCAGCTGTTCCTGTGTTTTATTGATCGAATATGTTCGTTATAGGAGGTATCAACTCTGTCAGTTATAAACAAAGGTGTACCAAATGAAGTCTAAATTAAGTTGTGACTGCTAAACGAAAAAAATTGAAGAATTGAGACTATTAACTTTGTTCAAAGCTCACTCTGAAGTGATTCACTGATTCAAAATGTGCTTTATTTTTTCAGGAGAATAAAACATTAGTAGGAAAATAAAATGACCTAGTAATTAAAAAAAACCCAAACAAACCAACCAACAACAGCAACAAAAAACTCAAACCCGAAAAACAAACCTCCCCAAGCTAGTTCTAAGAAAATTAGAGAAATAAGCTGTTGCAGATGTTACTTAGTAGCTATTACTGCTACAAATGAAATACAATAGTAGAAGATGAATCTGAGAAAACTGGAAGTACACTATTAAAAATATCTTTTGTCTTGCACTTGAATTGTAGTTCTCAGGACATGTAGCAAAGACAGGATCATATTATAACATATTGTGTTTCTTTTTCTACTATTATTGCATTTTCTCAGTTGGAGAAATATCAGCTATCTCACTAAAAGTGCAACAAAATATTTAAGACGGTTGCTAACTCTAAGTAGAGTAGGAGTTCAATCGAGGTATAATCCTTGAAGTAACTTACTGAATCTAGACATGAAAACTTGTTCCAGACAATAGTAAGTGCAGTGGTAAAATTTTTAAAATATTTTTATAGGGCTTGGGCTGAAATAAAAATGCTTTGACCTTGCTTAAAAATATATCCTACTGAGAATACTTTTTCACGTGAATATTTAATTTATCTACATTTTGGCTTTCACATTTGCTTTCTAAAAAAAAATGGTCTTTAACTTACAGCAAAAAATTAAAATTTATACTATTCAAAACAAAATCCAAAATCAGTTTGAACAGTGATAATCACAGCTATAAAAAAAGCTTTATACAATATTACTCAGGTACGTGTGTGTGTGTGTGTGTGTGTGTGTGTGTGTGTGTGTTTGCAATTCAGACAACATATAAAAAACCAGATCACATAACTAGACAACCTAACGGCTTTTTTTTTTTTAAAAGAAAAATTGTTCCGAAAAAAGCACCAGGAGACATATCAACATTAATTTCAAAATGTGTTTTATAATGTAGCTACTTGTGAAGATATTGTGAATTTTTTGTAACTGCAAATTAATTAATTGTAGAAGCATGATTATTTCTCAGTATAAAAGTACATGGTCCTTTTTGTTGACCTAATTGAAGCACACAGAAACTCCAATTAATTTGTCATGAAACAGATACATATCTTCTTTTCAATGTGTTGCAGTATTATTATCAAATTGAGATGGCCACCATAAATTTGAGAAATTCTTCTCCATAAGTATTAGACTAAATATATTATAAATAAATATTTCTTATGCTTATAGTTGAGTTTAAAGTATTCATAAATAAAATCCTAACATGAATCAAAAAATTCTCATTATCTTTAACATAGATCATATTGAAACTGTGTAACAAAAAACCATATTGGAAGAGCTGTATAACTTCTGGATATTACTATTAACTGGATTTATACTTTTATGTCATCTCAATGCCCTAAATATGAAACAGACATATTATTACACCAAAGTGTTTTCAGTGTGGCCCTCAACAAAATATAATTTCCCTGACAATTTTATCTTAATAAGACCATGTTTGCAATTAGAATACCCTGGACATGGCATAATGTCCTGATAACATCAAGATGTAATCTGCGATACAGTTTCAAAAAAGGTTTTCTGGATGATTTTTGTGTTTTGCTAGACTGCTTACAGGTATGTGCAACAATTCTTGTTAGGAGACATCAAGTCAGAAAATGAGCATATCTTTGGAACCTAGGGTTTGAGTTTAGGAAACAACTTCAACTGGCCTTTGCAAGTTATGGTTCATTGTTTTATGTTGCCAGTAATTTCAACTGCTTACACATAACTTTCAGGACAGTGATGTATAGAAATGGTCTGTGAAACGATCATGAACAAATGTAGCAATTTGACAGTGTTTCAGCACTTATCAACAGGTACTCATCAAGAATAACTTGAGTTGGGGTTTTTCTTGGAAATCATACATACATCTAGGTGTACAGTTGTCTTTCAAAAATAATTTTAATATGTAAATCCAAGAGTCTTTGAGATGTTCAATCACCTCACAACCACTTATGGGATTCATAAAGAATCTGTTTTTATCTACAATAGGATATTCCCACATAATTTTTGAGAATGAGATTTGAGTTTCTGTCTTTTTTTCTTACATCAAGATAGTTTCTATTTACTGACAGTCAGGATGATGTAGCTTTTCCTGACCACCTACAGAGGAAATCAAAAGTTTTCTTGGCAAGACACAAGATGATACTTGTCTAGATGTTCTAATGTAATAGGTGAGAGATACTTTATTCAAGTTTCTCTTCAATAGTTTTTGTGGGTTAACTCTGGTAGGCAGCTAAGTCTCACACAGCTGCTTGCTTGCTCCTCACCACAAGGGATAAGAAAGAAAATTAAAAGCATGAGAAATCTCATGGGTTGAAATAAAGGCAGTTTAATAAGGAAAGCAAAACTGCACATGCAGGCAAAGCAAAATGAGGAATCAATTCAGTACTTCCCATTAGCAGACAGATGTTTAGTACCTTTCCTGAAGAGCAGGGCTTCATCATGATTAGCAGATCTTGGAAGACAAACACCATAACTCCAAACATCCCCACCTCCTCCCTCTTTGTCCTGTTTTTATTGCTGAACGTAATGTACTATGACATGGGATATCCCTTTTTTCAGTTAGGGTCAATGTGTCCCCTTCCAATTTCTTGTGTATTTCCAGCCATTTAGCTGGTAGATCAACATGAGAAGCAGAAAAGGTCTTGAAACTGCGTAAACACTGGTCAGCAAACTCCAAAATATAGCACTGTATACCTTGACTTTCTTATGAGATGGCTATGGCAATAAAGACATGGAGCTGTTTTGATGGTATTACAATCCTAAATTGGCAAAGCTTGGCAGAGGACAATGTATGGGAGTGAGTAGAACACAGAAACAGCTTACTTATAGGACAGAGCATTCTTGTGGATATTGGATAGAACAGACAGAAAACAGTCTGACTGTTTTTAAAGCCTTTAAAATTACTTCAGTGTTCAGCTTAGTGTATTTTGTTTAGAGCTTTGATTATGCAATGGAGATATGCAAACATAATGTGGCCTTTAGCTCCAGTTTATCATATTTAAAAGATTATCTCAGCCAAAACCAGCACACTTCTCTTACAGAATATATATCTTATGATGTAGTGGATAAAATTATAGACATATGATAGCATGGCTGTACACGAGGGCAATATGCCTTGCAGTTACTCATTGAGTCTCATTTGTTATGCATTGGTAATAATGCCAGTCTCATTCTTGTAATATTAATGGAAAGAACATGCTGGTATTTTAAATAGAGCCTCTGATTTGTGGCATTATTCAGCTGAATAATTATTTAAAGCTTGCACACAGAAATATTTGCTGTACAGCACAATTACTGAAGTGCATTATCAGCATGAGAGCATTATAAGATCTGTGGATTCTGAACTTTAAAGATGGGAGATGTAAAATTCCTCTTGAAGTGAAAATGTTACTAGGCAATCTGACGACAACAATGGTGATACATAGATAACTGCAACAAAGAAATTTAAGGGTTTTTTAAAAATTGTTAGTAGTTTTTGCTGTAAAGTATACCTTGAAAATGTTGAAAATACTCTTCAGCAAAAGGAGACAATTGTATAAAAGATTTCACAAGTTGATGATAAGAAACATACTGCAAATTTGCATGAGCCATGAAAAATTCCTGATGTAAACACGGAGAAAAATGATTATAATAAAAACATCTATCAAAAATTATCTTTTAATTGTGTGGCAAGTATAAAGGAAACATATAAAAAGATTATCAATATACTCTTTAGAATTACCTTTACTATGCCTTATCCTATTACTTGTGATTTTTGAAAGATGATAAATTTGGCATAATTTGCCTTTAGAGTTTTAATGAAAAATAAATATGCAAATGTACTTCAGGGTTTTAATTTTACTAGTCTTTCATATCCCTAAAATATATGCTTCATGTTAAATAGATTATCTAATGAGTATAGGAGTTCTCAGAGTAAATTCATCACATATCCTGCAACCATAAAGTATCAACACATTAAGCAACTTACCTATTATTGCAGTAGGAATCAGAAATTTCAGTTTTTCAGCATTGTAGATATCAAGACATTGTATATAAAATATACTGTGTTCTCTAGAATTTTGAGTTAATTTTTATGCTAGAATTCTAAACATATATTAGTTTGAAACCACCTACGATTACTATATTATAATAATATACTTTTATTATTTATGATATAAATATCAAGATGAATAAAAATAACAGTAATAGAAATAAAAATTTAAATATAAATATATGAGTATTATAATAAATAAATTATAACACCTGAGCTAATTTCTTCTGGTTTCATTTGATCTTCAAGAAGTATTCTGTAATCCTCCCTCATTCTGACAAACTGACATAAGGCGATATAGTCTAAACATTAAGATAATTTAATACTAACCTCTGCTCTGGATTGATATATACACTGAAAAACAGAAATTCTTTAGCGATGTTTGTCAATAGTCACTTTATTACTTCACTTTAGTTCCTGGCTCTTAAGTAGTTTCCAATTCAGAGTAAGGCTCTTTACTCTCTTAGAACTTGTCCTTCTTTATGTAACTCCTACTTAGGTCTGTTATTCAGCTCAGATCCATCTGACTGTTTCAGTAGCATAATTTTTGAGCAAATCTCTTAATGTCAGCTACTGACAAATCTCTTAATGTCGGCTACTTACTGGCCATAATGTCTACGTATGGCCACTAAAGCAAAATAACAAAAGGAAATCAGTCTTACTTCACATGTATTTATATACATTTATCACCTTAACTTAAAAGAAAAATGTTCTGCTCTCAGATTTAGGGATGGCTGGCTTAACTAATAAGATGCATTAATTAATAGTTTGCAACTAGTGTCTCTTTCTTCCACAAATCCAGGGATCGAAGAGGCAATATATGTAAACAGTAACCTGGCATAACCATTCTGGTCAGAATGGTAGCCTTAGAATGTAAGGAATGTCATCTCAGTTTACTTTGTATTGCTAGTTCTGCAAGGGTAATTTTGCAAGCGGAAACTTCCAGAGAGAAAGTCAGACTTCCAGACCTGCCTGATCATTGTACCAGTTGCAGAGGGACTGAAAGTAAGTTTCCTTTAGTCATCTGAGTAATTTATCATGTTACCAAAGATGTATGTCTTGTTCCCACTTTTCCACCTACAGTGTCCAGATTGTCTTTGTTTTCCTTAATCCAGAACTAAACATATTTTCAAATAGAATGTGCAACATTAGCACATTTTGGACTGAAAACGTAATTCAGAAAAGTTGCTCTAATTGATATTTTTGTTGAAAATTTTATTAGCAAGATCCAAGGAGGAAACGGCAAAAATGGACATCACACAAGCAATCTCTTCAGTTCACAGCTAGGATAAACTAAAAGGCATAAAACAGAGCTGAATGGCTACTCTAGATCTGAGACAGGCAGACCAGAGATACCAGCAGTCTGACAATACTCCCTGCAGTGCATATATTCCATCAGTCTGGCAGCAAGGAATTTATTTAAGGAGGGGCTCGTGATATGTGCCTGATTTCTGTAGCATGCATATGTAATTTGTTTTCTCTTGGCTAACAACTTTTTTTTTTCCATTTTTTGTTTTTTATTCTTTCCACCTTATCTCAATCTTTCTTGAAACAGATGACTCTTAAAAAATAAACAAAAAATACTGGCAGCTTTCAGGCTACCTTTCCATCTTGAACTTAACAGACAAATGGTATGAAACTTGTAAGCACAGTAGTCAAAGCTGCCTTTGCAATCTGTTGTTTGGCAATTTGCAATTAGAGGGGTGGAAAGATTTAAATGTCTTAAGAGATGTAATTTTCCTATCGCAGCTCAGCACTTCAGCTATGATCTTCTTCAAAGAAAGGAGTGGGAGAAGCCAAGGAAGAGTAGAATTTTGGAGGTGGCCAAATGATCTTAGCACTTCTTTTGAATTTTGGCAGCCTTCATGCCCTGACTCTTGCAGACAGACCTCTCAGCCCAATTCAAGATTCCTGAGTGCAATATGTGGAAGGATCTTCTGGCAGGAATCATAGCAAAATCAACATCTTAGTTACAAAGGAATTACACATCAGGTCTTGGCTCTGTAGAAATTTCACAGCACCTCTCTCTTACAACCTTAATTCTACAAGATGCTAGAGTATTGGATAACGGCATGAAAACAACATAAACCAGATCTCTATATTTAAAATCTGGGAAAATGTTGAGACTGAAGCCATATTTGGGTATATTCTGTATTGAAAGCTATTTAAGTTATATTCAGCATAAATAAATCAAACAAGGATTGTCAAAAAATAGCTCTCCAGATGGTCTTGTTAGGTCCTGCAGTTTTCATGCCCAGAGTGCCAGCTACTGGGGGAAGCAGAATGACGGGATTTAATGCCATCAACTGGAGTCAGAGGGGGGACACAGAGGACTTTGGCCTATGGGGACAGTGACTGGAGAGAATGGGTGGCCTCAATGCCAGCTACTGGAATGGGTCAAAGTCTCTGCTGCCAGCTACTGGGACAGGCATATTGTGTTTCCCAAAAACCAGCTATTGGGGGGAATGAATGAAGCTGGTGAAGAGGTCGGTGCTGGTGGCTGGAGCAGAACTGCAAGCTGCAACGACTGTGCCCTAGTGCCCCTCCACCTGCTGCTGGAGCAGGTCAAGTTTCTGTACCTGACCCAAAATGATGTGTGATGGGGTTTGTGTGCCTCATTCTCTAGCAAGCTTCAAGACTGATGAGCCAGTGGGGAGATGGCCCTTGGTCCAGCAATGAGTATCAGAGCAAAGGGTCTGTGCTGGTATTCAGGGCGACCTGTGAGTGTGGGGTGACTGTGAGACGAATGGGAGTGTATATAGCTGTTTGCTGTTTAGCATCAAGCTGAACATGCAAAAGAGTAGAAGATCTGCCAAGTGGAAGACCTGTGAAGTGGTTTACAGGGCCTGGTATCCAGGCAGAAGCATCAGATGGACAAAAGGTCATGCTGTGCCAGTACTCACAGTGATTGACAAATGTGCATGCCCCTGTGAATGTTGTGAACCTGAAGCATGGTGCTTCACTGCCCAGCTGGCGATGCCTGATGCACCCCAGGACAGGGTTGGCCCTCCTGGCTGCCAGGACACCGCGGACTCATGTTCAACTCGCCATCGACCGGGACCCCAGGGGCCCTTCCACAGTGCGGCTCTCCAGCCTCTCATTCCCCAGTCTATACACACAAGCAGGGTTGCCCTGTCCCAGGTACAGAATCCAGCTCTTTCCCTTGTTGAACTTCATACAGATGGTGATTGCCCATCTCTCTGCAGGAAGTCTTTCTCTGCAGGAAGGAAGGCAATTTGTGTATGCTTGCACTTCTGCTGTATATGAATCTTCTATATATGGGTGCTGTTGAAGGCAGTGCCTTGGCTGCGGTGGTTCTCACAGCTGGCCATGCACGGGACACAGGCTGAGCTTTGCTGCTGGGTGAACCTGCAGCTTGGCACAGAGACCTCCATGTCCCCAAGTGTTCAGGACTGGGCTCCAAGAGTAGGACAGGAGCAATTCCTGGGTGTTGTGTTGCTGGAACCAGTGGCACTCCTAACACTCTTCAACAACTGGGATGCATTTTCAGTCAATTTGTGGAATAAATAATAATGCTTTCTGAGTACTTAAAAAAGTAAATCACTTACAAATTTTAACCATGTGGAGGCTAAAGCAACTGTTTCTTCCCTTGTCTCATAGAAGCAACAGTGATAACAGCTGTAGAAAAAGCCCTGAAAATAAGGAAGCAATTAATGCCAATTTTCAAAAGCATCTTTTTTATTCCAAGTATTAGAAAAACTAGAATTTTTTATCTAAAATATAAAATCCATCAGAACAGTCCAAAGTGTTCAGTCCATATAATTGTCCATAATAAAGCTGGTTGGGATATGAGACTTTAGAAGATTTATAATTTTAAAATTTTTCTGTGTGGGAAAATGACTTTAAAATGTTAAAAATGAAAAGCTTATTTATATTCCAAAGTGAACCTCTGATCCAAGAAAATCTAATGTGAAATAAAATACATGGTATTATAAACAGTTTTTAATGCACTGTTCCTAATTTTCCTATTTTTATTCTTCTGTGATGTCTTCCTTTGGGAAATTGGTCAGTTTTATATATCAGAGTGAATGTTCTTGGTCATGACTGAGACTATGTTTAAGCATATGTCTTATTGTTTTCAGTATATACTAACTCACTGAGTGTGAGAAATACTTAAAGTTTTTCTTCAAAGTTCCAGCCTCAAAATAACTTCATGCACGGGGAAGGGCCAGATTCAGCTCTTGGTAAACTCTAAGACCCACAGAATGGATGTGGCTGCAGCTGATAATAAATCTGCTGGAAATCTCACATGGAATAAAGCAGAAGTGGAGAAAACACTAAACTTTTACAAAGTGTGTTTTATGCTTCCCCTTTGGCCAGTCTTGTGTGCAGAATCCTGTCCTTAGAGGCAGTAAGATGATTCTACGAGGAAAGGCTGAGAGGACTGCAGTTGTTCAGCCTGGAGAAGAGAAGGCTGTGGGGTGACCTTATTGTGCCCTTTCAGCACAGTGAAGGGAGCCTACAAGAAAAATGAAGGACTTACAAGGAGGGCATGTAATAACAGGACAAAGAGAAGGTCTTTAAATTGGAAAATAGTAGGCTGAGACTAAATACTAGGAAGAAATTCTCTACCGTAAAGGTGGTCAGGCACTGGTACAGACTGACGGGAGAAGCTGAGGATGCCCCATCCCTGAAAGTGTTCAGGGGCAGGTTGAATGGGACTTTGAGCAATCTGGTCCAGTGGAAGGTGGCCCTGGCTGTAGTGTGGTGGTTGGAGCTGGATGATCTTTAAACCGTTCTATGGTTCTATGATTCTATTTCATAGTAGAACAGGACCTAGAATGTGAAAAATACAAAATTAAGGTTATTCATATTACCACTGATATGCATGTATAATCTGGCTTCAGTAATGTAGCTAGCACTAAAGATTTTCTCTAGTTTTCCATTAGTAAGTGAGTTTTATAAAGTTATCTCCTAAATATAAATGTCAAAAAATACAGACAGGAAAAAGTATAATTTGCAGTTATAAAGTTCAGTTCTATTAATCTCTTTAGTGATAACATTATCCAGATTACTCATTAGCAACAAAACTGTTTACATCTCCGTACTTGAATCCAGACATATAATTTATTCAATAAGTTAACCAAATATAATTTATTCTTTCATAGTTTAATCATCACTTTTTTTCTGTAGCAGTTACAACAGTTACAATGGCTAATAATTTCAGCTCTTATGTCTCCTATGTTACTAAGATTTTTCAAAATACTGCAAAAATCCTAATGTAAGAGTATAAAATAGAAAATTACTTGCAAACACATATTCTGCCTTCCATACAATTCTGTATTTTTATGTTAAAACCTCTGAACTCCCTAGCTACAAATAGTAAGTAGATATCTTCAAACTACTTCACTCAAAGTACTTGATATTGGGCTGCTGTGGTCTGATCTACTGATGCTTTGCAGGCTACCTAAAAACAGAGGCCAGACAAAATTAAGGGAATAAAAAGCAGTTATATTTATTGAAGGGCCTTCAGGTACATTTAGGGCAGACGAAGCCCCTCCAGGGGTTACACTCAAAAAAGAATGACAGGTCATGGCTTTTCACACTTTTATTAGTTTAGTTCATTTGCATATTGGGGGTTAATCTTCCAATGACAGCTTCAGGTAATGAAGACATTTACCCCAAGTTTACTCTCCCCAGCTCACTTTTGTTTTCGTTTCTCGAGGCCTGAGACAGTGAGGCGTCCTTGATTCCCAGGCCTAGAGAAGAATTGTTGTCTGCCCAAAATGGGAAAGCAGTAGCTAACACTCTATATGGAGTTTAGAGTCCTACACTAAGGAATGGCAGGATTACAGATATATGAAAAATATAAAAGCTAAAATCCTAAGGCACCATTCAGTAAAAACAAGTGATTACTTTCCTTACAAAATATTTTCAAGAACTTTATTAGTTCTTGAAGCCCCTTGGTCTGCTTTTTCATTGCATCAGTATGTCCCAAAATAAGCATATTTTCTAAGGGTATTTCACGTTACAGAACTATTCATGTATGGAAAATTATATGCTATTTCTCCCATGTCTGGGAAATCCAGCCAAATTTACTTTCATATGAAGGTTTCAGAATAGCAGAAATGTTTTCTCCATTTTGTTCCTCACTTAATTTCTTTTTTTTTTCCAACTGGCCATGGGGTATTCTGTCCATGGAATATACGAAGCAAAGCCTATTAAAAAAAAAAGAGAAAGGAAAAGAAAAAAGGAAAAAAAAGAGAAATACTTTACTTTCATTCCAGTGTCACTAGCCACTTCAATCTGATCATTAAGTAGAATGTTTTTTCTGCACACATGCCTTTCTTCTGAGATGTTGCACATGCACTTTGTTATAGTACAGGAGAGAAAATCTCTGTGCTTGGCTGAAGTTGCAGTTAAGAGTATACTGCCCTTTGGTCTTGATGTTTCTCTGTGAATTTCATATTCACACTATATATGTATACACTAAATCAATACCTTGAGTGTTCCATTTTGATGATGTCAAACTGATTTTCTCAAATTCTTCTTTTTAAATAACTTTTCACATAATCAGAACTGTCCAGTTCAGTTGTCATAGTGCATTCACAACATTTCTGCCCTTTCTCTCTCACTTTAAGTTTCTAAAACAATGCGACACAAAAAAATTGTAGCCACATGAATAAATATGTTCCTGGAATATTTACTCAGGAGAAGTTGAAAAGGTTGCATCCACAGACTAACATTGTGTAATACTAGGCAATGTTGCAAACGGTTGACAAATATTTAGCCCCACTGTCTTTTAATGACAACAGTTTATCAGCCTTGGCCAATAATTATGATTTTTGGGTATTCACATTTCTTTATTAAGTGTTTAGTCAGTGTTTTGTAGGTTTTTCTTGTGCTTTGGGGATTTTTTTGTTTGTTTGTTTCTTTGTTTGCATTGTTTTTTAGCTTTGGTTGTATTTTTTTCAGGGGAGGGCTGTGTCTGAGTCAGCTTACTTTTAGTCAACAAGATTGTATGCCTCCCTGCTTGTTGTGCTCCTTCAAATTCAAGGTTATCTATTAGGATCAGAACAACAGCTAGAACACCAGACAACTGTTTCATCATAGCACTTTGTATGTCTATTTACACCCTTACCATTCTTACTATTTTCTTGTAACTGTCTTTTCTAATCATTCCATTTTGCCTCAGATAACATTTTCATTCCAATTCCACATGGAGAATGTGTTTCACTGGGTTTAGAAATCGATGAGTACATAATAACACTACCATTTACCAGTGTAAATGGGAACCCTACCTAGGAGTTCACATGAAGATGCAAGATAGAAGAACTAACAGAAACAGACCCTTCCTGAGATTCATTGCTTAAAGAAACACATCAGCTTCCTCTGTCTCACTTCAAATCCTGAATGCTATTACCAATTAAACTATAAGTTACTGCTAAAGCCAAGGTTAGGCATTTTGACAGTTGCTTCTATCTGCTCTATAGGAGAATGTTCCATTTGTCTCCTCTCTGTGCTCTAGAAATAATGAGAACAGCTCTTGACGTCAAAAGAATTGTCAGATTTAAAAAGAAAAAGTGAGGAATTATGAAATGCTGTAATAAATGTAGCCCAAATATGGAAAAGGTAAGTGATTCTTTTAGGTACCAGAGCATGTCTCCTCCTGTGAAGAAAATAGAAACCCTGACAAATATAATTTGTTGCCAAAGGAAGCTATGCACCATTAAAATCTATTTGTTTCCTCCTGGAGAATTAAAATAGGATTAAAAACATTAAAACTGAGTAACAAAATCATTGCCAAGAAGCTGCAGTTAGATTATGATTTTTTTTTTTTTAACCATAAAAACTTCTTGAACAATTGTTTTTTGAAACTTGTGTAAAACCCCAAATAAATTAAATGAATAATGCCTTCCCAGTAACTGCATCATGAAGTATACTTTCATGAGTATGAAATTTGTTTCAGCAAAATTAATCTTTCTATGTAATTGAAATTTTAAAGCTATTATATATATATTATGTATATATATATATGTAATATGTATATATTTTTTTGAGTGATTTTGAGTTTCATTATTTGACCTTTCTCACTGTTTCATCAATCTTGTCTTCTTCTTCCATTTTATGCCAGTTCATCCATATAAGAAAAAGGCTGAACTGCAATGCCCATAATGCACATAATTCTAGCCCCAGAAAGTGAACAGTCACAGCTCTGAACAGTGAAGAATGTTATGACCACTATGCATGGTTAGTCAGCATGTTAGTACTTCAGAAAGAAGACTAAATACTGGGAAAAAAACCTGTAATACAAATCACAGACCAAACTATGAAAATGCAGGTATATACAAATTAGTAGCAAGTAAAAATGAAGATTTCTTCAGCAAAATAAAGAAAAATTAAAGTATCAAAATCAAAACCTTTTCATTTTAACCAGAAATTTCTGAATTAAGGTTGACAGGAAAAGTCCACATGACAGTATGGGATGGAAACTTCTGCAGAAATTCTCTATTTGTCATGACAGTTAAAAATGAAATGCATGCATTTTCTGCAAGATTTTTTTTAAAACACAATCATATTAAAATTATGTACATGACAAAACAGTTCATCTTTATATGTGAAGATATAGTCTTGCATAATTGAAGAAAAGGATGTGAACATATCTGCACTCTGTGACCTAAAATTAACCAGTTTTTAGTTAAAATCCTTTTGAATTGTAGGGTGTTCCCACAAATAATATTTTAACATTCCTAAAGTGTTATGAAATTTCCAACATTTGCTGGTTGCCTTGGTTGCAGTCAGTAACAGATGTTTCAAAACATAAGCCAGGTCATGAGCCACAGGACTGAATAAACAGCTTTAAAAAAAATAAATATATGAAATGCTATATTAATTATACTAGCTAAGTTGCAAAATTTCCACTGGCTTGACTCTTTCCTTTCTTCTGCTGTAAACAGAGCCAGAAACTTACTCTGAGTCAGACAAGCCCCAGTTTACATTGTTCTGCCAAGTTGCAGATGTCATTTATTCTCTGCCATTAAATTATAAACAGATTTTTAATTTACTTAATATCTAGAAGAGAGGAAGTATGGTCCAAAACATTTATTTTGGAGCCACAGGTTCTACAAAAGTTTGGGATTTCTAGTAACCTCTGATCTCTAGAGGAGAGGGATGAATAGAGTTTTAAGAGTGTATTTTGCTCTCGAATGTTCATAGGGTCATTTTTTTCATAAAAAATAACCCATTCTCATGTGCTTCATCTTGGGTCTTTCTTTTTTGGTTGGGTTTCTTCTCTCACTTGCGTACATGTATTTGTAAGAGCTAATGGAAATATTTGCATAATACCAGCACTGTGCTTTTATTTTTCTCTTCTTTTGTAGCTACCTTCTTTGTTCACAAAAAAGCTGCTATTGCTTTGTGAGTCTTTCTAGAGATGAAGGTGTTATTTATCGATATTATATTTTAAACTCCCAATGTTTCTATTGGGGAAGCAGAAACTTTTATGAGGTGCAGTACTGAATTCAAAGTATTATATGTTACGACAATGTTTTTCATCAAGTGATTTTGATATTAAACCTTCTTTGGAATTTATGTTGGGTAGAGGATAAGGTCAATAGACAATTATTTCATATATTCTCCCATTACATGTGCCTAAATTTGACAGAGAGTAGTGTTGCAGAGGATGACCCAGAGGTCAAAACCTTTAGAGTGCTTCCCTCCTAATTATTTTTTATTTTCCATTGATTTTGTTGACATTTGGAGGAGAGTAGGGGATGCTGCAGGTCTGTAGACTTTGGAATAGAACCTAAAGCTGCGTAAAAGAGACTCTTGGAGTCCAGTTAAAACAGTTTTATCTGACTGTTCACCGATTTGTCTTCACTGGTCATGAGCTGCCTGTGGCAAAGCGCTTCTCCTTGGGATTGTGAAGACAACTCTCCATGATGGTTCTTCTAACAGTGTGAGTATTGACTTGCACTTATAAGGGTCAGGCAGCTCCTATAGTTATTGGAAGGGTGAGCACTAACTCTGGCAATGCTCTCTGGGAAGAATTTAACCTCCAAATGACAAAAAGTGCTCACAAGAGCCAGAACTTCAGCCACCTTGAAAGTTAACCTTCTCTCCAAACAGATACGTGGACTTCAATGTTGCCCAGCGAAAGAAAAAGAAATAAATCAAACAATAAAGTGGATAAAGAATCCAAGAGTTATGCACCTCTCAGGCATTTTATTTTTCATTTTAAAATGTTGGTATATGGTATGGAAAGAGTAATTTTTGGACTTCTCAGCTTCCAAAACAAATAATGTCTTCAACTTTTAAGAGCACTGTGCGGAAAGACAAAGCATCCCATACATTTCTTTTCTCTATTGTTCTGACATCAGATCAAAGAAGCTGATTCGCAGTGAAGCACAGCAACCCAGTTAGCTCACCTTTGAAAACTTCTTTATTTGCTATCATGCAGAGTCAAGCTCAGAGCACAGCTGAGGTAATTTAAGGTCTGTAGGAATCAGGCTATTACTGATCAGATCCTGTGGTACAAGGCAAGAAGGATGACAATGTAGTATCAGAACTGCAAATGAGAGTGAAGGCTCACTTTTCATCTTCATGGAGTGTAAAAAATAATATTTTTAATTTTTAATGCAACACATTTATATTGTGGCAGTAGTGGCAGTAGGCTCATATTGCATATCAATGAAGATGATTATTTGGTTTGTAGGAGAGTAAAGAAGACGTTATGATGAAGAGTATACCAGGAATGTAATAAAAAGGAAGAAATATGTGTAAGTCTTGGCTGTTTAGGAAAGGCATTGCTTTCTGAGTTTGGGCACTTTTTTCTTTAATGCATTATAAGTTTCACAGTTTTAAGTTTGATACCTGGCAGATTTGAGACTCTGCAAAAATCATCCTTAATGGCCTTTCTGCCTCATCAGTAGGGCCACCATTCTAGTAACAAAGTGCCAATCAGTTGCTCTTGTTTTCCTTTAGCTTCAAGATATTGCTGGAGAGCTTTTTGCAGAGATCATGATCTCTGCTTGATATACCATTTATTACAACTATAGTTAAAGTTCTTCAGGCTTATCCCTTATAACCTCATAATTTCTTCACTGATTTATTTTTCTCCAGAATAAGACATAGCTTGCTAAGTTTCATTTCCCCTTGACCATCCTCACCTTCCCTCACAGAACAGGTTTTATTATATCTGAAAGATAAGGAAAATAAAAATTAATTTAAAAAGATAATGGTGTAGTTTTATTCAAAATATGAAAATGAAAGACAAACAAACAGGTTCTTTTAAGGTGCCCAGTTGTATCGCTACAGATCTAATTAAATCAATTTTTAAAATGAAAATGGAATTTCATGGTCAATTAGTGAGTGAAATAAATCACTTCTTATGAGAAAAGAATACAGTATGAAATCAGAGAAAGTATGTGAATTATACACAGTGCTTAAGCTGAGTGAAGAACATAACCAAGGTTGTTCCTCTTCTCTGGACATTATTTAAATGACTCTGTCCCATTTATCACTTATTTTTGGCTTAACAAGTTAATTCTGGTTAGTATGGTCTTACAGTGCACTGGATAATACAAGTATTTCTTTTCAAAACATATGCCAAATGGTTTCACTTGTTTCTGAAAATTAACCAGAAAAAAATTACAATATTCCCTTGGTATAAAATCAAGAAAACGCTGGTCTATTTGTCAGCCATTGCGACATGGCAGACATTACCATAATAGAGAAAGATAGTGCAGTTCACTGACACCTGAATGAAATGTAATAATCTTTATGGTTTGTGATCATATTTGCTAACACCTAATTCATACAAAAGTAACGTAGTATTTAAGCATTTGCTTAAGCTTAAGTTACAGACAGCTTTTTGGATTTTATTTTAAAACTAGCCTTATAGTTCCCAGAACAGAAGGATGTGCTTCTTATATGCTATTATGAATAAAAATATCCTAGTCAAACTTTTACTTACTTGAGTATGTACCAAAGAGAAACGAAACCAAACTCTCAGAATAAACAATGAAACCTCTGAGTTATTCTATAAAGGAAAAAATAAAAGGCATTCTGCAATGTAGGACACTTCAATTTCAAAATTAAAAATAACAGAAAAAAAAGTAGCTGCTTTCTGCTCTTATTTTAAGTTCCAAACTTAATTTCATTCCTAAATATTTTCATATTTAGGAGATTACACTGCAAATGAATATAATATCATTTTATTGGTCCACACTTAACCTCTCTCTCTGAACCACCTGCCATTTGTATTCCTCATTTTGACACCCAAGTTGCTTCCAGGCTTCTTCACCTAAATTGTGACTTGATTTGTACTAGGACATGCACCAAAAATACACGAAGTGAAGCACAGGAACTAGATTTCTTAATTATTAAAGAGTTCTAACGCTAAGGAGTCAGCTCAGGATTCCATGAACTTAAAACTGCAAAATCTAACTGAGAAAGGAGTTGCATCTTTTATTGAATACTAATTTCAGCTACACTGGTAATTAATTACAACACAACACACTCCACAGGCGCCCTCCCCCCCCCAAATTATTACCTCACGATTAACAAGAAAATTGGGTAAGCATAAAGTGATCAGGTTTCCAAAAAAAAAAAAAAGGAAGAAAAACAGGCCTTTCCTTGCTTGAATGTCGTTAAAAAAAAATTCACATACTTTTTCCCCAGTTCTTCAACACATTGCTTTGACATTTCTTAGATTAACCTGATTGCTTCAAGCAGTGGTGCATAAAACTTTGCAGTCTACTCTATCAAATGTACCTGGATTGATCAGGTAAACCATAGTGACTGAAGCAATTACTGTCTTCTGTCAGCTGACTCACAAGAAGATTTCAGAATTGGCTTTATCCTCTCAGACAGAAAGAGCTCAGAAATTTCATTTGAATTTCCTATTATATTATGGCTTTAAAGCATTCTTTAATTTTAGTGACGATTTTACATCATTAGTTAATAGTACATGAAATACGTGTGATTTAGGAAAGATATATCTTAAAGTATCATTGAAAACTTGTGACTTCCCTCACTTTGTAATTAATTCTTAACCGATGAAAAAAAGGAGCAGTGATCTTGTAGCAGCAATTGAATTGATAGACAGGAATATATCACACTACTGAGATTTCTGGCATAAGGCACTGCTGCTTAATAAATACTCTTGAAGTTATTTAGGAAGGATTAAATTGCAACAAAGTCACTTAAGATGTGGCTGTTAGATTCTCTAATAGCATCTCTAATAGTAAAATAATAGTATTAGAAAATAAGTTATTACTAACTATTATAAATAATTTTCCTGAAGCATTTTCTAAAGGATAAATAAATATTTTTCCTCAGTTAGTAGGCTTTGGTTCAAACCCTAAAGCTGGGGGCTGCTGTTTAAATAGAACATGTGAAGAAGAGGATTATAAGGACATCCTTAATAGAGCAGACCAAAAGTCCATCATGTTCAGTGGCCTCGGTCTGGCAGGGACCAGGAGAATACACTTATGGAAGGAATATACTTATGGAAGGACTATAAGAACAGGTAAACATATGATAATAATGCTTCAGAGGAAAAGCTTTACAGCTTTTATCACTTTGCATTTGAGATACCTTCTGCATGCATGACTGTAGCTGTGTGCTAACTAGTGCTGGCTGGATTTTTTTTTTTCCAATTGATGTAATTTCTTGAATTTATGTTTTAGTTTCCACAATAGCTTACAGTACTTTGCTCCAGTTTAGAGACTTAATGAAAATAAAAAATAAATTAATGCACATTGCCTTGACTGTACCACTGGACATTATTTTAATTTGATGTTTCTCAGGATGTTTTATTATTAGAAATAATTGGAATCATAGAATATCCTGAGTTGGAAGGGACTCACAAAGATCATCAAGCCCAGCTCGTGCCTCTGCACACCATGTGTCTGAGTGTTGTCTGGATGCTTCTTGAGCTGTGTCAGGACTGGTGCTGTGACCACTTCCCTGGGGACCCTATTCCAGTGCCCAGCCACCCTCTAGGAGAAGAACATTTTCCTGTCCATCTCTCCGCCTCAAAACTTTGTAGAGCTCTAGCATAAAGTTGACTCATTGCAGTTGTATACCTGTATCCTTTTTGGGTTCCTGCAACTGTATAATTTCAATTTCTGTGAATATCTGGCTAATATCAGTATCTTGAAGAGTTTATGCTATCTTTAACAAAAACATAACTCTTCCAGTTTTCTAAAGAATCTATTTTTATCCATCAAAAAAGTCCTTTATTACACCGGGAATGTTTTTGAATGGAAATGTAAAGTAAAAAATCCTCAAGCATTTTGCAGACAGAATATATCTCATTTCTATAACAAAATTGTATTTTCATATATGGAATCCACTCATTCACAACATCTGGATATGAAAATACTGGTGATAAATTTTGTGTGTTCAAGTATTAGATATTTTCTTATCTGCTTTTTATATCTGTTAAAACTGTGTTTAAAATTTGAAGCTTCTAATATAAAATAGCCTTTACTCTGTTTTTTTTTCCTTTTGCTACTGACAATACCAGATTATTAAGAAAAGTAACTTCAAGTAAGAAAAAAAAGGCATTTGAGAGAGTGCAGCCTTACTGGTGCAAATATGTTTTCATTTCCTTTGGTTATTTTTGCCAAGTGGTAGTTACTAAGCAACTCACTAATAGCTACATTATGCCTTTCAACAGTACATTGATTTATTTCATTTGCAACTACAAGTTTATTCTTCATGTTTTTTGGAGTATCCTATCCAACTTTTGGATCCTGCCTGTTCAGCAAAACTTAAATTTTCCAGAAGCTACCCCAGAAGTTTTGTTTTTTATAACGAGTGGTTTTGTTGCACTAATAAAACAAATTTAAATAGAACTCACTTCAAAAGCTACCCAGCATAAAGTGCACTTCTTTTAACTGACCCTAACATAAGATCTTAATAAATCTACCATGTTTCCTTACATAAATTTCTGCTTTGCCCAAATGGACAGAGGCATTGTAGTTTAAATGTTTAATTGCCCCTGTTCTCATCTATGGACCACGTTCCCTTGTATGACCAGGATCTCTTCCCTTGCTAATCTATGATTTGACGTTATGGGAATCTCTGCATATAGTGCCACAGCAGAATTGTAGTTCAGCTGGGAAACTGGTCTACACAGGCTGTGGACACTTAAGACATAAAGACTGCTACCGTTACAAAGGTATTATTTTTCAATAAGCTGTCTATTATTCTGAGAGGTAGTTTTCCACAAAAATAAGTATTTTCCTAAGAAAGTTAATTTTATTGGAAAGTTGTTATTTAAACAAACCCAGTATAGACAGAAGTGTTCCAATTATGTTTCTGAATCTTAGAGATCCAGGCTTATGCTCTTAAAGCCTTTGTGCAACCTCATAGTGCATCTTTTGCAAAACAGCTCCTTCTTCCTTTTTTGTTTTTTTCTTTTTTTCGTGTCTGAAAATAAATAGTTTGAAAAGATCTCAGAATACTGTACCTTTCTTACAGCTTCATTTTTTTGTTTTCTCTTTCTCAGTACACATGTGATGGCACTAAATACATCACCTTTAAGAAGATATTCTATAACCGTTTGTCTATGTATCTGTGAACTTCTAAAATAAGAGTAGATCACCAGTTATTATTTGGTCTTTGTTTTCAAGAAGACAAACTGTTTCTTCCAATTGGAAGAAAATGTATTGAGGCAGGGGGAAGGGGGGCAGAGAGAGCAGGGAACAGAAACACAACCACCTTCTCTTAGATTTCTTTTTTACATTGTTAAGTAGGAGGGTAATGGCTTGAAATCCTTCTTTAGTTTTGTTGTCTTGCAGATCCTGTACTCAGAGGAGAGAGTGATGATCATTTTGTGACAGCGCCAGCTGGAAGCAATGTCATGTACAGGGCGTAAGCATCTAACACCCTAGGTCCTGAGCTGAAGGAGAGATTTTTATCTGTAGGAAGTCTCAAAGAACACTGTTACTAAATGTTCAAACTCTCTCTGTGTTCCCTCAGGCCCATTTCTAATACAGGCCCAGCTGCTGAAGCTGAGAGAAAGGAAAGCACAAGGAAGATGTAACTGGCAGGAGCAGAGCAGTAACGGCAGCAGTGAGGAGGTGCTGTGGGGTTATTAAAGCTAAACTGCAACACGTGCTGATGTCAGATGGAGCAATCTGCCTCCTGTAGCATCCTAGAAATATGTACAAACATAGATGCTTTTCTGTGGACACTAAAAAATAAAACAACTTGGCTTAGTGAAAGCAAACACATTACATCAGAAAAAATTATGTTACTCTTATAATATTATGTTACACTCTATGCAAGATTGTACATGACTGCCGATTCTGCAAAAAGGAATAAAAAACTAGATTTACAGGACTTTTGGCTTATTTGTTGAACAATGTTCAATGACCAGAGGACATTCACCACTACTAAACACTTTCTGCTTCCTGCTAATACTGGCTTCTTGATAGGCACAGTCCTGTTCAAATGCAAATAATATAACTTTTGCTCTCATGTTACTCATTGTCTCAGAGGGATCTTGAGTATGTTTTTCAGGTGAACTTGATATTTTTTGTCTGCTTTGCACTATGTCTCCATAGATCCACACTCCAGCAATTATTAGCATTAATCTGGCAGCCTCACATAGAAAATGTCTTTACAGTGGCCACTGGCTGACCACTTTTATTCTGTTTATAAATTGACATTAGCACACAAGCTTTCCTTGCCTGGAGAAGGACAACCAGTGGTCCAGAGGACACGGGACTGAACAGTGCATTTGTTCTTCTGCTGAGGGGAATTGAGGTGTGACCGTGTGCAACTCAGTTAACTGCATTCTGCTGCAGTGAAACAAAGATCATAAGAACATTGTTGGATGAGAAACTATATCTTAACACTGATGAAATTCTTTCACTGCTGCCTTCGTTTTACACTGAAAAGTCTTAGGTGTGTCTTGAATAACATTGATTTACATACTGGTAAAACCCAGGCTTTGTAGCCTCTTTAATGACTAATTCAGCTTCCATTATTCTGACACCAGGCATTACTAACTCGCCAGCGGATCCCTCACAAGCTCTGTAAGCCCCACCGAGAAAGATTCCTCAGCTGTCTTCAGATGTCTCAGTCGTGTGGGTGTTTTGTTGTACAATTTGAACGTGCACATACAGATAAATACTTTATTTTCAGAAACACGTGGTTTATTTTTCTATTTGTTTTATATGTGGAACCTCCATTTTAAGGTAACAATATAAAAGAGCTCTGTTACAGAATTTAATACAAATTATTACAGCAGTCTGAACACCACTGTTCTGTGTTCAGAAAACTACATGTTCCAAATAAATCTAAAATTCTCTTAAGTCAGTAGAAGAGTCAAAATCTCTGCCAGACAGCTCCTCAGTGGGTATAAGAACCCCGTTCACTACCATAGAGAGGATATTTGCACCACACCAGGTGCAAGCCTGCAGAAAGGAGGAAACAATGCTCTCTTGTGGAATTAGAGAGAGAAATAGTCTCCTATCTCCCACTACAGTTGTCCTCTGCCAAGAAGACACACTTGTACTGGGACCAAAGTGCTAAAACCAGAGGCAGACAGGGTAGAAGTATGATAGAGAAACACAAATTCAGAAAGAGTTGTTTCTTTCTTGCATAAAAAAGGCCTAGAAGTGTGGAATTGGCTTTTCTACTGATAAAGACCCATCCAGAAACATAATTTACAATGTTATTGTGAGGCATAATTCAGGAAGAGATAAGAAAAAGGCTTGCAGGGCCTGCCACTAGAATGGAAATCACACAGAGATTGATAATTTTGAGATCTAGTTATCAAATCCTCACAGAAAGAAAAGTTGTAAGAACTTACACTAATTTCCATTGCAGCAACATTGCAAAATTTATGGTTAGATCTTCTCTTTGGCAGCCACTAGAGGACAACCTGATCACATACTTTTAAGTTAGTCTGACGATTATACCCTCAGCAGTACATAGGCACCAGTAGCCTTTAATCTACTGCCCCTTCCCTCTGACAAAGCTGATTTCTAAATGCTGCGAAAAGACAAAATTTTTAAACATATAAACAAGTATCTCACAGGTCTGTGTGAAAATCTGTATGAGCCTGATCCATAAGTTTTGATCTGTAAAGAAACATAGAGTTTTGCATAGCTGTCAGGAAACAAAGCAAAGGAATTTTCATGAAGGTAAATAAATAGGAAGTATGGAATAACGTGACCTCTGATTAGTTTGGCCTGAACTGATTCAGGTATTTTGAGGTACCTTCATGTTATGTTTTTAATAGCATTTTAAATAACTGTACCATAACTACTCTACTGGAACATATATATTACAGTATTGCCAAAAGGCCTCAATTTACCAGATGTACCAATAATATACAGCGAGAGCTTCTTCTCTAGAAGCCCTACAGTCTGAGCAGTCAAGGCAGAAAGGGTGATAAAAGAAAAAGGGGGGGGGGAAGTGTTCAGTGCCATGCACCAGCAGAAACAAGGGGATGAAAAGAGAGACGGTAACAAGATCTGTCCATGCACCTCGTATCTCAGAGGCGTCAGTGCAAGGAACAGCAAACATTTTCTCCCTGTAGAGATTTCTCTTAACTTAAAGAATAGGGTATTTAGTTTCTGCCTTTAAGAAAAAGAAGAATTTTAATTTTTTTTTTTTCCTGAAATCACTCATTTATATAGTTATATAAATGTGCATGGATTTTTATGTCCATGCTCATTAAAGAGGCTGGCAGAAGGAAAATTACCTGTTCTTCTAGCACCAATTTCTCCTGTGTACTAAGAGTGAATTTTTCTCTGACTGCAGGTATCTAAAAATTCCTTTTATAAGCTAGGACAGTCTTACTTCAACATATTTACCCATATAAAGCACATTGTGCAGTCTGGAACTTCCCTATCTCAAATCTATTTCCTTCTTCTTCCCATTTTTGTCAGACTTTCCCCTGGAGTAACTCTCATTACATCCAATTTCCATCTGTCCACGGTTTGCACAACGGGACCTAAAAAAGGCTTGTGTTTTACCTCATTTTACATTGAATCAGATTTCTCAACAAAAATCAGGGCTTCTAGCCCTTAAAGGGTTAGTAACTAAATGTGCACTGAAAGCTCACTGGGGTGGGAGCAGCAAAGGCACAAAGCATTAAGTCAGAACAGCAACAGGGAAACAATGTCAGCACAAGGACAATAAACACTGTTATTCTTAGTACTCCAGGAATAACAGTGATTATTGTTCTGGTTTAAACATCATGTTGTTTTCATAATTTTTCTGGACAACAGCATAGTGTAAGAGGAAATGCTGAGGTGACCTATAAGGAGATTTTAAAATTATAAAACGAAGAGGTAGAGAAATGTCTTTTTGCTCATGTTAATTTTGCATTGATGGAACTTTAAGAATGCTGAAACCATAACACCTAGACAGATGTGCATACATATTTATTTATTTATTTCTTCTTGACAATAACAGCTTCTGAATTACCATGTCACACAAACAGCCATGTGTACGGCCCCATAAAGGATCCCTTTCCTCTCCCTCATCTGCCTCCTTGGTGATACATCACTCTCTTACACTTTGCCTTTCAATGAGATTGTAAGATTTTGAAAGGAAGATCCTATCCGTAAATGATGCACCAAAGCTAGTTGAAAGCTAGCATATTGATAAGTGTATCACTATTCCCCACATGAACACTGGTACTGAACAGGTACCAGTGAGAAATCCGCCTTTTATATATATCTCTATATTTACATTCACTGCCACTAAATGGGAATCACTCTATGTGAATCACTATAAAATTTGTCTACACTGATACTAGCTGGCATTGTAAAATATTTGCAATACCTTCATAGATAGAACACATTGAATAATGCCTCCCTACTGCTCAAAGACTGCCTCAGCATTCTAAGGGAATTTGCAAATTTCAGTACTTCTCTGAGGTGTCCATTTTGCCACTGCATTGTCACTGGAGATGTAACAACACAGTATACAGTGTATGGCAACTGTAAAGTAACAGTTCACTTTTCCCACTGCTATTCCACAATGTTCCAGCTTACATTTCAGCAATGGTTTGAACAGCTGAGAGCCATGTGCCAGCTGTAGAAAACACCAGTTTCAGGCCTGAAAGCATAGGTCAGCACAGTTCAGGCTTCTAATTATCCTTAATATCTTTTTGAAACACTTTTTTTAATGCCTGGTTCTATCAAACAACCTTCCACAGATTTAATTCCTGAAATACTAGGACACATCTCCAGAGAAACATATCAAAATAGTTTTATAAAATGAATATATAAAATATTTTTTTCATGTTTGTCTTCAGTTTTGCAAAGTTACTTGATGAAACCAACACCACAAAATAGGGCAATTAGCTGCATTTATTATGTCATATTTATTATGTCAGGGATTTCTGTCTCTCTTTTTCTCTTGAAAAATCTCTCTCAAAAAATAGGTATAGGAATGAAGTAAGTCATTATGTATTCCAGTCAAAGGCTACTCTGCTTCTTCGTTCTTTCCAGAAAGCCTAAATTACTCCTGCTATCTCATAGTGTTCTACAAATGCTTTGTCTTTGTCCCTTTTGATTTCAACTGCTGCAGACTTAAAGAAGACACACAGCATGGACTGAATTATACTGAGGGAACTTTCACCTCCAGAAATATTCGAGCTTCACAGCACAGTCCCTTCCATTTCAAATCCTTGTCAGTAATCATATGAAAGAAAAGTGTAACTGCTAAGGCCATGAACAAGCAACAGAAAGAGACATCAAGAAGAGAAAATCACAAACAGTATAGACTACACAGGCTTGATCAGAAGGAGCAAAAAGAGATGACTTACAAAAATAATTCAAACAAAAATCAAACTCCTTTTTTCACATGAAGCACTTAGACAATCTGAAAATGAGATGGTTTCACAACCCTGCCCTGAGCAGTATGGTTATTGCCATTCACGAGGCATGAAAAAATTTTGTGCAGGCCATACTCTTTCAAATTATGGAATAAAGGAAATGGTTGCAGATGCAACAAGTGATTTCATAAAAAAGGTGCTTTATACTTTCCATGACTGGAAAATACACAGCAGGCTATATCACCAGAAAGACTACAACTTTGCAGCTCATATAAGGCTATCTAAGCTGGCACTAAACTGTTAGATTTCAATACTGTTTTAATCATTACACATAGTGGATCCAGCAACACAAGTATTTACCACAGGGTCTGATGCTAGTATTTCAGCTGTCCTTAGAGTTTTCTGCACCCTAACTCAGATACATTTACATAACCACACTTTGACAACTCTCAAGACCTACCAGCAATACCTATATAGACTTCAAAAAAGTTAGCACTTCCCGATTCACTCAGATTTAAGCACTTCAAAGACTGTTCCCCAGTTTGTAGTCAATAACCTTTAAGTTATTCCTGGAGACTGACAGAAGTTAGGAAAGGCTGACTTTTCACTCAGCATTTCCATTAGGTTGTGCCCATCTCTTATGATTAACTTTGGTAAGGTTGGCCAGACCATGCCAGCATTCATGTGAATGAGATAATTATAGACACAAAGGGATTTTACAGTGTTGACTTTGTTAGCCAAATTAGCTGTCGGTGGTGAGGGCTGCAAGACACCTGTTATTCTTTCACTTCCTAAAAGCAATTTGGTGAAACCAGTAGTGTTTATGGCTATAAAATGAAACACTGGAATAAATTCTTGATTTCAGACAGTCCAGGCATAATAAATTATTCGACGTCTACTTAACATTATCTCTGGAGAAATGAAGAAATGGGAGTAAAAAACTATTTCTATCAATACAAACCACTTAATGATTCTGGAAAAGAAAATACTAAAGTACCTATTTTAGTTTTGTGCCTAAAAGTGAATGGAGAAATGTGCTGGTTTGAAAGC
>VWPU01011633.1:402500-553396 GCA_013398955.1 Callaeas wilsoni | reverse complement strand
GCCGCGGGCGGGGAGCGGGCGGGGCGATCGCCCCGCGCCGGGCGGCTCCTCCCACGTGCGGCGGCGCGAGCACACATCCCGCACGTAGCCGGCGTATTAATCAGCGCGGGGCCATCTGCCGCCCTCCTCACCGCGGGCGGGGGCTGCCCGCGCCCTTCCCGCACGCCCCGGGGCGGTCCCGCACGCTGCTGGGGCGCCAGCGGCAGTAGCAGCAGCGCAGGGCTTCGGCAGCACCGCCGCTCCCGCAGCGCCGGGCCGCGGTGCGTAGCCGAGCCCGCCGCGGCGAAAGTTTTGCCTCGCCTCGCCTGGCCCCGCGCCGCGGCGGAGCCCCTGCCCGGCTCGGCCTGGAGCGGACGGCGGCCCGACGGGCATCGCCTCCCAGCGCGGGTGCCGGCAGAGCAGCGGCGCGCCCGTCCCTGCCGCGCCATGCCGCTGGGGCACATCATGAGGCTGGACCTGGAGAGAATCGCCCTGGAGTACGTCGTGCCCTGCTTGCACGACATCGGCTTCTGCTACCTGGACAACTTCTTGGGGGAGGTGGTGGGGGATTGCGTGCTGGAGCGGGTGAAGCGGATGCACCGCGACGGGGAACTGGCCGACGGGCAGCTGGCCGGCCCCAGCCGCGGTGTCGCCAAGCGACACCTCCGCGGCGACCAGATCAAGTGGATCGGAGGCACGGAGGAGGGCTGCGAGGCGATCAACTTTCTCCTCACGCTGATAGACCGGCTCGTAATGTACTGCGGGAGCCGGCTCGGCAAGTACTACGTGAAAGAGCGATCCAAGGTAAGGGTCCGCGGGGCCCCGACCTCCTGTCCGCCCGCTGGCACCGGCTCCCAGCCGGCCCGACCCGCCTCGCAGCTGCCGGTGGGACCTGCCGGAAACTTTCCACGGGCACTTGCCCGCGGCGCGTCCGCGCTGTCGGCGGGTGCCTGTGGCTCGGGCAGCCCCGCGGGGCTGTCCCGCAGCACCGCCCCGGGTGGCGGAGGCGCCGTGCGCTGCCCGAGGGACTCCCGTGACGGCAGCCGCTCTTCAGCCCTTGCCGCCGGCGGCCCTGTGGGGGGGTCCGCTGAAAGCGGGGCCGCCCACTGCGGGTCCGTCGCCCCGCCGGTGCCAGCAGCGCTCCGAGGCAGCTCCTCGCTGCTCCCCTTGCTGGGATTTCGCCGGGCTCTTCGGCTGCCGAACACGGCCAGTCCCTTGCCTTTTCCCCTGTGTGACACCCGCCATCACTTCTCAGCCGTCCCAGGAGCCGCAGGCTGCTCCTCGCTTCTCGCGGTGGGGCTGGAGCTGGCTGCACCCCGCTGCTGCTTCTGCTCATCCCAGGTGCGGACAGGGTGGACCAGTGCGGGGCGTACCCCACCGAAAACGTCTAACCTTGACTACGTTTCGGGGGAGCAAGCTCTCCACTCCCTCCCTGCGAACGTGCCCCTGTTCTGATCCGATTATTTGGATGTTTTCGCCCATGTAATAGTATTATCCTAAATAGTTTCGAGGTTCCAACTCTTGCCGCCGTTCTACAGCTGAAGAGGTTATCTTTAGTGCATTGGGTATGCGCAAAATACGAGATGTTTCGTTTGAGCACAGCAAACTTCTGTTTTAAAGACAAAAGTTTTTTTTCTAGGCTTTCTCAGAAATGGAGAGGACACTTGTATTATAGGACACCTGTATTATTGGTTTCTCTCCCAACGAAGTTTATTTGCACTTGCGATGCCATTAGTTTGGGGATAACGTGTCTTTTCTTTCCTTGTCTGTTTTGCTGTGGCAAAGTGAACTAGCTTGGAACTGAGTTTACTTTGTTGGCCTGAATGCTGAAAACATCCTTATTTCTTTATTTCTAACTTTACATAGTACATTTTCAAATGGTCCACTGCTTTTAGAGATATGCCAGAAACAAAACCAATGAAACTTAGGCATTTCTCTTGATCCTAACTTGCACTGGTCTAAGGGCATGTGTGAGTGGTACTGAGATTCCCCCCTGAAAAATGAAGAAAAAAGTACGGTGATGTTTACCAGTTGCTTGGGAACACACTGAAACCTGTGCATGCACCTCCTCACATTTCCACACAGTAGTGGGAATAATAAAAGGTTGAAACATTGTTCCTTATGCTTAGCTCCACTGAATTACTGATCATCAATTCAGTTAAAGCTTGGGTAGATATGTTTTAAAATGTGGGTAGATTGGATTTCACTTATTCCTGTTGAGAGCCTGATATTAGGAGGTATAAATAACCATCCTGCCTTGGCACACCTTTAAGGTCATTCTCATCCTTTCTCTGGGTGACTTCTGTTTACCTGTTTACTACTGAAAGTGCATTTCTGGCTAAGAGGGTATGTGAGGAGTGATGGGGAGTGTGTAAAGGGTGGATATTGAGGGGGGGTACTTAAAAGTTGGATTGGAGTGAAAGGAGGCTGTCCAGCCTTTTTACAGTGTATTTGGAAAACAAATCAGCTGGATGAATGAAGGCTGTTGGCACTGGCTGGGAAGAAGGGTCTTTTGGGCAGTGACTTTGGGTTGTGGAGATGATTTTAAAAAAGAGTTGTGGTGTTTTTGAAGTCATTCTTGTACAAATGGTAATAAACAGGACAGAACTTGTTTTATAAATAGACACCAAGCTACTTGCCATAGAGAGAGACTTCTGGCTCTTGTGCTTTAATGTGACAGTTGTCAGACTCTGAACAGCGCATGGAAGTGCTAACAACAATCCAGGACTGAAAGGGACTCAGTATCTCAATACCGTTCGTAAAACTAAATGCAGAGAAATTTTCATCAGATGTTAATAGTAACCAATCCCCTTGTTATAATAATAAGTACCATGGTTATGTGAGGCCCTGGAACAGCAGCTGCTGTCTGTAACTGAGATGTGGGACGCCTTCAGCAGGAAGATTATTCCTGTGACTAACAACTGACTGCTATAGTGCATGCAGGTTCCCACGTTGCTTTAAGACATTTCTCTTCCACCATTAAACCTTCCCATTCTGCTTATCATCTGAAGTCTTACGAATGCATACACACAAATCTCAAATTTAAATCCAGCATATTTTTATTTTATCCGATGGATTATACATGTAAATGAATGCCCACCAAACTTTCACAGCTTAACATTTGTAGGGATGTGGGGTGTTCATGGGCAACTGGACCAGAACTTCTTTGTTGGACGTGTGCTGTTTTAATTTACTGTTTTGGGATATAGACATTAATCAGAACTAAGAGTTCAGAATGATTTGTTTAAAATGTAAGCCTTTAGGTACTTAGTAACTCAATTTATCATGAAAATATACTTATGTCATATCAGCCCATCATTATTTAAAGGTTTATACTTTTAAATAAGTAGTATGACTTTAGTCTTCAGCCTAAGTGTTGGAAGAGGGTGAGAGATTTGCCTGGTAAATGAATTTATGTCAGATTATGTCAGTTTTGTGTGAAGTGCTTCATATTTTTGTAGCTACATAAACATAAGACATGAACAACTTTTGTCCAATAAATGAAATCTTCCTTGTAGCTAAATGAGAGAAATAAGTCAGTTAGGATTGGGCTGTTTCCAAATTAATTTCAAGTGCATTTCAAGAAAGTTAGGAGTGCATGAAAGAGAATGAAAATTTTCCTTCTGTTCAGTAGTGCTGTATATTCATAGGAGCTGTTGGTTGACATTTGAGGGCTGGTCATGAAATGTAACCTTTCATCTTTGCAGACCAGTGATACAAATCTATCTTTGGTGTAAGTGATATTTTAAAATACTAGCTGGTTAAATGATCGAAACATGGTTAAAGGTTGATGGACCCAATGCACTGCTTGTTGGCTTTTGCATTCTCATCAACTAGTCTCCATTTTCTAGTAAGATAATACAATGGTTCCCCTTTTCTAGTAGGTAAATGGCTAAGGACATCACTGAGGCATAATTGACCAAAGTTCAGTCCTCTCCTCGGAGTGAGAAGATTGATGTCCTTTTGCAGAGGGATGTTCTGGCCTGAGGACAGAAGTCACTCTGTTTTTGAGGACCTGTCACTACTCTGCTGGAGCTTTACTTGGTGTAGAAAAGCTGGTGGGTGTTTGGGGTCAGAAGCAAAGCTGCAGCTTGGTCTGTGAGGCCAGTCACCCAGAGTGCCCTCTGGATCAGGTGGTGCTCCAGGGACTGCAGGTGAAAGGGTGACGTGCTGCAGCTTCTAACTCCCTAGGTCCCAAAGTTCCTTCTTGGGGTTAACTAGCATTTGCAGGGGCTTGAGGGGGTGCCCTGTAGAAAAACACTGTACTATAAATAAGTAAAAGCAGTAACTTTTTATTTTTTAAGGCAGGAAAGTATTCCAGAGGCGAAACCATTTCAGAAATCTCTCCTTCAAGATTTGAGAAATGTTTTGGTGGTGGGTGGAGTGTCTTTGGAGAGTCTTCTTTCTTTTTTTTTTTTTAGACGCTGTAGAGGCTGGGGGATCTTGGAAGTCCCTGATGTGAGGAGGCAGGGGACAGAGTACGGCAGGAACCAGGTTGGCTGGCTAGTGCGTGGAAACGTAAAAGTTGTGTTTGCAGTGGGGTGTCCGAGTAACTCATCTGTGCTAAGAGGCTGTGGTATTCCCCTTTTCTCATTTTGCCTCTGCTGGAGAAGGGCAGCTCTCCTTGTGGCTGGGCAGGGTCCCAGAGCACCGCCGTCAGTGCCTGCTGCCCTGGGCTACCTGAGCTGAGTCAGTGCTTGACGTGCGTTGGTCCTCACGGCGACGGGTGGAAGGTACTTTGAACTGGTGTGGCTGCACTCTGAGTGGACTCTGCACCTTGTCGTGAAAGCAGCATGTCCTGCTCTGAGTCACAGATACTCTCTTGGGTACCACCAAGGGCTGAAATCCATGTCAGGGCTGCCTCTGGGGACCTTGAACCCATCTTGCACCTGCTGGACACCGGTGTTTCCTGCTGGTTAGAAAATAAAGCAAGAATTCATAATCTTAAGAGCTGCTCTGTGTTGAAGGAAGCCCATGACTGATGTTTTCAGCTCAAAACAGAACTGCTCGCATTCAGTGTCAAGTGTATGGCCTGAAGTTAGAAAAAAGTGTTTTCAGTGTGAGATTAGTTAATTTAGAAGTCCCTGTGGGATGTGAACCTTTTAAAAAACTTGCTTCCTCTGCTTGTTGCCATAACACCACCCTGCTCATCCCACCCTGGTGGATCCTCTCTGATGGTCACAGGAGAAGTAGGTCTTTTGTGGTGACAGTTCATAGCTAGTGAGTGTTTGCTGGAAACCAGAGTGGGTTCTTCTGCCTGTCACATGATGAGGTGTTCCTGGTAGGTTTTGAAACATGGTCTGCCTAGGAGGTTGTTACCAAGATTTCTGTTCCTGAGGATTAAAGAAATGGATGAGATGTCACAGGAGTAGTTTTACAAAGTCCCTTGTAACTCATGTAATGAGGTAAGGTTTATATATGCATTTATATATGAAGAAAGAAAAGTGCTGTTGTCTAACATTCAAATTCTATCCTTTGCAATTAAAACACAGTGAAATGCTGAATTTTCTGACTTGAGGAAAAGATTTGAAGAGTGGGATAACAGAAAACTATAGCTGTAGTAGGCTGAAGAGCAGTACTGCCTCTTGAGATATACTGGTTTATTGTATGTTAGAAAGTATTTTTGATACTTGGGTAGCAGCATCCCTTGCAATTAGTTTACAATGGGAGGTCTGATGAATACCACCATCCAGAAGAAATATGCATAATTTCTTTCTTCTAATCAAATGCACATGTTCTGGCATAATGTATAAGTTCAAATCTGTTCTTCTGGCCAGCTGCCGGCAGAGTCCAGAGCCACTGGAACTGTAAATACAACAGACAAGTCATTTTATGATAGGAAACTGAAGAATTCAGCATTGGCACAGATCCTAGTGTGGTTGCTTTGGCTCAGTGTCAAAGCTGATGTTTATATCTCTGTTTGTCAAGCAAGATTAGTTAGCCTGGTTAATTATACACAGGAATGTATAATTTTTACTTGACAATCAGATGAGTATAAACTTGGGCATATTAACACTTGTTTTTGTTCTTCACCAAATTATTCTCAATGACTTTTGAAACTTTCAAAAGAACTACTTCTCTGAAAGAGGCACTTGGAGAATCTTTTGGATTAATTCTTCTTTCAGCAGGGACAGAGTATTGGAGAAATGGATCAGTATTTTACAGACAGTGGTGCACATATCTGTAAATAGGTTCAGAAGCATGGGAAGCCTCTAGGGAATGGTGTTTGAGTTAATACTCAGGTGCTGAAGTTGCAAGCAGCTTGAATTCAGTACCTGTTATGTATCATCACTCTTAAAAACCTGACTGTAGTGCACTGGCAAACTTATTTCATGGTAGGCAGTGGCAAAACATGCTGCCTTCAATGTGTGTTACACCAGAGCCTTTGGCAGCCAGGTGTCTTCTCTCGGTCCTCCTTTCCCCCCTCCTGCCTGAGGAGAAGTCTGTATCCACCCAGCAACCTTTATCACACTGTGCCAGGAGCCTGTCCATGTACTTTACAGCCATAGTCCCAGAAAAAGGCAGAAGGTGGTTAATCCTATAAGTGAAGAGAAGTGTCAGCGCTCTCAGGCAATGTCAGGATATGAGTGGTCAGTTTATCCTGAGTTTGTGCATGTGTTTGTGGCATCAGGGCAATTTTTTTTGTTGTTGTCTGTAGTTTTGCAGTCCAGCAGTTCTTTTTGAGTCTTGCTAGGCTCTGGTGTTACACAATGGTGGAAAAGTAGTGAAGTTTTTTCACAATGTCTCCTATACTGGTCGTGCATTTTCTGCAGTAACTTCTTATTCATTGCTGTGCCTGCTGTGATAGCAATTCTTGCTGGTACCATATCAGCTCTTAATGCCAGGGACTTGCAGAGGTTGCCTTACTGGTGTGCTGGCCAATAGCTTGATCACTTGCAAGCCGTAAATAAGTATGTGCCTCTCAGTTTGCTTTTTTTATGGGGACTCATTGCTCACTGAATGCCAGTGTAACTGTAATCCAGGTGGCATTAAGGCCTCTGTCTATGAGGAGTGTTTGTCCTTTGCACTCAAGGGGGTGTGTGCTGCATCGCAAGGTGCAGTATCCTTGGGAAAGCCACTGGGGAAATTACAAGATTCAGAGTTCAGTGCCCTGTTCCACTGAGCTTGCATTTTGGGAGGGAGGAGAGTTGGCCATGGAATCACACAATCAGTTTAGAAAAGACCTCTGAGATCATTGAGTCCATGCTGTGACCAAACACCACCATGTCAACTAGACCACCTAAGTGCCACACCCACCACCTCCCTGGGCAGCCCAGTCCAGTATCTAATCACTCTTTCTGTGATGAATTTCCTTGTAATGATCCTTGCTGTTAATATTTGTATGCCTTTTCCCAAGGTAATTGTTAATGAATGATTCAGTCTATTACATACAGTTCATTGCTAATAGCAATATATGTTAAAATGGACATTGATTCTCATAACACTGATGCAATGCAGGAGGTACACAGTAGAAGTGGCCTGTTTTTTTGCATTAAGGATTCCAGCTTAATCCCAATGTCTTTATTTGATTTCACACTCTTTAAACTCTTCTTTCTTTGACTTCCAAATTTATCTGAATGGTGACTCAATGTAATACAGTTATTCTGCATGTTAATTCCTGAGAAATTTGCTTGATTTATTACATGGAAGTATCTTCTCCATCCTCTTCCATATTGCACAGAGTTTTTTAAAATTTTTTTTCCTGAGGTGTGGTGGTGGTGTTTAACAGTACTGCAAGTCCTTCCCATATGTGTGTGGAAGGGATGAGAGAGGGAGGAGGTAATACCACAATGATCCAAGTATGAGTGCATTTTTAATTAGATGAATTTTTGATGTTTGCTGAACAAACTTGATAACACCTGGAAGAGATCAATACTTTCATCAAATGTTTCAAGATGACTCTTACTAAGACAAGGTACTTTCTTCTTTTTTGTTTCTTTCAGGTATTCACTTTTTTCTGCTCCTCTTGCAATGGGATTGACTTTTCCTATTGTGTAACAAGCCAGGGCCAAGTGGTCCCTTGGCACCAGCAGGCCCTGTAGGACTTACCCATCTTGCAGTGGATGGCTTGAGAGAATGAGGAGGTTAGGGAGGGAAGCTGAGGAGTAAGTGTTACTGGTTTTAGATCTGTGGAGAAGAAGGATGTGTGCACACCACCTTGAGGGAATTTAAAACCCTGGATTGGATTTGTCATGACTGTAATCCTTCTGTTACAAAGCAGAAGACTGAAAAAACATGGTTAGAAAGCTGCCAACTGCACTGTCTCCCTAAGCTTCTGTGAAAAGGCCTTATTGGTAAGGTTTATTAGTAGAGGAACTCTTGGGAAGAGGTGTTTTGGAAACTGCTTCTGGTACCTGTGCCTAGGGCTGATGGCTGCTGTGGTGGGCTCCAGGGTGAATAACTGATGCAGTGGTACAGAATGTGGTGGGGCTTGATAAAAGATTTTGACTGATGCATAACACTACGTAACAATTTGGTTTAAACCTTTTATTGCTTTGAAAAGAGATTACAGAGTTGGTCAGAAAAGCAGGAAGGGCTCTCTGTTCAGTCAGTGAGGTGAAGTAAGATCATGAAGGAGGCTCATGCCAAGTAAATCATCTATCTCCTACTGTTTAAACTATTCACAGGCACAGCATTCCGTCAGCACACCACTCGTGATCATTCCTGTGAATGATTTGGAGAGAGCTGTAAGCTGTTTCCCCTCCATCACTCACACATATGCATCTACTATCTCTAAGTGACAGAAAGGAGCTTTTTCCCCTACAGTCATTTTTCTCTCGACATTGTGCTTTGATAAGATTAGTAGGTGAATAAACTTAGTGCCAACATGCAAAGCACTTAGTAGAAAGCAGTTGATTAAACAACCTACTTGTTGCTCTGATTTTTCACAAATAAAGTAATGCAAGAGATTTATGCTGACCGTAGTGGTTCCATGGAGGCTTACTAAATGTTCATGTTTAGCCACCCAGATAAAAATGAGTAGTGTAAATTACAGGAGTACAGCGTAGCACTCTATTTGCATTGACTGGAAACAGCACAGTTTGTTCAAAGCTTTGCAGTTGGAAATGGCAGAGTAGCAGTGTCTTTTGCCAAACATCAGAGAATTGCATCTTACTTTGCAGCAAAAAAAGATAACCATTTTGAGTCTTGTATCTATCTAGTTCATGTGAATCCTTTGGTCAAAATAAATAGTCTGTTTTCTGTGCTTTCTTTCTGGACCTGAAAATCCAAACAAGATATATGTCTGCATTTTTCCTGTCTGTAAGTCATAATATAATTAATCATTGCTTATGTGTTCTTGCACTGTAATTTTTTATACAAAGCGATAAGACAAATGTTTTTAAAATTTTGGCTCCAGTTCAGCAATTTACTTAACTACTTTTTCTTAAAGGCTCTTTCAGATCAATGGGACCTGAAGCACATATTCTGGTGCTTGGCTTAGACTATGCTAGAATATGTTTAGAAAACTTCAGGAAAAGTTGCATTTCTTGTGCCATCCTTGGTTTTTGTATAAATTTTTTTCTTACATTTGAAATGCAGGTCATCTTTTACGTGGTCTCTTGGGAGGCAGCAAGGAACCTTACTTGATGAAATAGATACTAGTTAAGATTTTTATCGGACCTTTGCAGCTGACTGTCTTATGGCAAGCTTGTCTTAATACCATTAACAGCAGCAGTTATTCCAGTAACACATATGGAGAGATAGGCAGTGCATGGTGGGGAATGCCATACTGAATGGGAAAAGCCTGGGGTGTGAGAACAGTGGGCTTTGTGGTGGTGGAGGTCAGCATGGAGTTTCCTGACTGCCTTGAGACTCCAGGGAGTGAAGAAAGCATCTTGCACAGCCCTTCACTGGACCATGTGGGACCTCCAGAAAAAGTAGAGCAGAACCAGGAGAATTTGAGAGAGAAGATATTAAAGAAGTGGTGGAGGTGGGGAGGTGTCAATTAGTCCTGAACTTGCCTGTTCCTGGGTTGTTAACAGTCCTAGGGTGTTGAGCTTGCTGCTGAAGACTGTATGTGTAACTGCACCTTCCCCTTCTGATTTCCCACAGGAAATCTGGTAGAAGTGGTTTGAAAAGTGGAAAAAGGAGAAGCTTCACTACAAATGCTGTAACACGTCCTGCTTTAAGACATAAAAGCCATGTCATATAAGTAGATGTGCACAAACAGGACAGAGTCCCCCAGAATGCATTGATAACTCTGTTTTTGACAGTATTCACCAATGTTTCCACCTAAGTAAATTAACTTACCCTCTGTCATCTGCTGTGTGGAGCATGTGCATGGTGTCTCTGAAACAGGCCAATAGGAAGGGTCACTGCCTGGTTAACTGTTTTACAGACTTCCTCTTCATGAAGGAGCAGTGAGAGCATTTGTGAATGCTGGTCCTCATTGCCAAATTTGGTGTAATTCAACATTTCATGATGGTCAAACACTGAAGAGTTAAAGTTGTGCATTTTACCAAGATATTTGAGTGCATAACTTGATTAAGTGGTGATCTAAAGGCTCAATGCAGTCTCACATTTGCACTGATAATTTCTTGGCAAGAGTAAAAATGTTGGGGTTGTTTTTTTTTTTTTTGTTTACACTTGGATGTCTGCAACTGAAACAAATACATTTTTTTTTTCTTTGCTGGCACTTGGTTAAAAGCATGTTTCATACTGCTTACCATCTGTAGAAGCTACTGCTGCTAGTTATAAGCTGTATTAGAATAATGTTTTGGCTGCAGTTAGAAAAGGCACTGGTTGTGCCAATGGTGACTGTAGCTATGGGCAGACACAGTACCTACTTGACCCCCACACCGAAGTGTGCATATGTAACCCTATAGCTCTGCCTCCCTCTCGAGTATCTGTCCTGCTTTCCCCCTCTGTGTTTCCCACCACAGAGATGCATTTGTGCCCCACATCTCTAGCAAAGCCAGGTGCAGGACCCCCACCAAGTGGTTTCTTACCCCTGCTCTTGCCACAGCCTGTCATGCTTACACAGTCACTATCTCTTATCTCCATCCCAGGGAAGAGACAGGGATGAGGGCTGCTTCCTCTGGCTGCCCAACCAGCTGGCATCCTGGGAGAGCAGCCTCTGTCCAACCTCCAGCTTGGCTCAGCCTTGGCTTCCCCTGTGGTGGCTCTGAGTACATACTGCTCTTGTCACATTGGCTGCCAGAAGAAAGATTATGGAGAGGAAGAGGAAAAAGGAGGGAAGTGAGCCAGAAAGACCACTCCAGGCTTTCTGCATCCTCAGGAAACATCCTGAACTCACACCAGAGACTGCCTCCTTTGCTCAACAGTTGCAGTGCTTCCTGCAAAAACTGCCTTAGATGCCATAGAACATTATTGCTGTAGGACTCGGTCCTGAACTGGGCCTTGAGAAATCTTCTGGCCTGCTGCTTCAGTGGGTTGTGGTGGTGAGAATGACTGGGTAAGGCTCCAGAGGGAACTGCAGCAAAGCAGAGCAGCAGGTGTGAGCAGGCTGAAACCTGTCAGGCATGGCTGTGTCCCTGTGCAGGGCTACTGCCTCAGCAGGAGAGTCGAAGCCTGTGTCAGTGGCCACAACGCAGCTGGCCTTTAGGTTGGTCTCTTCTGTCAGGTGGTGGCAGCATAAATCCATGGGAGACACTTGACCAGTGGAAAAAGGGAAGTGGGAATTCAGCAGCTGATATTCAAATCCAGAATCCAATGTTGTCCATGGCTGGGTTAAGGAGCAGACTTCCTTGTTCAGTTGAGAGATTTTGTGAACATCTTTAAGACGTGCAGATGTAAGGCTGGCAGTCAGTTTGTGGTGAGTGCATGTCTGTCTATGCATGCTTACTTTGCTCAGAGGTGCCGAGTGTCCATCTACGCATACCTTGGTGGTGCTGCAAGTACCAGCTGTGTAGATGGTGGAGAGGGAAGGCACTAAAACACTTAGGAAGATGTTTTTGATTTTTTTATCGATACATTTTATTGCCTAGCCTTACAATAAGTGTACAGTTACAGTATTACAAATTTGCCTTGAATCTTGCTTCCCTTTCCTGCACAGAAGATGGTGTGTCACTGAATACACATCTATCCGCTTTAATTGAGAGATTGCACTGTTCTAAAGTGCACATGTAGACAGAGCAGTACAACTGTGTGCAGGCGAAGCCTTAGAGGTAAAGACTACACGTTATTGAACCATAGTAGAAATTATTTCTGATGGTAATTTGTTACAGATAATTTTAATGGGTTTTACCCTTAAATATTCATTCAAAATCTTATGCAGGATACTGTTATCTGGGCAAGGTCCTCTGTAAAGGTATGGATGAGCAAAAGATGTGTGGGTAGTGAGTGAGACGGCTTCCTTCCAAAATTAGCATAGGAGATAACTGATCTCATCAATTAGCATTAATTTGGTGCTACTGCTGTGATAACAAGCACTTGAGAACGTTGATCTCTGTTTATGCAGCACAGTGATGTCTTAGCAGCCTCAGAAGCCCAAACGGCTCTGACAGGGAGGACCCTTGAGGCATATTCGGGGTAGCTGCCAAGTGTGATGGTGCTTCTCTGAACCCTGCATTCCTCTCTGGCAGTGGAAGGTGTTTTTCACTGAGCCAAAGGGTGCAAAGGAAAACATCTCCCCCAGTGTGGTGCTGCCTCTGATGCGGTGGGATCATGCAGGGTCACAAGAGGTGTCCTGGATGGTGGCCTCAAGGAAGGACTGTTCCTCCCGTCCCCTTGGCACACCTGCTTCATCAGAGGTGGTGGCTCATCACCTCTGCCTGCCAGGATGTCCAGGGCTGCTCCCGGTGAGCTCCCGGGAAGTGTTTGAGGTGCTGCATACCAAATATGAGCCGATAAAAGTTTTGTGGGCAGTGTTGCTCACTTGCCCTGTGCCCACAGGCTAAAAATAAGTGGATAATAATAAGAAAAGGATGTTGGCAGCTCAGGCAGCTCCAAGAGCAGCAAAAGTTTGCCTGTGTTGTGGCTGTCTTCCCTGACCTTTATTAGTGCAACCACAAGAGCATCAAAATATGCAGTTCTTTACATGTTGCAAAAAACAAAGTGGTGTAATCCTCTGGGTGACTAGTAGCAGAACTGAAAAGGTCTGACATGCTGATGAAGAATGAAAGGCTGGAATATTTCAGGAACTGTGAGATTATCTTTCTACCTCACAGATGAGAAATGTTCCTCAGAGGATGTCTGTGCTGGTTACCAGGCTTTTATTCCCTGCTGAGAAACTGAACATACAGGGACAGTCCTTACCGATTTCCTTAATGAGCTTGCACTTATTTACGAATTTGCCTTTCTGCGGGGGTGGTGCTTGTCACAGTGTCCCCCAGGGCTCATTACAGGGGATGCTTTCTCCATTTGCATCAATTGCTGAGGATGCTTTCTCATTAGTGCAGCTTGGCCAGGTTTGGTTCTTTGGGGAGAGGAGAGGACTGAAGGAGTTTTCTGGGTGATGAAAGAGGGCTTCAGCAAAAGGCAAAAATAATCCTAAATGTAATTAGACAGTATTTTTTTTTTGTTTTTGAAGTGTGGGATCTAAGCCTCTGTGCCTGTGTTTGCAGCCCAGGAGGGAGGGACAGCCCAGTAAGAACGAGAGCTGAGAAGTGCCTTGAGCGCCTGTGTGCTTGCTGCGTGTGTGGGTTTCCCCTCTTGCCTCCGCAGCCTCTCTCTGAAGTGCACTCTGGAGTAAAGTTTGCATTTGATCGCCGATCGCCTCACGCTCCGCACGTAGCACTGTCGTTAAGCCATCATCTCGCTGGCCCCGAGCCAGGGCTCCGAGGCGCAGGGGCGGGCGGTCTCTCTAAACTGAACAGCCTTTATTGATACATCGATGCACTGCGCATGTTTACAGCTGCTAATTGGAGACTTAATCTGAATATCCTTGACTGAACTAATTCACTGGCAATAGCCTTTTAAATTTCAGGTCCTGCCGTGATGGTATGCCTGCTCTTCACAGCGCGCTAATCGCTTCTGGAGCGGTGTTGCCGCTGTGTGCGTGCAAGGCACAACGACCCAGTAACATCACAGACCAAAGCGTAGTTTTAGGTCAGAGGAGGATGTAAAATAAAAATCTTGCCTGATTTTGCATTTGCAGAAGATGAGAGAAGCACTTGAAGTACTGGAGAAGAGTGTTAATTGACATGTGCACAGACATATGTAGATTAATTAAGCATACAAGAAAGGAGGTTAATTCTTTTAATTATTAGAACAGGTGAAGATGCTCACTGCAAGGACAGTTGTGATCCTACGGTAGTTTCAGATTTGTTTCCTTAACTTTCAGTGTTCTGTTTTCTCCTTGCTGTGCCCAGAGGCTGAATACAGAGATTTTGGGTGGTGGTCTGAAAGTAGTGTTAGTTTACTTGGCTTTTTAAAAAATGTGAGCAATGTAGACAGTATACAGTGGTAGATGAATGCCTGAGACTCTTTTGCTCTTGGAAACCTGAGGAACTTCCTCCATGGTCAGATCCTTTCAGAGTTTCTGAAGTGCCCCTTGACTTTAGGATCCTGTAGGATCCCAGGAAGTATCCAGCAATGGGGACAGCTCAACACAACTCACTACTGTCTCCAAAGGCTGGTCCGCAAATGCTCCCTGTTCTCTTGACAGTTGCAGATGGCTGCTGCCTACACGAGGCACGGCTGTTTCCTGCCTTCCCATTTCACAGTGGCACTGCTCTGGCAGCCAGCTTGAACCTGAAGGGCATCCAGATTTATTTCTAAGTGTGTGTTCTGTTAAGAAAAATAAAAAAAGTAGTCACGGTCTGAAACAGTCCTTCATATTAATAGGCTATGAAAAACTAAATTTTGTTGCCAATCATTAGGAAAGCTTCCTAAACCCCATCACAGATTCATTTAACAGGGAGCTCATTTTTAAAGCAGCATCAATCTGTGCTCTGGCTTCCTTACAGACACATTCCATAAGATTTGAAAGGTTATTAGAGGCTCCTTGAGCTACAACTAGATAATATGCCAGTCATCAACAGCTGTGTGGCATGGAGATAATCCATGAACGGAGCCTTCATAGGTAGCTCTTTGTTTGTACCCTAAGTTCTTAGAAGAAATTTAACAAGCAGGAACAGTTTTCCATCTTACAGTAATCAGAATATTATCAGGTAATAATAGACTTTTGGTTGGTAAGCAAAAATAAACCAGTGTCTTAGCATCTTTTTCCTGCAGATGAGAGAACAGTCTTTCCCACAATTCCCACTCTGTCTATTCGTCAAAAAATTCTTAAAAAAGTGCTTTTATGTACCTGCAAAAAAGCAAGCAAGCAATGATGGCGCATGCAAAAGACTAAATAAAATTAAAAAAGCAGAGATGAGGTTTCAGCTCCTGGAAGATCTGAATCTGATGATCAAGCTTGCCTGTAAGCAAGGAGAAGCAAGTACCAGACCACCTGGCAAAAATGCTATCCATGGAAACAGGGGATTTTTTTATAGTTACAAGTAATAGTTTGATTGAAGACTGATAAGCAAGTTATGGTGAGTAAATGAGGGACCAGTTTCTCATGCAATACTGCCACTGAATCCTATTTCATGTGTTGCTTGACTGAAGCGAGCAGAATTTTACTCCCTCTTGGAACTGGTGATTCCCTTTCCAACAGGCAGTAAGCTAATGTCTCTGATTTGTTGGTGTTTCAATGTACTTTTCTTCCCTCTGTTCTTTCCCATCTCTATAGAGTATTAAGTTAGACCAATGTTCCCAGTTCATGCTTCAGTGTAGCAGTTGAATGTTTTAACTTTCTTAAATTTAAACAAACTAATATTTAATAATGTTCGTGAATATTTTATACTTAACCTTTATAAGCTATGTGGCAGAAAACACTTGAGTGCAATTGGGTGCAATAAGAAATTACTTAAGAAACACCCCATAGTGTTTGTGTGTCAGTCAAGCCTCAACTGAGAATCTTTTGTCTTTGATCATGCAATGTCAGACTTCTCATGTTCTTTTAATGTACAGTGTGCTGGGTGCTTTTCCCTTTCTGGTTGTAAAGACTGTACACATCTATAAACTAGAATCAGGTTGAGCACAATATATATTCAAAACTAAGACAATCAAGTGAACCCTGGTAGTCCTCATTTCCTAGAGGACTGGTCAAAAGTGATTTTTGTTTGCCCTTTGAGTTCAGAACTGAGAACCGCATATTGGGCTGAAATTTGGGAAGTGTACAGCCAAATAGAAATATGTATGAAAGCTGCAGTGGCTACATCACCGTTAATTCTTATTAATACCTTGATTTTCTAGACAGCCATCATAGTGATATTGTAGATCAGCATTGCTTTGTACCTATATAGAACCTTTCAACTAACTTTACACGTAACTTCTGAATTTAACTGTTTGATGTCCAAGCTGTACACAGAGATGATCTACAAAAGGGATCAAAAGTAGCTGCTGTTCAGCAATATAGCTTATAAATCTGGTACAGAAAATGGAAAAGCATACTATGGAGTCTTTAGCTTAGTCTGCAAGGATGGTTGGTGTTGGCAGGATTGAGTTGTACAGGTCAGGATTTTCTCTGCTGGTTGCAAAGATCATACTAATTCTGTGAGAAAAATACAGGATTAGTATGGGGTTACAATACCATCTATACAGTCTGCACTGGGAGTGCACTGGGACGCTGGCTTAGTGCTCATAGGCACAGAGAGCTGCTTCTTCTGACCTGGTGTCACCACTGCTTCCTATTAAGCACTGTTCATTTCCACTTAGAAACATCTTCTATCTGAGATAGTTTCTGAAATGTTCTGTTCCAAGTATCAGGCTGCTCTAGCATTGCTTGTTTTGTAAATCATGTCTCACAGCATGATCCTGGCCATCAGCTAAGAGAATTTGTTTTTCTCCTTGCTAGAAGCACTGGGAGGCAGGGAAAAATCCTCTCAGTGGAACAGTTGTTTTTTATCTGCCTTCAAACTTTGCTAGTGTCTTGCAGTTTGACTTGCAGATTTCTCTGGCTGACTTGAGTGTAATACTTGGACTGAATGATAGGTAACTTATTTTTGCAAGCTTCTGTGCAGTGTGGAATTTACTGATGATTCCTGGGTCCTTACTAAAGCTGGTAATTGCTGCTAATTTAACTTGTGGTTGATTTTCACCCTCTTGGGAAAGCTAACATCCCTGAAAATAACAGGGCAGTAACTTTAGTCTTGATTATTTGGTTTTCATTTTCCAAGTTTTGTAGGGTTTAATTTATGACTGTTGACTAGACTACAAGAGCGTTGGTCTTCATATGGTGGTGTGTATGTGTGACTCCAAAGGCATGCATCTGGATATCAGTTTTTAACTATTCAGCTGTTGTGTAAGACAAACTCTTCTTTTTTTAGCTTAGAAAAAGGGAGTGTTGCAGAAATTTTCTGAGTGCTTACACTGAGAGGTTAAGCCAACCAACAGCCATTGTAATAGATTGTATTGAAAAAGAAAGGCACATTCCTGCTCATTACTGCCTGCTATAGTTAGTTTGATTGGTTTAGGTTTGGAGCTGGTTAATGAAGGGAGGACTTGCTTCCAAAAATGGACTGTGCTCTTCTGGACACAACAGCCAAAAGTATAGGAAACATTTTTTACTAACACTCCACGTGCACACCTGGTAAATGGTTTGATTATTGTTATTGAGCCTCTGGCTTTTGTAACTAGACCGTGCACTAAACTGGCAAATACCAGTGTTCACAAATTACCTAAATTAAGTCTGGGTCACGCATCTCATCTCCTGTTTCTTGTTTGCTTTAAATGAATCCAAAAGTACTGCTAACAGCTGGAATCCCTGCTGAGGCCAGCTTGATCTGCTCTGGAGCTGCTCCAGCCATTGCTCTGATAAAACCTGATATCGTTTCAACAGTCTCTAGGAGGACCAGAATGATTTCCCTTCATTGTTTAAGGTTTCATTCAAATATTCGCTATGCCAGGAAAAAGGATATTTCACTTCTGCTTTTCTTCTTTTGCTTCTGCTACTAGAAAACTTTCTTGTCTTTGCTTTTCTGAAAGTTAAGCTATAGTGTGGTCACTGCTTTAGGATTCTGTGGGAATTGTTCCACTTAATCTCAAGAGACTGAGTGTTGCAGTTGCAAAAGGTGCACACTGTAAATAAATAAGTTATGCATCAATGTTGGAGACAAAGCACATGTTCTGCTAAGAGAACATATTATGTGAGGGAGGCCAGGGAAAACTCTGGCCTTTTGCCTAGATTTTCCATAGTAAATAAAGCACCTAAATCCCTTTTAGGATCTGCCCTTCAGTCTACTGTTCAGTGGCTTTTTGTTTGTGCCATTAAAAAATAGTAGTAATATTGGATTGATTTTTAGGCAGTTCAGTAATCTTGGAGTAATGTCTACTCTCCAAACAGAGACTTAAGGCTGCCATAATTTTGTGTTGTACATCGACTTAAAAACGAGGTATTATCAGTCAACAAAGTTGTATTCCCATCGTGCATCCTCCCTCTGGTATGGCGAGCACAGCTCTGCTGAGCTGCGCCTCGCTGGTGGTGTGAGTGCCCGTGCCCTGGGCAGCAGCTGTGCCGCGCCTGGCTCCCCAGCACAGCCCTCCTCCCTGTCCAGCTGTCGGAATCGCTGCCCCTTCTCCTTTGTACTCTTAGCTCTCAGGACGTGTTGGGTTTGCAGGGCAAGGTTTTGGTAGCTGAGAGGCGACCAGGGTTGCTTTTGTGAGCAGCTCCCAGAAGCTTCCCCCATGTCTGACAGAGCTGATGCCAGCCGGCTACAAGATGGACCCACCACTGGCCAAGCAGAGAACTTGGGAGTGAAGTTGAGCTTGGGAAGAAGGGAGGGGTAGGGGGAAGGTGTCTTAAGGTTTGGTTTTATTTTTCATTATCCTATTCTGATTTGATTGGCAATAAATTAAACTAGTTTCCCCAGATATGGTCTGTTCTGCCTGTGACAGTAACTAGTGAGTGATCTTTCCCTATCCTTATCAGCCCATGAGCCTTTCATCACATTTTTTTTTCCCCTGCTCAGTTGAGGAGGGGAATGGAGTGGCTTCAGAGGAACCAGGGCCATGTTTCCCAGTGTATGAGGATCCTGTTTCGCAAAAGGTTACTATTTTAATTGTTAGATCTAATGCAGCTCACTGCGCTACATTCACCCAGGGATGGGTGAAGGTGCACCTGCATGAGGTGCTGTGCTAGCGACTGGGATGGGGAAATGCACAAGGTGGGTTGTCCTCACCAGTGAGGGCACAGCTTCCTCAGACCATTTTTACATTGAAGATGCAGCTGACTTGTGGTTTCCACCAGACTCATGCCCTTAACAAGCTTCTTTTGAGCACTATGCTGTAGGCTGGCCCTTACTGCCATTATCAGGCTGATAGTGAAATGTAGTGCAGCTCTGGAGCCACTTGTAACAGCAGAGTGACAACAGAGCAGAGAGGATCTACAGCAAGGCATCTACCTAACTGCCAGGTGATGGCAGAGGGCTTATAACTTGGAATTAAAAGTACTTGCTTTTGTTTAGCATAATGTCCTGGCCCTGCAGGCCACTAGTCTCTAGGCATGTGTGGCCTGAGGTGTGGAGAGCAGGCCCTGGTGACTTTCTGCTGCCTGCAGGTACTGTTCTGGTGCTTGTTGTGGGGGGAGAAAGTTACTTCCTACATGACTGACTCCTGTGGATAGATTTTGTTCTTAGTAGCAGAGGGTTCAAGGGATCTTCTGCGCTGGCTGGCAGTAGCTTCTGTGCTGGTGTTTGTTGGCACAGTAAAATTTCCTTGATGATTAAACCAGCATGTGTTATACTCTACCTAGTCATGTCCTATGAGAACAGCATGGCTTTCACAAGTGCTTGGAAGAAGAAAACAAGACTTCAGGGGTTCCTGGATAAAAATTTCAATTGCTCTTAGTAAGGCCTATACTGTCAATCTCCAACTATCAATTACATAATCAACTGCGCATATCTGGTCATTGGGGCAGGTCATGCAAATGGTGCACAATCATATCCTCATTCTGTGGGACAGGCATGTAAAATGTTATATCCAAAGTTAGGATTTTCTGGTCTGAATGGATGGAAAACTAGATGGGTAAAAAACTGATTGGATGGTTGGACTTGGAGGGTTGTGGTCAATCAAACATACCTGGAGGCTGCTACCAAGTGGAGCACCACAAGGATCTGTCATGGGACCTGTCATGTTGAACACCTGTATGTATCAGTAACCTGAAACAGACGGCAGAGAGCACTCTCTTCAGCTGTGCAGAAGACACCAAACTGAGGGGGACCAGTTGATGCCCTTGAGGGCAAGGCTGCCACTAGAAGGAACCCAGATGGACTGGGGAATCAGGGCAACAGGAACCTTACGAAATTAAACGTGGGCAAATCCGACTCCTGCCGCTGAGAAGGAAGAGCCCTTTGCAGAAGTACTCACTGTGGGCTGCAAGCAGCTCTGCTTCCCAGGGGACTGTGGGAAGCCTCAGGTCATCCTGGTGAACAGTGAGCTGAACATGAGCCTATGGTGTGCTTCCTGTGCAGCTTATTTATGGGAGCACAGCATTTAGATTGAGGAGTGATTATGGCTCTCTCCTCATCTCTGCGGAAACCGCATCTGAACACTATCTGCAGTTTTCCACCTGAATTTAGTCCATTTCCCATCACTCTTGGTGCTAATACTGGCAACAATCTGGAGATGTCAGGGGAGTGGGAACAACACTTCTATTGCAACAGCTTTAGTGGTGATCAGTATGACTGCGGAGTGGCCCCAGTAGTGAAGAGTGAGTGAGACAAAGATACAGTATCCTACCAGCAGTCTCACCTGCTCTTCCCTGCATTCTGCTTAGGCTGCTGATCATGTCAGCTAAGTTTAATATGTTTTTGCTGTAAAAAACCTTTTAAGACCTGTTGATTGTCATGTGGTTTGGAGTAATTCATGTTAGGCTTATCACTCAAGGTGAAATTTACACCATGAATTAAGCGATTGTATCAGCAAGTCTGAAGATGATCAAAGAGAGAAGTATGCTCTGTAAGCTGTTTGGTTAGTTCTGTGGCTCAGTCCGTGAAAGCAAACATGCACTGCCCTGTGCAAATACAGCACAAAGGAGCTGCAGCTTTTTGCAGACTTTGCTCTATGGACTTTCACCCACACCTCCTGGGGACCCTCACTTTGAGTTGGACATAGGGGTGTATATGAATATAGGAGAATAGTGGTAGTAAAGCGTGACATCCTGGGATTGCTTTCTACTTTCATTATGACTGGAAAATCAGTTTTGCAATGACTGCTTATCTGTGGAAACCCAAGCAAATTTCAGCTGAAACTGCCTCAAAGTCACGTAGCTTGTAAATGACAACAAGCTTGTACCGTACATACTAGTGCTTTAGTTTAATTAATTTTTTTCATTTTACTTTAGTGTGTATATTGTGAATTATGAAGGGTATTTATTGTCCAGTTTCTAATTTCACACTAGCTGAGCTGTCCTGTGAAAGAAATTTGTGAAAAGATACCATCAGGTGATGTCTGCTCTAGGTTTTGGACTGATCATCTGAAAAATACTGAGCCAGACTGGTGGTGGGAGGATGCTTAGCAAATTAAAACTGAAGGTAGGCATCTTGTAGAATTAATTATTTTACAATCTCTGTCTTTCAGGCTATGGTTGCTTGCTATCCTGGAAATGGAACTGGGTATGTTCGTCATGTGGACAATCCAAATGGTGATGGGCGCTGCATCACCTGTATTTATTACCTGAATAAGAATTGGGACTCCAAGGTGAGTAAGCCGTGGGGTTGAGGCAGAAGAGGAAGGAAAAACTACTTCAGAAACAGAGCTTTGGAGCTGTCCATTGTTTCTGTGAACTTTGATGAGCTTCTGAACTGCTGGTCCATTCTTCATCTCTTCTTTTTTTTCTCCTGAGTGTTTTTGGCAATCCTTTGAAAGTAAGAATCTGAACTGTTTCCTTATCATCCTCTTTCCCGTTCTACACACATACTGTTTTGTTGCTGTAGAATAAAGCTATAAGCATTGGACTACATGCTCTTAACTTTGCTTACAGGAAACAGCAGAAAAAGAAAATAAATTCACTACAGAATAAGTGTATTCTGGGAGCAGAGTAAAATGACAGCCCAAATTTGTGACTTTATCATTCTTGATACTTCAGGCTAACCTGCAGAAGATATTCAGGGAGGTACCTTTTCTTATTTGCGAAGCAGTGGGGCCTAGTAAGAGGAACAAACACATGGTTTCATTCCACCAGTGAGTCTCTTGACAGCATGGAACTCTTGTTCCTGCCTATATTACTATAAGGCAGTTAAGTCAGTCTTGAATGTGCCATGCCTTTAAATTAGAAATAAAAGAAGGGTTTGTAAGATTACAGGATGTCTCTTTGCAAGTCTGTTGTAATGCAGCACAAACCGTTGACGGGGGTTTTCGATTGAAAATTGTCTAATGGTTTTTGCTTCTCTAACCTATTTTTAGGCCAATGTGCTCTTTAGGCACATGTAAATACTATGAACCCGCATAAGTGAGTTCAGATACAGAGGCAATGCCATTGAAAAATGCAGTGTTGCAGAAAAGCACATCTCTTTACAGAGAGGATGACAGTGAAACATCTCAATGTAATAAAATGGAGGAGATGTGGGAGGAAATGCAAATATCCAGTTTATTTTGTGCATTGCACCCTTATCCAAATAGTGAGGAAGCACCCAAGTGGGGACTAAGAAAAGCTAGGTGAAATCCAGGACACTGAGTTTATCATGTAGATGTGATGATGATTTTATGTAAGTGTATGCTGGAGGAGATGCAATATAAGAGTATAATCATACTGGGCTTCGAAAGCAACCATGTGGCTTTAAACCTGACTTAATAGTTTTGCACTGAGGTCTGCATGTGGCATGGTGGCACGTCAGGTCGGTGCTCCATTGACAGCATCTTCCCTGCGCTCTGTGATGCAGCATTAAAGTCTCCAAAGAGCCCTCTAACAGCAGCAGGAGGAGGCAGGGTTCATCTTCATCTTTTGAAGTTTCTAGAGTGTGTGCAGATCACCAGACCTTTTTCCTGAAAATTGTGGCACATGGAAAGACAGAAATTATGTGGTAGAGAAACCAGGCTGTGTTATAAGTAGGGAAAATGGTGGCTGGGAGCTATAATGCAATTGAGAAATTTTACAAATCTAACAATAAAACAGACTTCACTCTTCCCAAGGTGTAAAAGTGAATTCCTAAATGATCAGATGCAGGTTCTGAAATACCGTAAGCAGTATCTAACAATTGGTGGGAAGAGAGACTGATCTCAGACTGGTCAGGTGGAGCATCTCTGTGGTATTCACTGGTTCTAGAGATGTGACCGGAAGCTCAGAAGTTTCCCAGTGTTTGCCGCAGACCTGGCGTTACCTTTATCTTGGTTCATTTACTTTAGACAGAAGCTTATGCTGAAATATTACAAACTGTTTGTGAAAATCAAAGTGGCCAAGAGACACAGTAAAGTTTTCCAGTGTTGTCACATACCTCTCATGTTTATCATTAGATGTTTGTTCCCTATTTGTTAGGTGTGGAGGAGGGAGAAATAAGTAATTTTTCATTTGAATGTATGGCTGTTTATATGTGCAAAAAACAATATTTCCTTTTCTTTCAGCTGCATGGTGGAATTCTTCGAATATTCCCAGAAGGAAAGTCCTATGTAGCAGATGTTGAGCCGATTTTTGACCGATTACTTTTTTTTTGGTCAGATCGAAGGAACCCACATGAAGTCCAGCCTTCTTATGCAACCAGGTAAGTAGCATATTTGGTATTGGTATTTGGCTGTGAAAAAACCCAAAGCATCTCTTCTACCAATATTTGTATCCAAAATTATGGCCATCATGTTTAAATACATGTGCATAAAAAACAGACAGATTTTGAGCGAATTTTCTGGTTTTGAGTCACTGGGAATTCTCTCATTAAATAAGGAGGAGCTAGCTCGAATGATACATTTCCTCGTGTGATGGGGAAAAAAGGCCCTTAACCATTGACAGGAGAAATCTTCCAAGCCAGGCATAGCTATTTAGCTGGGAGGTGCTGAGTTATTCTTTTGCCCTCGTAACACTATAGGGATTGTTGGGACTACCATCTGTCAGCAGGCTGTGAAAAGCTGATGTGACGCAGGGCAGCCCCCAAGCTGCCTACAGGCATCCCAGAACAGAAAAACATGCAAAGGTCTGGAAGCTACTTTTGCCCTCTGTTACCAGGGGCTGGCCTCTCTTTTGTGCCTCCAGCAGAAATTCTCACCTATATTTCTATCTGACTTGTTAAAATTGACAATAAAATACTGTCTATGTTTGCCTGTAAAGATGTGTCATTTTCATTCTATTTTTTTAGTCTACTAATCTGGTTTTGTTTTTTGCTTTCTCCATGAGCATAAAACTCCAGTGCTCTATTTTAATATCAAAAGTGGAAACAAATACAAGATTTCTTTCTTTTATAGATATGCCATGACTGTGTGGTATTTTGATGCTGAAGAAAGAGCAGAAGCCAAAAAGAAGTTCAGGAACTTAACTGGTATGATTTTTTTTATAAATGTTCACCAGAAAGAATTTAATGCATTTTGATACTTCCAAAGTCAGAGACAGACCAGGAGTTATTCTGTATCTACAAGCATATGTAATGCATTTTTAGAAAGCTTTTTCACCTGCTACTTGCTAGTCAGTTATTTTATGCAAAGTGGAGAAGTTGTGACAGAAGATTCAGGCCTGGCCCTAGAATACCTGATGAACAAAATAGGGAAAATGGGAGAGACAGTTTCTGATTTGAGTCCCAAATGACTGAGATTTTTTTCCTATGCTGGGTGGCTAGTCCCGTCACGGAGAGTCTGCTCTTCTTTTGTTATTTGGGAGGTATATTTTGCCTCTTCCAAATCTTGTTTAGCACAAAGTCATGAGACTTTCACAGATAGTTGAATAATTGTGTTCTCTAAATGTTCTGGACAAATAGGGTCTGTCCTCTATATTAATAAAGGGCAGAAGCCCACAAAGAGGTGACCCAGCTTTCTAATGGCAGCCACACTGCCTGATACTGTAGTAATGGCATATGAGTCACAGACTGAGTTGTCCAGATGTGTTCCAACACCCTACCTGGGACCATGATCTAAGGTTTGCTGTTCAGAGCAGTTTAAGATCTGGTCTTCAGGGGCCGCCCCCTCAAAATACAGTGTGGAGAGCACTTGTCTTTTTAAAAATGTATGCAGCTGGGCAAAGTTATAATTAGTCAAATGATTTTCAGAACAGACTGTTATCATCTCTGTAGCTTATATGCAAAGCAAATACTGGTTTCACCCTTAAAGAGGATCATGAAAAAGGAGCCAAGAGGCAGTGGGGGAAAGTGTCATTGATCTGGGGTCTCAAAGCTTTTTGGGCTACCTAAGTATTGCATGAGTGATCTTCAATTTCAAAATGACGAATGTACAAGATCTTGCGTCACTGTCCTTGTTAACATACTGTGGTATCATATAGCAGTTCAGTCCACACAGTGGATTCATGCCATGATTCTGAAATGGAAAGTGCTGTTCATTGAAAACAAACCAACTTTTTTCTGTTCCTGACTTTTCAGATGAATTCAGTCCGAACCCCCTGGCTTAACCACTTCTTGCTTTTTCTTCTTTTTGATGTAGATGCAAGGAAGAGAGAAGCACCTCTTAATGAAGACTAATCAACTGTTTGTGACCTCTTTGTGAGGAAATAAGATCCCAAAGATGACTTCCATTTCCAGCAAATAAGGGCAAAACGTTTTTATGCACGAGAATGCGCTGGTTGTGTCTAGCATGGGCATCTTATGCTGATGGTACTTAAGGCAGCCTCCTGTCATGCTGCGTCTGGTAGAAGAAAGACTTGTTTGCTCTTTGTCTTTTGCTGGAAAAAAACCCCAGGGTTTAAAAAAAAAAAAGAGTATGTGATACTCAAGCCTAGTGGTAGTGGCTCAGCCAACTGGCTTTTGATCACTCTTGTAACTAAGATAATGGTCATGGGAACTAGTGGTAAAAACCTGAGTCGTATTTGCACTTTATGGGGAAAAAGAGTTCTAGTTCAATGGGAAGAAGCTTTGCAAGTTTAAGATCAGTGGCAGACTGCTAACAGGCACAGAGAGATATTGGACATGGGAAATTAAATTGGATATTTGTAGAGTGTTGTTTTACGGTCTGTCCAAATGGACCTGTTGATGTATTGTTCATCATTTTGCTGCGCTGGTTCAACTCTTCAATAACATGACTTCCCAGATGTTTGTCTACACAGTCATTGCATTTTCTGGATTTTGTTTGCTTTTCAAGAGGCACGTTCTGGCTGTGCAGTTGTACTGCCCTTTCTGTCCCAGGACTGAGGGAAAATAGTTATGTATCTGTTCACAACTTTATAAAACCATTTTTTTTCTGTTTTGAGCAGGATGGGTTGTATGTTTTCTATTTTCACAGTTTGGTAAAGCAGCTGTTTTCTCCCGAAAGTCGAGTAAACTTGGAAGGCTTATGGCACACAATGCATTGGCCCTTAAGGCCAATGATATGTAGAGAAGTGTTTTCTTTGTGACTTCTCCATCTGCTGTGTTCTGTGTGACGTAGATATGAATCTGAAAGGAAAAGATATGTCTGGCAGTCTGACAAATATATGATAAATAATGGGTAACTTAGACTTGATTTTTATGCTGCATATTCTCAGTGAACACACTTGTTTAATTTTGCATGCATATGTAATTTGAATGAAACTGCAATTCCATTTCAATTGATCTGTGATGCCAGGTAACTACTACTACTGTGCCCAAGTTGTGAGATCAGAGTTATTCAATGGCAAAGCACACATTTGTGTCTCCATTATTTTTTAAAACTTATTAAGACTCATTGAGTAACTGGTGACCTATTTCCAATCTGTCTAAACTTCTACAACCAGCACTTCCTATGCAGTTCAGAATAGCTCTTAATGAAGCTGGGAGCTGGCGGTGGATGTATTTATCACTCACTAATTGTTCTCAACATAATACACTCATTTGCATTCATTTTTATCTCACGTTGTCAGTGTGTATGTCAGACCCCATTAAATGTTCCAAATAGACGCCCCCTTCAGTGTCCCATATTTTCCTGTGCCACTTGCCCATGGTGGTGAAGGTGATCTGTCTGAGCTGCCGGTCCCTGCACCGCTTCCCCACGTTGTGCTGGCTTGCTGTGTTGTGATGGGGCTGCACTTGAGCTAGGGAATGGAAAAGTAGTGTGCAATGGCAACTATTAAATGTCAGTGACAGAAAGGTAGCAGCTGCCTAGGACAGAAAAGAAATAGCTTTCATGACATAAAAAATGATAATAAAAAATGGTGTATTTTTAAAAGCAGTTTTGTATCTTAAAGGAAAAAAAAAGCTGAGCATCCTTCAACCTGCCCATGAATGCTGAATGTAAATACAGCAGTGCTAAGAAACCCCCTTAGTCTTTCTGGCTTCTCCCAGAGATCCAGCTATGGTCTCATAGGCCTGACCACTGTGCACCTTAAGAGAGGAATGTGAGGGAACATGTGTGACAAATATTCTTACAACTCAAGACTAGAAAAAGACAAAGAACATGATAAATGTCCTTTAATGTTAGGAAAAACATTATTCTACTACAGTTGCTTCTAAGTAACACACCAGAGACTTGAAGGAAACTTAGTGATAACTTGAAATTCTCATTCTGAAATGTTAATGTGGGAGGCAAAAGAGTTTGGGCTCTTCCTTGAGAGTGAGAGGTAACCCTTTGAAATGTGAGAGGTGTTGGAAAAGGGAGCCCACAGCATTACTATTTAGAGAAGGTGATGGATTACAACCTGTTGTATTACTGTACAAAGTTGGTAATGGCACATAAATTTGAAACTCCTACATGATTTTAAAAGGAGGAAAACCAGATAAAACAGAGCAGAGCAAATATTGCTTTGCCTCTAGAAACTGTAACCTTAAAAATGAACTAGAAAGCATTGTTGGTACACATCTTACTGGAGCCTGGAACAGTGGAAAAACGATGTGGTGGAAGGGGAAAAGCTTTGTGTAAGGGCTGAAAAAGGAAGGTACTTCAGTTATCACTATTGCTACCACCGGGTTTCTGCAGTGGTCAGCAACATGTGTGGTGGATGAAGCATGGAGCAGTATAGTTGCATTTATTGTAAATAAAGTACATATTTTCATTTTTAGCCAATATCTTCCTCATCTATATTACATATATAGAAGACAGCAATTATTCTGTGGCAGAGAGTGTTGTCTTTATTAACACAAGTAATCGAGTGCAAAAAAAGTTGAGGGCTTGAGACCTTGAAACCAATTCCTCAATCCTCTGTTTCAGATCTCTACTCTGTTTCCAGCGGGTTGATCTCCTCGAAGAAGCTGTAGTTTAATTGGGGGTGGGGTGTAGGGGTTGTTGGTCATGTAGGAATACACAGGTGTGATGTTTCCTGCATAGATTTCTCTTGCCTGTCGCTAGAATTGTTGCAAACTGCTCTGTAAGAATGAAATTGTCTGTCTGTGTGAGGGAAGTGGGCTGCTGTAGTGGGGAGGGTATTTCAAAGAAGCTTTTTCCTTGTGTTTTGTCTTCACAGCAAACTTTTTGAATCAAATGGCTAAACAGCACTTGTCAGCCAGTTGTGAAAAGGAATGCTTTTTCTAAGGCATTTAACTTTGAATCCTCCAAAAATTCTGTGTTGTGTTTTTTACCTTCAGGTAATGTGCCTTCATTGTTCATATCTGTGAAGATGTTTCATGCTGCACGTGCATGTCATGCAAGTTTTTGATGGCTTTTTAAAAAACATGGTTGCCTTTTCAATTGCGTGGGAAAAATGTGCAGACCCACTAAGCTGCAGTTTTCAACAGGAGATTTTTGCTGTGCAGGGAGGAAAAAAGGCCAGGAGACAGTGCTGAAAATCAAGAGACTATTTTTATTCTCAAACCTGTGACCACTGGCCTTTTGAGCAAAGTAGCCTCTAATAAATCTTTTTCTCTAGATTACTTCTGGTTCTATGAAGAATGACTTCTACAAAATAGTGTCTAAAAAGATCCACTCTTTTTTCCCCTTCTATTTTTAAACAGTTTTAGTCCTTTGTGTTTTTTAAAATGTTGGGATATATTGTATGTATTTCTTGTTGTTGCAAAATAGCTGGCTCTAACACCACTTGCATCTAGAAGAAAATGTGTCTATTTGCAGGCAAATGACTAGTCCTACTTTGACTGTGATGTACTCCCAGCAGATATCTGAGAGTGAGTTATGACTACATCTTCTCTTGTCAGGTTGTATGCTGGTCAACAATGCTGGCACTTTGCATTGGATTCATATAGAAACCCCTAGTAATATTTTACAACACATCACATTTTGTGTTCCTGTTACGATTAAAAAAAAAATGTAGCAGGAGTCAATAAACACTGGGTCGTGTTTAACATTGTCCTGTGCTATTCTCTTCAATCTTGTGTCTTACTGTGGCTAGGGATGCAGTGGGTGGGTGCAGTGCCACACAGCTGCACGTAGAGTGACACTGAAATCTACCTCCACAACTGTCTTCTGCTGTTGGAGAGACCTTTTTTTGTTGCCCTCGGCTTGGCACATTTCCTTGGTCACTTCCTGCTATTTTGAAGTTATTTACCTTGCTAGTGACCCTCTTCTTGAAATGCCTATTTGTTTTCATGCTCCTGTTGAACCAGATAACATTCTCACGATTCAATTGTTGTCTGATAAGTTTTATTTTTAACAGTGTTCACATCCTCCCCCTGCTACTTTTCCAGTCTGAATCCCACAGTTTTCTCCTGTGGCTGTGTGGGAGACTTCTCCTCACTCCCACTAATAGTGCAGTTGAATGAAAGCCAGGGCATTTTCACTCCTTTGGTAGAGCTGTGAACTTTCTGATTCCTTTGCAATGTTATGAATAGTGAGAATTTCCCTTTTCCTATTTAAAACATGGTTTCTATCATGGAGGGCTTGGATTTGACTTTTGGGTTTTTTTGTTAAAGAGGGAAGAGATGTCTAAATAATTTGCCATTTATTTAAGCATTTCTTTTAGACTGAGGAGTTCTTAGAGCATATGGAGAAGACCTATGGAAAGTAGAGGGGTTTCTCTTCTGAGCATGCTTCTCGAAGAGTAAAGGTTTGTAGGGACAGCTTGAGAAGAAGCTGGCCGTTGGCCATCCAGCTGCCAAGGACTTTGAACTCTGACTAAACTTTCTCTAAGAAAATATGTTTGCAGTAATTGTTATCTTACAGCTATTTAGGGGTTTCTTTCCTCCCCCACCTACCCAAAGGGATATGGCTAAATATATTTGCACTGACAATTCTCATGACTCTTGAGAATGCATCTGATATCAGAGGTTGCACTGAAAATTGCGAAGTAACGTGACAGTGGAAGAGAGGTTAGTAAAAATTGATTCCCCTTTCCCACATAATGTTGTCTCTATGGAGTAATTCCACTTCAGAGAGTTGGTTAAAACTCCCATCCTCTTCCACAAGGCATAGATAGAGTTTTTTATCCGTCTTGTGGAAAGCGGGGATAATTTCATCTGCATGTGTGCTTATTTTAAACAAAGCTGGAGATGCTAAATAAACTACACTGAGTCAACTGCAGTCAACAGCAGTTCTTACGTGGTGGCAGAGTCAGTGTCAGCATGCCCAGTGCTCCTTTGCTGGGCACCCACAGTCTTTCTGCTGGAGAGGAGGAAGTTTGTGATCCCTGATCTTGGCCAACACCCTGGACACTGATTTGACAGGAGGGGAGTCAAGAGCGTAACTGGCTCCTAAAAGCCTGCTGTGTGTGGGACTTGTGAGCAGCATGGAAAGAAAGACCCTGCAGTCCAATCTAGTAGAGCTCTGAAAAATTTCTTGTGGTTACATGAGTTCACAGTTCCCATCAGGCTGCTGGGCAGAGGGAGCAGAGCAGAGAAGTTGCTTCTGAAGCCAGGCCCAAGTTATCCCCAGGAAGAGTGGCCAGCTCTGAGCACACACTGTGGGAGCCCATGCAGAGTCTGGTCGCTCCTGCTCTTCAGGATGGGTTATCGCTTCCCTGGCAGAGGATGTTAAAGTGGATGAGAGACAATAGTTACTGTCATTGTCCCCTCTTGCTGAACCAAGAAGTTGATTAGCTTTCTAAAAGGGACTTGGCATTCCCTTGCAGCACCCAGAGATTGTCTGTCAGGGACACGGTGCTGTTCCACCTTGTGCCTGGGAAAGGTCTGGTTAGAACGTGATCTTGGGAGGTTGATGTGGCATGCAGTACCAGCGGGTTGCTTTTAATTTACTGAACACTGTATTTCATGCTGGCTTTGACACCTGTCCCACCTATATGGTGGTTCAGTGGATGACCTGTGTTCATGACTGTGATACATGGTCACACACCATCACATGCTCGAAGTAAGGGAGAAAATGCCTGCTGTTAAGAGGTACCAGCAACTTCTTTTATAAGAAGAAAAAAATCAAGGAAGAAAAAGAAAAGGCATCTGAACAGACATTTAATAGTCAAAGGAAGAGTCTTAACAGACTTAAGCTCGGCTGTCTTCAGAGAGTTTTCAAAAGCATACTGCAAACACTTCTGTTTCAAAGCTTATGCTCCTTTATCTATGAGAAGCTAAACACTGGCTAATTCTTTAATTAGTTCCCAACAAGATGTTTTTCTCTGTAGCCAAGGCTTGCTACAGGATAATTATGTCTTTAGTTTAAAAACAGGTGTCAATACAGAAAGTTGTTTTGATTTCTCTTTCTTCAAATGTTTTATTTTGCGTTCTACTTAGCTTCTGCTCTCTTCATTCTCACCTGCAATATCTTTTCTTGATTTGGGAAAGATTGGTTATTTTTAGTTCCCGGCGCTGCATGAATGGACATGACAGAGCCAAGCCACTGCTGTGGTCTGGGTGCAATTGTACGAGTGCAGTGCTTGGGTCTCTCCCAGGGCCAAGGAGATGGAGGAATCTGAGCCACCATCAGTTAAGCAGCTCAGCTTCTTAAACTAATAACCATGTGGCTGTGGGTACCCAAGTGCTACACTGCATGCCAAAGACCTACATTTGGAGCTTCGCAGCCTCCTGCTTACAACCGCAGTCACCTACATTTATTTTAGCAGAGTTCCTAGAGCACCAACAGATCTCCTGCTAGCTGGTCAAGAGCTGCCTAAGTCTTGACAGTGCTGAGTGGACATAAATCTTCTAGCCCTGAAGTCCCACATGCATGCTGTGGTTTGACCCCAGCCAGCAAACAAGTACCACACAGCTGCTCACTCCCCCACCGGCTGGACTGTGGAGAAGATCAAAAGGGTAAAAGCTTGAAAATTTGTGGGTTGAGATAAACATGGGGAAAGGGAAAGCAAAAGCTGTGCACAACAACAAAGCAAAATATTAAGTCACTGCACCCTGTGGGCAGGCAGGTGTTGAGCCATCTCCAGGAGAGCAGGGCCCCATCAAGTGTAACAGTGACTTGCGAAGACACACCATCACTCCAAATGCTCTCCTCTTCCTCCTTCTTCCCCGCCACTTTATATACTGAGCATGATGTCATATGGTCTGGAATATCCCTTTGCTCACTTGGGGTCACCTGTCCTGGCTATGTCTCTTCCCAATCTCCCATGTACCCTCAGCCCCCTTGTCATTGTGGCAGTACGAAAAGCACAAAAAGTCTAGACTCTGTATGAGCATTGCTCAGCAATAACAAAACCATCTCTGTATTATCAACCCTGTGTTCAGCACAGATCCAAAACAGCCACTGTGAAGAAAATTAACTACCTCAGCCAAAGCCACTACTGAGACAAAAAACAGGAGGGAGAGCAATTGCCTCCTCTACCCTTCTCTGATCCCTGTCTGTCAGTGCATGGATGCAGAATGCCAAAGGTCAGACACCAGGCTTACTCAAGGAGAGTCAGACTGGCTTCATTTATCCCACAGGAGAAGATCCTCAGTATTAGGCTACACATCATGTCCATGTGGTGAGGGAGGAGTGTGACCTTTCTGTTGAACCCATTGAAGTTGTTACATTTCTGAAGGAATAAATATCTTTTCATTGATTCAAGAGGAAATTTGTGTGAACTTGGATATTGTGGCTTCTGTCTTCAAGAAATATGTGGAAAAAAATGTTCCACTATCAGTCCACTGGAAAAAATAAGTATGACCTACAAAATATAACCTATAAGCTAAAAGATCTGGTACTGTTCCTTCCAGAGATGAGGAGAGTGGGAAGACAGGTGAAGGAGGAAGTAAAAGCATTATAAGGGTCTTAAAATACAGGAAATGTTACTGCAAAGAATAAGGAAGTAGTTTGTTCTCCGTACCTGTGATGCATAATACACAAATAATGGGATAAAATTGTAGCAAGGAAGTTACGAGTCAGTTGTTGGGAAAAGCTTTCTTATGGCTGGATGCTGAACCACTGGAGTGCCTGAAGATGTGGAGCTGCCCTTACCAGAGATTTGGTTGCAGAAATGTCTTCCAGAAATGATGCAACTAGAAGTGATTTTTTTTTTCTCGGAGCAATGAGTAAAGACCCACCAGGCTAAATGACATGTTCTGTGTCATGGCAATGTAAGCATTATTTTAGAGCCTACATGGTCAAGGCATCCTATGAAGGGAAGAGGTATGAGGTTGTCCTGTTCCAGTAAAGGTTATGGAGACCACTACCATGCACTGTTGCAGGACTAGACCAAGGCTGCCCTCCCCTAGGAGTGAAGTTCAGCCCAATGCTGCCATGAGTGGTTGTTCTTCAGTGTCCTTCTGTTTCTGTCATGATGCACTTGCCGTTACCACAGGCGTGCACTGCACAGCAGGCTGGGCTTGATGATCACACACCTCAGGAGGATCCTGCTGCCTGGCACTGCTCTGTGCTGAACAGCACCTCTTGTCTTCTTGGGCAGCAAAGAGCTCAACCCACATTTTCCACAGCAACGAGGCATCGGTATCTCCTTTTGAACCTGCTTGCTGTAAGATAGTCCATGCAAGTTTATTTGTTGTCCAAACCTAAAGCTATGCATTCCTCTCATCCTCTTTTTACTGTCTCATATTCAGGAATTGCAATCCTGAGTGTGATGCCCCTTTGTATCTAGACTCAAGATATAGCAGGAAGCAACTTCCCCTCCTGTCCAGAACAGCCATGAAGCTGGTTGGGTTCTCCATTTTCTAGGAAATGTGTAGTTATAGGTCATCTTCAATCATTCACTACTAATGGAAATAATACTGGGGGGGAAAAAAGGAAATTATGAAGAAATATACAGTGGGGTATAGAAGTTAGCCTTTGGGGGCATATGATTTTAAAGGCAGAAACCTCCCCTCTCTCCACAAGTTCATGTTCTGATTAAAAAGCATGTGTCTGTGTCCGAGAGTCAGTGTTTGCTACATCCATTGAACATTTTCTCCCCTTTGCAAACCTGTGTTGCTTTCCAAGTATATTTTAAGTAATTCTCAGTTGAGTAATTAATTCACACATTTGAAAGAACTCGAGTTAACTAATGTGATCATAAATTCAACCACTTTGGATATCAGTACTTGAGCCTAGATGTGTTTATTATTAATATTAAATACCAAGTAGGTCTTGTAAAGTTTTCTTTCACTTTTAGAACTGGCAGTTCATCAAAATTTTATATAAGGTTGAAACCTATACTATTGTTGCTGCTGTAAACATGTTAATATCATAAGCTAAACATTTTCCCTTTATTGTTAGTGTATTTCCTTTGCTTAGTCTCTGCAAATGTGCCCAGGGAATGCATGAAAATTGTTGGAATCTCAGCTTCCTTTCATTCCCCTTGTCAGCAAATCATGACCATAAGATGTAGACGAGGCCATTTTGGAGGACATGGGGGTGTCCCCAGCCTCAGCAGGTGGCATATCTTCCCCCAGGCTGGCTTGGCATTTTGAAGGGATGGATCCCTCTGCCATCCTCACTGGACAGAGCACCCATGCCAGCACCCTGACCAGCATCACTGTGTGCAGCAGCACAAAAGAGACTTCTCCTCTGCCATCTTAAGACTCAATGTCTCAATTTGCTGTGTCCACTGCTGATCTCAAGGTTTCTGTGCTATTACATCTGTGCTCTGTCTCCTGAGAGTTGAGGAATAGACAAAAGCACCCCAGCTCTGAAGATCACCTGTCTCATTACCCAGACCTGTGCTTCTGCAGCAGCAATCCCATGATGGGTTTTCTAAGGGCTCCCTGGGGAAGGCTGAGGCTCCTCAGCACCTTTGGGACCCATGCAGGGCTACAGATGTAGGGTCAGCATGTGGCCTCCCATTCTCAGGATATACAGACTGCAGAGTCCTGCCCAGGCCTGGAAAATGCAGCATCTGCCATAGCATCCTAGGCGTTGCACAGCTTAGGCCTTGCTGCCTCAGGAAGAGGCTCACAAAGTGCTTTTTGTGGTGGCCCTGAGATTAGCTCAGTTGTTCAGAGCGTGGTTCTAATAACACCAAGGTTGTGGGTTCAATCTTTGTATGGGCAGGAGGAGCTGGACTCAATGATCCTTGTGGGTCCCTTCCAACTCAGAGACTCAGAGTATTCAGTGATCTGAGAAAAGCAGGAGCCATGTGGAATGGGGATGGCTCTGCAGGACCCTCAGCAGAGTGTGACACTGGGACTGCAGGCTCTCCTCTGCCCATAAATGCCTTGTTCTTGGTTATTACCTGGGAGTTTGCAATAGCCTGATTTTAGGCTTTTCCATATTTTATGAGAAGTTCTTCAGATGGATTTCTTCCTCTCCAGCTTCTCTCAAGCTGAATCCAAGCCTTGCTTCTTGCTCTTTTCTCCTCCCTTGAAGGCATATCTCCAAGCACCACCCTTGCCAGATCTTGGTGCCATCTGGAAGCACAGCACCATACTCTCCAGCCCCAGCAGCTGCTGAACACCAAAGGAATGCTTAAAAATTAATCCAAAGCTTGTATTTCTCATTAAAAGTGCTAAATTGTTGGTGCACAGGCCAGAAAGTCTATGTGGGTTCAGTAAATATTCTCCCTATTATTTAATAAATGACTTTACAAAGAGCTAAATGCAGCTACAGAATCATTAGGGAAGCTGGGCAGTAATTAACAGTCATGAGGTGGAACCCCCTTTCTGCATGGGTCTCCTAGGGAAGAAGGACAAAGCAAACCCATGGACACCAGCCTCTTTCCTCCCAGGGCAGAGGGATTTAAATCAATCCCAGCTTAAAAACAGTGCAGGCACCAAATGGAGAAAGTAGTGGGTATGTCTTGGAGACCTTTGGAGCAGGTGAGAAAACAGCCTGGGTCTGGGCATCATCTCAAGGGGATTCAAAGTGTTTGCTTACCATTAGGGCCAAATTATCCCAGACTGAAGTACACACAAGTCAAGCAAAATATGTTAATTGACATTTCACTTGCTAAACACTCTTCTAGTTTGCACTGGAAGTAGTAGCACCGTATGTCCAAAGAGGCTTTTTGGCTCAATCCCTGCCATGTGTGTGATCTTGGTTGTGCTTTACACTGTCTCATTTTCTGCCCTTAAAATAATCCAAGCAAGAAGGCAAGCCCCAGTTTTAGGCAGAAACTGGCAAAATGCAGCGAAACCCAGGGGAGACTGGAGCTGTGGAGGGAACAGGAGAGTTGCCCAAAGCAATATCTTCCAGATTGTCAGCATGCGCTCCTTTGATTTAGAGGCTGTCCCAGCAACCAGGGCACTGTGAGGGGACTGGCCATGCAGTACACCCTGAACGTGACCTTCACCATGCAGGAGGGCATGCACCCCCTGCACAACAGGATCCCCTGCACTGTCTTCTTTGTGATGGATGACCCTATGACCATGTCATTGTGGTGGCCACCCATCCTGGAATGCTGCTGTCAAGATATACTCCATGGACATCCAGCAGGCAGGGATGAATTCGCTGTGCGCCATGGCCTCACAGCTGCTGGAGGAACGTCTTCCTGTCGGAATCCTTTGAGCGCATGAAGCAGCTTAGGAAACAGTTCCAGGACAAGCTCTGTAGTGTGTGAGAGCTGCCAGTGTCGGGTGCCTGCTTCTCACCTGGGCTAGAAGATGACCTTCAGAGGGATGCTCAGGGCGGCTGCCCTTGGTAGGAGTGGCCTAGCAGGGAAGCAACCTCCCCAGTGGGGAGGTGTTGGGATGGGTGGCCTTTGCACTTGCTCCCCTTTCCCGATGTGATATAAGGAAAATTTTGCAAGCATTGCAAGCATGTGTTTTTTCACCTGTGCCTGGTAGCTCTGGCCCGAGCCAGGATGTTGTGGTAGCAGTGATGGGAATCTTAAAGAGCAGGACATGTGGAGCTGGTTTCCCTGGGTGTGATAGGGCTGGGTGACACATCCCAGAGCCATATACATATTTCACAGATACGTATATATTTTTAAATGTGGCTCTAGAAGGGTCACCTCCTATGCAGACACATGCATGGCATCCACTGCATGTTTGTGTTTGAGAGATCCCTGGCCACGTGGTGCTGCTCAGGAGTGTCTGGCTGTGAGCCAGGAGGCTGTTTTGCAGCATGACGGTGCTGGTACAGTTTGGGACCTGTCTGTCCCTCACCATGCTGGCAGGCTTTGCTGGAGACCCGGCATTGCTGCAGTCTGGTGACACCTTACCTGTCTCAGCATCTGTTGAAGGGCAGAAGGCAGCTGCCAGCCTCTTCCGGGTGGTGTTTCCTTGCCAGGGACTGCACTAGTGCCATGGTGAGTCTCAGCTTTCTGGGTTGGGGGAGTCCAGGCTGACAAGGTATTGCTTCCCAGGACCCTGATATGTTCCTGCACCTGATGTCTTTGCCTCCAATGCTCTGCCTGTTTCCTTCCTGCCCTGCTGCCCAGTTCCCATTGGCTCTACAGGCTTCTGGCTGCACAGACACTCAGACCTGGCTCCTGCAGCACGTTCCAGCTGAGCTCAAGCTTATGCTTACTCAGCTCAAGCTATCAACAATTTCAATTAATACCCAGTGTTGATTTAGCACTTGGGGAAATTAGAAAGGTGGGGCAGTTCAGAAACCTTCCCTGCACAAGTGCCCATGTCTGCACTGGAAATCAACAGGTGAGTGTTGGGGCTGGAAGGGCTGGGGCTGTGTGGGTTGTCCTGGTGGCTATGACTGCAGTGACAGGACACGTGCCAGAGCCAGGGTCCCCATGTATCTGACTGATCTAATGCCTGTTCTGTCTTGCTGGGGTGGACCTGTGTGTGCAGGAGCATGGCTGCCAGCACAGCTGCATCAGCACCCACAGCTCCTTCTACTGTGACTGCAACGCTCCATGTGAGTGGAAAAATCTATTCTTTTAAAAACTCTTTTAAAATCCTATGTCTCTTAGGGGGCTTGTAGTTACGAGTCTCATGGAGGGAAGCTGAAATGCTGCAGAGGACCCAGGGAGGCCAGCAACATCCTGGGTGCTCTATTCACTTGGCTGCTGCCTCCTGGTTTGGTGACGATTACAGACATTCAGCATTCCTAAATCCTGGCCTGTCACCTGGTCATTACAGAGCCTTGTGCATTGTTCCTGTTTTTGCTGAGGCTACCATGGTCTGGGCTGCTGAGCACTCCTGCAGGCTATTGCAGCACGTGAGCCTCACCTGCACTTGTCTGTGGACTGCTTTGCTACCCAGAATCTGCTCATGACTGTGAACAGAGACCCAGGAGCATTCCTGTTCTCAGTACCACCCCTGGGCCACTGAGGGACTTTGGGCTGCTTTTCCCAAAGCTATCCTGCCTGGCCCTTGATAGCCTTAGAGTGACATGCTAGTGTAGAGACAGGTGGCAGAACAGGGCTCCATAAACTGCACGTATATGGGCCCAATGCCAGTGAGTTTGCACATCCTTTAATGTAGAAATTATTGACATTAATGACGTTGCTTGTCAGGTTTAGTAGGGTGCACAGAGTTGAGCAGGTGGGGACGCTGTGTAACCTTTGCTGGAAGAATGAGTCTTGCAGATCAAACTTAAACTGCAAGAGTGAGCCATGGCGTAGTTGTGCACCATGCAAGACTACAGCTTGAATGCCCTTCAGTTGTTCACCTGCAGTCTTAAAACATACTTGCAATGGAAAAACCTGCACAGTGGTAGCATCTAACTTGTCTTTCCTGAGCACCTGGTGCTCTGCAAGCAGCTGGTCAACACTTGCTGTCATGGTTCTGGCTGCATATTGAAAGAAATTATCTTCTGCCAGTATTTAAAATGAAATTGCTGTCCAAGGTTTCTCACTGATGTCTGAGGAATGTGAAATTTTCCTATTAGAAATGTCTCAGGACATAAAACAACATGATCTTGAAAAGAACTTAGTATGAGTCCTGGATAGAAAGTAGTACCAAAGCCACTCAAACCTTTTATTTTTAGTCTCTGCAGTAATTAATTGCACGTACCAGAGCTTACACTTGTCCTTTTAAATATCGGAAGAAATATTATGAGAAAAGTTCAATAAATCAAACATGGAAGTGTTGCCACCAAGTGGTACAAGCTGTATTAGGCAATGGCTCATAACTTCTAGATCACAGAGATGTATCTCAGATGCCCTGATGTTTTATTAAAAGATTCCTTTTTGCTTTGTTTACCTTTTATTTTTGTGTAGGTGTGATTTATTTTACATGCCATGATGTTAAATGATGACGCTTGCACCCACATCCGTGTAGTCACAGAGTGTATGACATGCCTCTTTCAGCTTCTTCTGGAGCTGCAGGCAGTGGAGAGGCAAATACAAAGGGCTTCTGGATGCATGGGACTGTTCCGGCAGTCTTCGATGTAGTCCCGTCTTGTTGGGATGTGGCATATCCCTCCCTCCTCAGCCTCACGTGTGAGCAGAGCAGCCCCGCAGTGGAATGTGTCCCCCAGGCCTTGAAGACTGGCCGAGGAATTTCCCAGCCCTCTCCTGACACTTCTAGTGCAATCCATCCTGAGGAACTTCGGCACTTTTGAAATCATCTGCAGATTTATATGGTTTTTTAATGATGCTTAAATGTGTGCTGAGGTGTTTTGTTTTTCAACTAAGGTATTAATTACATTGTACTTTAGCCACATATTTTTCATTACTGTGCAGGAGCTGAATAATGCCCTTTGCTTCCCTGCTGTTTAGAAAGCCTAGATTATTAAAAAAAAAAAGAAAAGAATTTTTTTGTGGAAACAAGACCGAGGTGATTCTTTGCTACTTATGTTGTGAGGTGCACATTATTCTTGAGAGATGTCTCTCCCATGGAGACAGGGCTCCCCAGAGCCACTTGGGGCACAAGGCAGCAAAAGGCAGTATAGGGAGGGATGTATAGAGTTGTGCACCTGCACACACAGATCCCGCCTCTGGACAGGCATATTTCAATCACAGCACGTGCCAGGGTGCAGAGGGTCTGCAGGTCTCATCCCTTCTGCTTCCCATGCAGGGTGGCCTCTGGCACCAGCAAACCGATCAGCCGAATGGTCTTTTCTGCTGGTGGGTGGGTAGATGAGGTGGTGCAGGAGTGTGGAGAACTGAAAGTTGTGGTGGGCTCTCACATAGATAGCCATGAGAGTGCAGTGCTGGATTGGCTGTTTGGATAAGTCAAACATCTGGAATAGGAGCCCAACAGGAAAAATTTAGGTAAAAAAGATGCTTTTTCAAAGCTGACATATTTTCTCAGCTTTTTTCCTCAACAGCCGCTTCCTTTCTCTCTGTCGTGTGTTTCTTAGCGTGCAAACCTGAAGTACTCCTCATTTTTTTTTCTTAGCATTTTCAGTGTTGCCACCATTATCTTCAGACCAAGCAAATGATAGCAAAAGGCAGAATCAGTCACCAAGCTCCTTTTGCCCCCAGGTGTTGTCTTCTTTAACTACAAATCACAGTAGAGGAGTTAAATTAATGCAGCTGATCCCCTGAAAGGAACCACTAGAAGGGAATTGGTGTGTTGTTGAAACTTAACGGGAGAAAATGTCTCTAAAAATCTTGCTGCGTGATTTCCAAAGCTTTTACAAATGTGACTGTGAGTACATTTCAATTTTATTTTTTGACATTATAAAGAGAATTAAAATGAATGCAATGGGTGATGTTAACCTGAATAACACCTAGCACTGTTAGCCAGAGGGAAAGGATTAATATTAAGATCATATCTATATAAAATGTGTCTTAACAGGAGCAAGAGGATTTGCCTAAAATGGCTTATATTTTAGTCTGTTATACAGAGTAGGTTTAACATGACCATTTTTGAATAGCTAATTATTTTCCAATATAGTGTTTCCTCTTTAGACATCACAATTGCATATGGTTCTTCCACTTCTTATTTTTACTACTGCTCCTTTACTAAACAATTAATACAGATAAATAACCAGACAATTTAATATAATAAATTCACTAGCAGATGAAGTAACTATTTTGGAAAATATAGCAAAATTAGGTTTTCTTTCTTTTCCTGTGAGGTTTTGCAGATGGAAGAGGCCAAATCTTAAGAAAGAGTTTGTACATGGCTATATCTGTTTTATATCTTTATATCTCTTGCACTTGTATTTGTAAACAAAATATATACTTTTTTCCCTTCTGTTGAATGCTTTCTCTTACCAAAGAGAAGAAACATAAATAGAAATAGTCATAAAACCATGTAAAAATGAAACACAAAGGAGTTGCTGAACAGCTATGACTTCAACTATAATTCTGTTCATCAACAAAGAGTAGTTTTAAGCGAGGTATTTGATAACTAGACAACTATTTAGAACCACCTTATTTTTATTGACATTTTACAAAGTCCAAGAAGCTTTTTAGTTGTTTCTACTTTTGCTTATGGTATAGATACAGTGCCTGTACCACTGTTGTTAAATCTCTAGTGAATCTCTCTGTCTTGTTGAAAAAAAATAGAAACAAAACAAAATAAAGGAAAACCAAAAAGCTCAAGCGTATTTGGTTGAGCAGAGTGTGCATATTTTGGTGATCAAAATGGTAGGCCAAATATTATAGAGCTATAGTGGGGTAAGAAGAAATTTGGAGGCAATTTGCCCAAACTAAAATGACCACGAACAATAGGCAATGCACTAGCAGCAAAGACATGTCCTGCTTTATTTGAAGGCAGTAGGTGACAGATGTGGCACGCAGCATGCCGAGGGCCGGGATCGTCATCTTTGGACCCATCCCAGTCCTGCTGATCCTGTGTGCATCTGGAAGCAGATGCACTCAATCTATCAGGGACGAGGGGGTGAATGATTGGGTTTGCTACTGACTTGCATGGCAACTGAATTAGGTACATGATCTTCCAGATTAACCTTTCCAGGTATCTGGAGGTCAAAGAATCAGAATAATTTAAGTTGGAAAAGACCTCTAAGGTTACCGAGTTCAACCAGCACCACTGTGTTTGCCACTAAACCATGTCTGTGGTTTGCTTGTCTTACTGGACTGCAAATGAGGATTAAACCTTGATAATGACTTCTGAAGAGCAGCAAAGAGAAAGAGTTTCTGGCCCTGAATGTTTCACAGAATTTATTTGTTTTGCAGCTGTTTTTGAAGGAAGAGGAAAAATTATCATGGGGCATTAAAGCTGAAATACCTAAATTTTCCTTCTTTTTGGTGTGTAAGAAGTCTTAAGCATTTAAGTAATTGAGTTATATGGCTAATCTGCTTTCAGCCCTGAACTTTAAATTAGGTAAAAATATATTAAAGGATTATAAAATAATTGTCGTATTAGAACTACAAGGCATGAACATCAGCACAAAAGACCTTTCCAGATGCTACTCCTGCACACTCAGTGAACAGGTACATTGGAGAAGCCTGTTTCCACGTACGTGATTTCACCACTGTGGCACCTTGTCCTGCCCCCCAGGGAAGTGGTCATAACACCAAGCCTGACAGAGTTTGTGAAGCATTTGGACAATGCTCTCAGGCACAAGGTGTGACTCTTGGGGATGGTCCTGTGCAGGGCCAGGATTTAGACTTGATGATCCTTGTGGATCCCTTCCAACTCAGCAAATTCTGTGATTTTGTGCTTCCTTACATTCCTGAGCTTTCTTTTATTTTATATATTTATTTTTTTAATTCCCTCATATAAATTTCTTTAGGAAATATCCCATTTTGAAGACCCCTACCCAGAGTTTTCTTTCTCTTGTTTTCTCTACTATCTCTCTGCCACATTATCTAAGAAACATCTTTGGGGTTTGCTACTAATTAACTGTGTTAATGGCGTCACAGGGCTGCTTCTCCAGAAATAGCTGCTGGCATGAGCAGAACTTGTAATTTTCCAGATGCAATGTTTCCTCACTTTGTGTGGAAGAACTCCAGGAAAACAAAAGAGCACCTGCAAAGAACAAATATAACTGCAGTTCACTGTAGCCCTTCAGTACACAGCCACAAAAACCTTCCTAGACCACATGTAAGGCTTTGCTGGAAACTGAGGTCTTTCCACTCACAATGTGTCATTGCTGCCGTAGCTGTCTTTGGCCCTCCCCGTCTGCCTCCCTGCCAGCCCGTGTCCATGGGGTGCAGGGCTGTTAGGCACCCAGAAAGGCTGAGGCTCTGGTTTAAGCATTTGAAACTGGTGGGGCTTTGAAACTCGTGCTGAAGAAGCGCTGACGACTTCAGTGGGGTTGTGTCTAGGAATAACTGCTCTGCAAGGAATAGCGGCATTTTGCCTTCCTCCAGAATAATATGGGTTAAGTTTTATCCTGAACAAAAAGGACCATCTGGGTGCAGACCCACTTAGGTGCGACTGGGAAGTAGGAGAGGATTTTGCCAGGGCGTGACCAGGTGGCACTTCTTCCTCCTTGCCCTATCTGCAAGGAGCCTCACAATTGCACAGAATCTCAGTAGCTTCAACCATGCACTGTGGCCAAGGGGGTGGCGGAAGGACAGCTGTCATGTAATGAAGATATTGCTGATCCCCATTCTCTGCCCACCCTTCAGGGCAGTGGGGCCCAGGCCCCCGGCACCTCATATGGTTCGTGTATATAACCTTTCATTTCATCTCTGGGAGCCATGGATGGTTGTAACCAGGACATGGCACTCGCCTGCACACAGGGACATGATATTTGTGCCAGCCTAGCAAGGGATGCGATGGCAGACAGGGTCTATGCAGCGTGTGGGGAGACAAAGGCTATTTATGTCTATTGTAGAGACATAAATTAGATGTAGGTAAAATTATTAAATACAGACAACTTAGTATGTAAATAAATAAGGAGAAGTCTTTCCTCTGTTTAAAGGACAAATGAGGTGCGAAGATGCTGGACTGGGCAGGGGAATGGGGGCCGTTTATGTTGCCTACATATATGACTGTGTTTTTTTCCTCAGAGATAATTTTGACATTACAAAGACTATGAATAGAACACCCAGAGCAGAAAAGTACAGGAAGGAAGAGTAAACCTCTAATAAATTATATCTTAAAAGGATCTGAGTGGAGGGAGGAAAAATGTACCTCCAACAACAGGAAAGTTTAAAAGACGCTTGTACCGAATATTATAAATTCACATGAGAAAAAGGTCTTTACTTCTCTCAGTGTGGGAAGACACAAAGGTTTCAGTACTTTATACTTAAGTAGGGAAAAGGTCAAGACTCTTTTTGCCATACTGTGATTAAAAAATCATACAGTTAAAATTGTATTAAACATGACTCTTGATTTCTTGTCGCCACAGATTTAAGAGCAATTGCTTCTCATTTAGCTTGTCCAAAGCTTTGTCCAGGAAGAATCTGGCATTGCACTAAGCAAAAAATATTGTGTAACTTACAATGAAATACATCAATCTCATCCCTGTTACTACCCTGTTGCTTTGCACATGGTCTGTGAGAGAAAGCTGCTTGCCTGTTGGTTTTGCTGGTGGACTGCGGAGAAAGGGACCTGAATTTGAACAGAAAGTGCCATAGCATGAAGGTGGCATAGCAAAATTATGTTTTCCAGCCTCCAGCCCAGTGCTGCAAAACTCTCCTCCTTCCCTTTCTAGTACACATGAAGAAAAAAAGACATGCAATATAAATTCACATGCACACAGAGTGAAGGATCATGCAGTTTTTACAGACAAATTTGAAGATGAATTAGTCTTTGAGATACTGTCTGTTTAAGGATTATATTGTTAATAACCTGAATTTGACACACATTTTTTCCCCCCTTCAGTCACTACCTGCAAAGCCTCTCTGAAAATTATCTCTTATGAAGCAGTGTCATTAATAGCTTCCTGCGAGGTTTCTTTTAGAACTGGCAGAAAGGTAAATAAAAATGAATTAATACAGTGTTTTGGGTTTGTAGGCAAAATATGCAAATGTTTTACTGACAAAGCCTTAGTAGCATTAAAGGGTTTCAGATCCTATCCTCAGAGGCTCTGCTTGTGGAATCAGAAGCCTTTAGGCAACCTTTAACTTAGTTTACATGTAATACATTCTCTTTCTCCCTCTCCCCTTCCCCCCCTAATGTCCTCTTGGACCAATTCCCTCTGGTGCAGTTTCCAGCTTCACAGTTCATGAATTTTATTTGCAATCAATAAATAAACCCATTATCAAGTTTTGTATTCTCATCATATATCGTCATTTCTCATAAACCATTTCACTGTATGGGTCAGCTTCACTGAGCACGTGCCACTCACCTTTATAGCTCAGCAGAGGGCTGCCAGGTATATGGATGGGATGTGTTTGAAGATCTTATCAGATTTCAGTTGTAATGAACAATTATGAACAAGACTGTGCTACAATTCATCGTTATTATTATTATTTTCAACACCATCATACCGTTTTGAGTTAGTGATCAGCACTTAAGTGTTCTTTGAGCCCTGGTCTGGGATGTATTCTTACATTGTGGAGCAGAGGTTCCCAGACCCACCCATATCATCAAAGAAAATGTTATTTCTGACATATAACATCACAGCATTTATCAGCTGTTTGAGACGACTAAAGAAAAGCTTCTTGCATGCCCCTTACAAGGCTGTCAAGTTCCCACTGTGGCAAATTATAAAGTAACTAATTTTAAGAACCAGTGATGAAGCCCTCCTGATAGCTTATGCAGATTTGTTTGGGCAGCATTAGCTTGGACATGGCATGAAAAGGCAAGCCATGTTTGTGGTGATCAGACTCTTGGACAGTTACTGATTTGTGCCTTGAATTTTATCTGTCAGCCCAGACAGAGTATTAAATGCTGGTGTCATAGGCAGTTATCAAATGATAGCATTACAAGGTCAACTGACAAATAATATTCTAACATAAAGACTCCAAATTACCTACTTTGCTAACCTCTGATAATGTGGAATCTTGTACACAAATGAAAAAATGAGTCTATCAGTGACCAAAATGGGTAGAAGCAAGCAGAGACAGTCAAGGAAGTGGGAAGAAAACATTCCCAGCTAAGTGCACTTTCAAAAGCACAGGAAAATCCAGCCATACTTTGAACTTATCCTTGTAACACTACCATCACTGCTGTGGGGTAGTGGAAGTGGTACTATTACTACAGTACACCACACTACTACTGATGCTAGGACAACTGCTAACAGCAGCAGCAGCGTTACTCAGTAGCGCTACTGAGTAGTATCACTACACACTTTTAGGGAATAATGTGTAATTGTTTTGTTAGATTCATTTATTTATCACTCTCTTGAATGTTTTATCTTGACCTGGCCAAAATAGATTAGGAGAAGATATTTTGAGTCAACACAAGCATCTCTTAAAGGAGTAACTTTGGATTTCCCACTTTTTAGGGGGACGTGTTGACTACAGGGAGATATCTTTCCCTCTGTAGTCTCTGTAAGAAAGGAAGGTTTGTGTTCGTGGTCAAAGCAAAGGTCTAGAATATTGTAGTGGTTTAATTCAATTTCAAAAACCCTCCTGTCTGCACTGGAACATGAATTTAAGTAATGGAAATAAATGCTTGACTAGGTGACAAAGTCTGTGTCTCGTTGCAGCATCACGTAGACAAAGTGGTGCATGTTTGAGGTGATCCACACTTCAGCACCACGCCTTTAAAGCAATGGAAGAGTTTTTGAGCTTTGTATTCTTCTTTTTAAACTTGGTACTAAGCCAATGTTGAAGTTAATATTTATGAAGTTTGGGAAAATTGTTTTCAGGGTATGATTTCTGGTCATATGAATTTTCATATTCTAAACAACTTGATTTTAACTTTAATGGCCCTAAGTGTATTTAGAAATTTTGTGCGGTGCTCACACCCACCCAAGTCAGTGTATCCCTGATGCTGCCAGCCAGGAATGATGCATGCAAGGCAGGACTGTGGTGGAGTTCCATGGCCTGTGTTGCCCTGCCGTGACTCTGCCACTCAGTGCTCACGCTGTCTGGCTGGTGTGAGTCTCTGCTTATCATGGGGAGCCAGATCACTTCTGGTGTATGGGGATGTTCGAGCTGTGATACAAAGAAGCAGAGAAGGCAAATGTCCTGCAGACACTTGATGAAGTTAAAGGATATCTCCCATCTCAAATGTCAGTTCTCATCCTCTGCTCTCATGGATGCTTTCTCTGAAGTGCACTGCGGATTCTTGTAAGTACAACTCATCTGCTGCAGGGTAACATAGAGAAAACATAGTAATGAAAAGGTACTTTTGATCCTTCACAAAACTTCACTCTTTGCTCACAAAAATATGCCAGAAATCATAGGCAGAACATTACAGTCATGACAAATGATTTTGCTGCTGTTTTTGTTTACATTTTTGGTTCATTTTTATTGTTCCTAATTTGCCTAAGATTTAACTCTACAAATTATGCATATATAGAGCAGACTTCTCATTAGTTTCAGCAAGGTCACGTTTCAACAGGGTTTTACCATCAGAAGGGAGGGTTACCATCATCTGACCTCTCACTCATTACCAGATTTGTTTAGAAAAGCATTGTTACAATTTCTGCTTGAAGGGTGTGTTATATAAGTTGCTGTCAGATGTCTGATATATTTTCTAAGGTGTATGCTTATTTGACAGCTGATTCTTTAAAGATGTTAGGTAATTTGGATTGTATGTATACATTTACATGATGTACTTGATATTAAACCATGTTTCTTTGACTGTGGGACTCCATGTAGCTGTGATGTATCTTATGCCAATGACAAGACTATGTTTTACCTGCAGATACTAGGAACATGAGAACTCTAGCAACGTGAGCTGCTTTTTTTTTGTCTTTCTGCTGTAATATTTGCATAAGAAATCCATGATAGTCTTACTTTCTCTTCAGAACTCTTTCATCATAAAGCACATGAGCAATTGTCTCTTCCAAACAGGGAAGACATGCTCCAACTATTTCTTTATACCCTTGTGACCCTTATCTTTAAGTTATGCTTCTCTGTATTGACCTACTGTGTCTGCAAGTTATTTTTCTGAGCATGTCTGTACTGGCTGTTACAGGGTCAAGGCCTTGAATACAAGCCAAACTGTTTGGGGGGGGGCTCTTTGTTTCAGTGGATGTTTGCCAGAATATCTAAGTCCTGCAGCAGCACTGACTGTGCTGAACTCTCCCAAATCAACATCTCTCCCACCATACATGGACTACCACATTTCTGATTTGAAGACACAAGAGACCCACATGTGTATATATAGGAAATAAGCAATAAGCCTCCACAGGGTGTAGATTTGAAGGTTCACTTTGTGAACCTTGGGTGTCCTAAGAGGCAGAAGGCTGAAGGTTAGTTTCCTGCGGGATGTCTTTGACTTCCTCTGGATCTCAGTGTGCTTGATGCATATGTTGTCAAACAAGCTCAAGACAGACTGTTGGGATTGATCTGCCTTCTCCTCCCAAACTAAAGAGACCACTACTATGCTTACACCATTGAGGGAGGTATTTCCAGTCACTGAAGTAGAAAAGCTGGCAAAACATACTTAATTTATACCTAAACTGCTGCCAGAATTCACTACTGAGAGCCTCTTTCCTCATCCTGCTTGTGCGGGCTGTCAAATTCATACCCCAGCAAGCAAGCAAGGGGACATGGTGCAGTTCACCGAGCTGCACCTTGTAGTCCCTGACCCCACATCTAGTCGAGGAAAAAGTTTTTTTTTCTGGCATTCGTCAGTAGTGATGTGTACTCAGAGTAGACACGTTTCATGGGAAGCAAGATCCTGCGTCTTAATGGGATATTGGGAAAATCGTTGCAGTTGCTATAACACCCATGCTGTCCTGCACCTTGGCCAAAGTGGGAGATTCTCTTGGCATCCTTTGGCTGCATTTGTACAGAAAGCAAATACCCATGCTGCCTTTTGACATACATCTTAGGCAATGCAGATACAGCTCTCTCAGAATCTGAGGGACAACATTCTGTTGAAAATTAGGGTTTTGCAATGTCCTTTTTATTTTGATTTAATCACACATGAATAAAAGCAGAACCAGTTCTCATCCTTGGTGATCACCTTCACTTCTGCAATAGAAACAGGCTAGGCAAATGCAGATAAATGGTTTTGTTCTCTCCAGGGGAGTTCTGGTTGAGACCCTGGGGAGGGATCTGGCCACTAATAAGTTATTGGCAAACCATCAGACCTGGTACAGCTAACTTCAGTGTATCAGCGATTCCCATCTCTCATCTCCACACGAAGCAACCTTAGGTTGCATTTATATAGCAGGCCCCCTTTGAGTCTGTGTCGTGATTTAATATCAATCTAATATAGATTGGTTAGAGGTAGTCAGTATGGATTTACAAAAAGGAGGTCATGCTTAACAATCTTGATTCATTTCTCTGAGGAAGTGACAATGAAAGTGGACAGCGATGAAGAAGGAGACATAATTTACTTGGACTTGAAAAGGCTCTCGATACAGTGCCACGTAACGGATTAATTTATAAGGTTAGCAAGTATGGGACTGATAGTAAAATACTCAATTGGATATAAAATTGGCCTAGTAACAAGGCCCATGGAATGGCAGTAATGATTATAGATCATGCTATAGATCATGGGGAAGTGCTATGCACCCTAGGGTGTGTGTTTGAAGACATTCTAAAGGTAATAAGGATGGGCAAAGCCAAAAACAAAGGTGGTGGAAAAAAGAGGAAAAATGCTGCCAAGAAGAACACATGAAGGCTACAGTCTAATGAGAAGCAAATGATCATGGCAACATGCAATCTGAAATTTCAGGTAATATTCAGTGAAGAAAATTTTCTAGGAACTGAAGGGGTCCAAGTCAGGCACATAAGCTGCAGGTCTCGTAGCAAAGCAAAAGTATACAGAGCAGCAAGGATCTTTCCTTTTAATAGGAGAGAAGGCAAAAATTAGAGCTTTTTTGAAGTGCCAATGAGCAATAACTGGGAGGCATGTTCTCAGAAACTGTTCTTATCCTGAAAAGTCCAAGATCCCTCGGTCCTTGCTATGAGGATGAATCACAGCATTTAGATTGTGTTTTCAGCTCAAAGAAATCTTTGGAGAATCCTAGTCCTTTCCATTTGCTATGATCTAAGGAGACTGGACTTCCTGAGATTAAATAATTTTTTGTCACTACCCTGCAAGATGCTATCTTACATGCTGTAATAAAGCAGACACCTGGGTAGAAGAAAGAAATGAAGTACAGGAGAGCCAACAGAGGACGCTAAGGGACCTCAGAAATTCACAGTACTGAATAGAAATTGGAAACTGGTTTCAGTGAATACTCACCTCCTTACAGTATAGACTTTCCCATCTCTTGGATGATATTAGAAGAGGGTCTGGGAAAGCTGTACTGGTGACACTGCTGTGCCATCCCGTCGTACTGCTGTCAGTTCAAGAAAATACAGCTTTGATGTCCAGCAGAGTTTCCACCATTGCTTTCATATTAAAGACCAGGCTGCCAGGCTCACTCCCACAGACCTTGGGTGAGAAGGCAGTCTTTGTAGTCCTACCTATGCCTTTACCTCTCTCCCCATCTCTTTTAAATGTAGGAATCTCTGGAAGGATCAGACCATGCAGCTTGGGAAAATTGGGAAAGACTTTTTAATGAAACAAAAAAGAGCGGCTCTCTTAGGGTGTGACTGGTGCGGTACAGGATTAGAAAGGAAATGATGCAGTGTAACAATTAGCCTGACACATTGGTCTGTGGTTCATGCTATAGGCTGTGCTTTGTTATTTGATTATGAGTATTGGCTCAAAACTTTGGTCTTGAAGCCATTAAAGTCATTAGTCAAGCTCTCATTGATTTGAGCAAGACCAAGACTTGACCCTTTATGGCTGTTCAAAGAACAGAGATAAACTTTTAAATCAATCAAGAGTGTAGACTTATTCTGCTGGGGTCATATGGTTAATACATCCTGTTCCTGTCATTTCCGCTATAAATCTGTGAATGCTTTTAAAGCAAGAGGAAAACCTGATTCCTTTCCTTTTGCCAGAAAATATTATGTTCCTTTTTATTACAAGCAAGAAAAACAAGGGGTCCTTCTTCTCAGGAAAACTTGTAGTGGGAAAGGTAATCTCAGTATTTCCATATCTCTAGAGTCAGTGAAAGGTAATTTGACACAAAGTACTGGGCAGTACAGTCTCCTGTCTGCAAAGCATGCAAACCTTCTCCCACTGACATCCCATAAGCCTTTATTGGGTCCTGATGATCTTTTTGCCCAAGAATTAAGTCAGTACCCATTGTACTGTTGGTGTCTACCAAAAGATTCCTTATTTTCCACATTGCATCTAGTCTACACAGCTCCTACAAGTTGGGAAAAAAACTTATGACTTCCTACAAATATAATCAAACTCACAGTTATTGACTTCATTTGCTTGGCTTCAGACCCAAGTCACTCAGCTCTTTGTATTTACTTCTAGAGTATGATACTTCTAGAAACCTGAAATATATTACATGAAATAATTCTGAACGACTCTGAGTTTTTGGTTTGCTGAGACACGCACCTTATGGTGATTATGGAAACAAAAGCTGTTCTTCCACTCTCTCTTGCTGACTTTAGCATTCTGAACAAAACTGTAGGGGAGAACACTCAACCTGATTCAGGTCAATTAAAATAACTCTGCATCCTTGGCTTATCTCAAGTCCTATTGCTTTCAAAAAGATCCTGACAGGACAAAGGAAAATGGTTTTAAACAGAAAGAGGGCAGATTTAGATCAGATGCTAGGAAGAAATTCTTTACTCAGAGAGTGTTGAATCACAGGAACAGGTTGCTCAAAGAAGTTGTGGATAACCCATCCCTTGAAGTATTCAAGACCAGGTTAGATGGGGCCTTAAGCAATCTGATCTACTGGGTTACATCCCTGCCGATGGCAAGGGGGTTGGAACTAGATGATCTTTAAGGTTTCTTCCAACCCAAACCACTCTATAATACCATGATTTGCTGAAAAAATGTGGATGTGATTTGATAGGTTTTATGAAAATAGCTTCCAATTCTCACTACGAAAAGATGAAAGAATAGGTGAAAGAGGAAGAAAGGAGCTTTATTATGCATATATACATAGGTACCACCCTGCTCAGTCTGAAAGCCCGACTGGCTTTCAGAGGTAGCAGATCTGAATGTCTGTGCGCACGCATGTGCATGTTTTATAAATGGTTTGATCTTACCTGAGCATCTGTGGCTCTGGTGACATCCCATTTGTTAACATTTCTGTAGGCTCTTCAGTAAACTCACTGGATAGATGACAGTTCATTAAATTAGTTGACAATGCATATCCAGTCTTTCCACCCTCCTCCCCCAGCCCTAAAATGAAAATAAAGAAATTACAACGGTAAGAAGGGAAAATACTATGCAAATAGCTCTGAGAGCACTGACACATTTAAACTAATGCATTTCCTAGAATCATAACAATAAATGTGCTGTCAGGGGCATTGCAGTTACTCCAGTGACACAACCACTGTGCAAGAGCACCAGTGCAAGCTGTCAGAGCTGATTATTTAAGTACTCCTGAAGTGTTTTTGTTTCATTGTAACTTCTCAGAGTCATGAGGCTTCAAAAGAGCCCTTTTCCTCTTGCAAGCTTTCAGGTAGCTTTTAAATACCTGCATATATCACCTTGCAAAACAAGTGGGTCAGGAACAAATTTTCTAGAGATGGCAGTTACTGCGATCAGTTGTTTTGGGAAATGTTCTTTGATGAAATGACTTGAGAAATTTTGCCCAACTTCCTGCATGGTAAAGAGTTTTTCCTCAAATATTACAAAGATAGTGGCTAGGCTTACCCCAAAGAACCATTTTCAAAAGGCTCAACCCTTTCAAGCAGTTGCTTTTGTTTATTAAAGTTGCTGCAGATAAAAGAGATAGACAAGTGCACCAACATCACTATGAAAACCCCCCATGAAATGGCCTTTCCATAATTTTCTTTAATGCACCAACTTCCTCATTCAACTGCAAATCTTAGAGCAGTCTATTAAGTTTGACCATCAGCTCCATGCTCTGATGCATGTGTAGGCAGTATGGCTGAGATATAAAAAGCCCTTATAATAGCTCAGAAATGTCCCTCTCAAGCCCCTTCTTGGAATTAGTGGCTTTAGTAATACTGCTTAACACTTATTTGGAACAGGCAAGTTATTCTTCCATTAAGCTTTATTCTGGTCATTCTCTCAATCTACATTTAAATTCTGTTTTCCTCTTGGTTGGCATAGGCACCCTTAGCTACCTCATAAACAAGATGCATTGCCAACTGGAACACGCAAGCAGAACTGAAAGCAGCACTGCTAACCTCTGCTTCTTTCTACCCCCTGCAACTTGGAGTTGTATCAAACTCAGTGCTTGGAGCCTGGGAAGTGGGCATCCTGAACTGCTTGGAAGCTCAAAGAGCCAGACTTCAGTCTATTAAGGTACTGGGCTGGCTCACTGGGCTATAACTATGAATACTTTTTTTTTTTAAATCAGCCCAGCAAGCCAGATTCACATGCTCTTACTTCAGCTGAGTGTATCTTTCACTGTAAAGAATTGTGCTGCAAACTGTGAATAGACAGTTTTAGTCAGCATTAATAAGGCGAACAGAATCCGACCCAGAACAGCTAGCCCAGTGACATTAATTTCTAAGTGGACATACAGATGAGAAAAGATTAGGCACTCCACGTTGCTTTAGAGATTTTGGCTGTTGGCAAATTTGCATTCTTAGAGACTGCATACTCAGAAATAACAAAATAAAATATGGAATTTGGAAGTATTTGTCACAGGTGGGAGAGGCACTGTAAAGAAAGACAATGAATGAAGACCTGTGGTGGGTGAGAAGGCTTCTGCTCCCCTCCTGTACCGCCCCCAGCCCATCCTCTGCACATGCAGCAGCTGCCACAGAGTCAGCACACAGCAATGGGTGCCTGGCGTGGCATCTCCTGTACCTTAGCTTCTCCCTGCTTTTCACTGCAGAGACCAAAATCACTTGCCCTGGGCCTTTTTTTCCCAGAATTTATGCAGGCTGCTCCCTTTTTAAGGCCAGCCACTGTGTGTGGATATCTGTGTAATCAAAACCGTATTTGACTTGTTTTTCCCCCTTTAATTTGTGGGACCAAGGCTTTTTGCCTTGTCAGTTCTGCACTGGCAAATGTTTCTGTCCTCAGTTGGTAAGGCAGAATGTCTAGCAGCATGGCACCAACAACTTACAGGTCACCACTCTGGGGAAAGAAAGTACATATTTAAAAGAATCAGCAGCCCAGGTAGGATATAATGTGACTGAAGAGTTTCACTGTAGCATTGTAGAGTACGAAAATGAAAATATAAAGTGCATTTTAAATGATTAATGTGCAAAAGCTGACCTCTTCCAGTGTGCATTAATCAAGAAAAAAATGCACACTTTCTATAGTGGTTAATGTTGCAGGTCCATTATTCAGCTTTGATAATGTGCATAAAAATGCTCAATATGACAATGAGTTGGGGTAGCTGAGAATTTAGAATGGTGGCAAGTTTGTTGTAGTATTTGGATTAGCATTCTTAACCTACATCTTGACAGCTTCTTTTCTTCATTTCACAAGTGTTAATAAAATCTTGCTTTTTCCTCTTTGATTTTTGGTTATTTTTTTCTTGTATTTTAGTTATTTTCTTTTTTTTTTTTTTTTACAAAATGATTAAAAAATACCTGCTCAAACAAATACTACCAGCATTCATTAGTCAGGATGGTTATATGTAAAAGAAATGATGCCAGATAGTAACAAATCCAAGAGAAGTTTATTATGAAAATGGCACCTGCGGGATGAAAAAAAATTAAGTTACATAAAGACAACCATGTATGACATGTATGAGAATCTACAAAAGTATAAAAAGAACCCTGTTGTAAATGAAGTATGTACATTTCTGATTTGCAGCATTATCAATGATCAATGAAAAAAATGTTTCAAATAAGCCAGGCACTCAAGAAGTTAGATTCGGTTAGCTTAACACAAAATAAATGTACCATAGCTGTCACTTTTTAACATTTTAATTTTTTTATATTGTAGAGTTGGTAACACTGCTAAGATTTATACGAACAGAATCCCTTTCCCCATTATTCAGCTACTTGGCACCAGTCTCCTCATAAAAGATTTCATATATTTGTACAAGAAATAGTTAAAAACACAGACACAGTCTTCACAGGTAATGAAGTTTTTTTTTCATTTTGTAATTTTAAACACTATGGATTTAGACAGCAGCTGTGATTATCTGTTAGTTTAAATCACCAGAAATCATTTTGACACAACACAGAAACATTTATAAAAAAAACCCAAAACAACAACAGCTGTCTAGCTGTTCTTTGTAGCTGATAGGTGCAATCCTTTGATTGTTCCATAGCTAGAGCAGAGCTTCCAAAATTAAACTTTGAATTTCCCAATCAGCTTTCTTGCCTTTTTCAGACCTACGTAAATCCTTCCTATGGAATCTTTTAAAGCTCATTAATTAAATTTCTAGCGTCCAATTCCTTTTTTGCTATCACTCCTCTGAGGCTTGGACCTACTTCTCAAATTCAAAGCTACCGCAGACATTGACTCAACGCAGTGAGTAATCAAAAATTCGAAGGACAGCTGAGTTAATACATTAGCATTGCACACATAAGCGAATATATATGACAATTCTAAGCTCAGTTTCCTTTTTAAACAATGCCAGTTGACCTTTGAAAGAATTTCTTATCTCACTGGTAATTGCTCTACATATTGCTCTGCCAGCCTACCTAGGAGAAAACCAAAGAAATGCACCCTCTGCTTACAGTTCGAGCACAAGGACTCTGGGAATGTTAACAACTGAGGCTATATGGCGTCAATTTGCTTAATCTATCTGAGCATTACTCTGTAGTGCATTGTGGGGTACACTGGAAGAGTAAGTCATACCCAGAATTCCTCTGTGGGAAAAATGGCTCCATTAACCTTGAGCTAGTTAAGAGTCTTTTATCTCTGAGAGTGAAGAAGAGAGAACGAGAGAGCGAGAGAAAGAGAGAGGGAAACGTGTGGAGGAGGAGGGGAGAAAGGAAGGGGGAAGAGAGAGGTTTGAGAATACACAACAGCAAAGCAACAGCAGAAATTAAAAGGTATACAGACAGTGGAAGCAGCATAAGGTGACATTACAGAGGAAGGCCACCACACAAAAACCACTAACCCCCAAGAATCACTGGTTCACTAGGACTGCAGGAATGGGACTTTACCACTCCGGACTAGAGATAAAGCACAGAGAAGACAAAGGACAAAACAACTACATTAGCTTAGTATATACTGCATATAGTAACACACATTGAAACTGCAATGGGACTGACAGCCAAGGACACTTACACATTGTACACATTACAGTTCTCACATCTGTTATTAGATGCCTTAACAAACAGCTGCCAAAGATGGAGTGGAAGAAGAATTTATATTTGACAGTCATTTGGAGTGTTTGACACTACACTGTGATTTCTGGCAACAAAGACAAAATAGGAGATTTCTTTTCTTTTACTTAATGTGCAGTTTTCAGTTGTAGTTATCTATTTCAAGCTTATTAACCCATCCTTTAGTTTTAAAACATATTGGTTTCAACACTAGAAATAAGGAAAAAGAAAACAACAAAAAAATACCCAAATCAAAGAACAAAAAGAAATTTACAACCTTCCCTCTATAATATTAAATGAAAAACAAAATGAAACATGTTAAATAGTTCTTCTGTTTTTTTTTATTTTTACTCTGAAGTGTTATTTGATGTTGTAAAATTAGCCTCAGTTACACTGAGAAAAAAATAAAGCAAAACAATATGCACCTAAGAAACTGCTCCTCGCGTCAATTAAATTGAGTTTTTTGTTTTTAAGCGCTTTTTGAAAAAGGCTTCCTGACCCATTTAAATTTGATGTGAGGCTATGCTTGTTAGTTTGGAGGTAACAAATTTTAAGTCCTGCAGCAAATGTTAATGAGGGCTTTTGTCTTAACTAACCAAGGAGACTGCAGCACCCCACTATAAACCAGTACGGAACACATTCTTTCCAAAAAACCCAGCCCACAAGCTGCATATTGTATGAAGACATTACAGATTAATAAATGATAGCACCATGGTTTTAGAAATTAAGTTAAAGTTTCAGTAATTAACATTTAGTCCAACTTTTTAACATTCTAGTCACAGGCCAGAAATTAACTTTTTAAGAACCCAAATTATTTTATGTGCAAGTAAGAAAATCTTAACCATAAAAAGAGAATTAAACTCTGCATAAAATTCTAAAATACTATCCCCTATTTTAAAGGAATTAGGAACAAAACCCCCTTTTCATTTGACTTAGTCAAACAGGGCACATTGTTTATGCTTGTCTGTTTTAATCTTGATCATATCAAGATCATTTTGGAGTAAAACCAATGGTTGTCACTTTAAAATCTCTTTACCACAACACTGAGTATTCTATGGCAGAGGCATACACATATTAAAGGCATCTTAATAAAGATGCAAAGGAAAAAACACACATCTTAGAAGAAGACAAAATGGCAGGCAACTGGTACTTCGACTCTCTGAAGGCAAAAATAAAAAAATATCTTTACATTAAAGAATAAGTCAAGTTAAAGAGAAAGGGAATGAAATGGGGACCATCATATTGAGATAATAAGCTGACCTGCTCAAATTCAAAGTGCTAGAATTAAAGGTCTAAATTAAAACATAGTCTATGCCTCAGAGTATAACACTGAACACAGTATGTGGTCATATTTCAATCCTCTTTCCGTTCCAGAGTCTGTGTAGTGTGAATGCCATTGCTGTACACAGGAAATGGAAGAGTGGAAAAAAGTCCTTCGGCAGTTGTGAACACATTCCCTGCAGGCATTTGGGTCAGACTGGCCCCGCTCACAGCACTTCCAAACGGTCCCGACATATTGAGTCGGTGAACGTGGTGGTAGAGCATTTCCATCGGTGTTTTAGGATCCAGCCCAAAGCTGGGGCTGTTAACGTCAACAAAGTTAACAGCATGGGTGTTGGGGAGGAGGTTGCCCTGCATGGCTAAAGTAACTTCAGCTGGAGCATACCGAATAGTGCCAGTGGTGTAGACCCTCTGAGCAGCAGTGCTGGTCGCAGCAAGGGTTCCCGTTACCCTGTGAACCAAAGGAAGCACCACATTGCCTGCTTGTAACCTCTGAAGGGCTTCCAGATCCCCAGTGTACAACAAAGAGTTGGACGTTGTGGGACCTCCTGGATGTTTGTCCCTTGGAGATGCTGAAAGTGGGGGTGACAAAGGGTCAGAGGACACTGGAGCCAAGGCCGAGTTGGATGAGGTGCTGAACTGAGTTTTACGGCTGGCAGTATTTTCAGTCCCCGGTGGGGTGAGAACAGAGTCTGGAATGGAGACATGTAAACTACTGCTGGCTTGGGGGGAAGGGAAGTGCTCGGAGCTGGGGGGCTTGGTCATACTGTAGGGTGATTCGTTCCTTGAGATTTCCCTGTTGGGTGGGTAATTCCAAATACTGCTATCATTATCAAAATTGATAGGTTCTGAGATTTCTGTTTTAATTTTGAGCACTGAGGCACTGTTTGGTGACGAGAGCAGCTGGGGCTGGTCCACCAAAGCTGAGTCAAGTCCATTCGGACTTGAGGTGCTTGACAGCCTTCTCCGGGTCATGCTGCCTCCCTTTTGCTTTTTTCTCCTCTTCTTCCTCTTCTGATGTTTGCTGGAAGACTGGGCATTTACTTCACCTGCACTGTCTGAGTCCTTGGCACTGTCGGAGGTCAGTGATTCACAGTTCTGCAACCGCAAGTCTGACTCACTCTCAACATAGCGCTCCACCTTGATCTGCATAGAGCCAAGAGTGCCAAAACTGTCCTCAGGGGCCTTTTGATTCTCGAAGTCTGAGTTTTCAAAGCTGTCATCACTGTCCCTGCTGTCCTGGTTGCTGGAGCTGTTCCCATCCTCATTACAGTTCATTTCATTATCTGACTGATTTCCTGACTTTTTCCTGTCGGATTCAGGGTCTTCACTGTTTTCTGACTGGTTTCCTTTCTCATCTGACTTTGAGTTCTCATTGTCCTCTGGAGCAAAATGAAAGTGAAACAAACCATTAGCAATGGGAACATAGTATCATAATCCAAGTCCAGATTTCTACCTACCAATGAGATTGGATTTGCTTTAACCTTTTTGGGCAAAAGATGTTCTCTTCTGTAGAGCTGCATTTTTTTTTCAGTGTTGTGTTTGGAGAGTTTTGATCACCATGAATGTCTCTGAGAATGACTCAGGACTGTTAATGCACTAGAAGCCTATGCTATATGGCTGCACCTCGATTGAGGGGGCCTTTTCATCTGCTCACTGGACAAGAATCATGTTGACAGCCGTAAGCACAACGTCATTGTAGCCATGCCATCCAAAGAGGAGTCAGTGAACAATCCCATTATCACAGTTATGTTCTGGTGATTGTTCTTTCACATCCACATTCTCCTACAGTGGGCAGGCATCCAGGTATAGCACTATTTACTAATGAAGATTCTAGTACTCTCATCTCATTTTCCTCTGACCATTGCCACTTTTGAAGTGGCATAGAGTCTCTGGCTGCAGTGGAATTACTGCTCATTTCCTCCTGTGTGAGAGGAGAAGCAACTCATCTCTGTATAAATCTGAATGAATGAATAAACCAGTTAAAATGAATGAATAAACCCATTTATTGTTAAAACAATTCTGTTATGTTGCTAGACTGTCTCCTCATATTCTCCTGAAGGACAACAAATATAAAAAAATACAAAAAAAAATCAGCCAGTGAATTAATTTCTTGATTGATTCAAATAATCTAAAGACCACTGAAAATAGCACAGCTACAGCACTGAGAAGCTGTCACTCTTCTTGCCTGAATTCACTTAATTATAATTCTAATACGGGTGAGATAAACACTCTAGCCCACTGGACTCGGCGAGCCAAAGCAGCTTTGAGACTGAATATGCTCCATTATCACACTATGCTAGAAAGGGTCACGAAAGGTTTCAGGAAACCCCGTCCTTTACAGACCAGCCAGAAATCTTTTGTTGCCTAATAAAAGATGTTTTTCACTCACCAGAGCCAAGTACTACCCTTTTCAATATCCTTGTTTTAGGGGGAGAGAGGAAGGGCCGGTTTGCCTCTAAAGATATTGGTTACTTCTGGAGCCATGTCAATACCAAACTATTTCCCAGAAGTGCTGAAGGTGGGTTTGACAGGAAAGCTGCCTGAGCATTCAGGACACTGCACTTCACAAGTCACTTAGTGGGAGTTTGCTTATGTCAGCAGCAGCAGAGAGACCCTTCCTTTTGAAAAATAAAACCTATAGAAACAAAGTAGCAGCTGTAAACCCCTAAGGTTCATCCAGCTTTTTGTTCCAGCTAGGACTGAATTTCTCCTACAATATTTTCTTCCTTTTTTGGAAGATGTTTTCTTTTAAGGCCATAGTTTCTAGTTGGGGAAGAGTGGTCTTAGAGTGAGGTGGTCTAAAGCTGCACAATATTTGCCTGGGATTATATCAGAGCTTGAACTGAACTTGTTGGTTTCATTCAAAATGCTGTTTCAATTTCAGGTCCTTTGGCATTTCTATTTAATTCCTTTGTAATAAACATGACCCTGTGTCTTCTGCCTTCCAAGACTCCCAGATATTTCCTTCTGAGATGTAGATACCCGCGCACCTTTGGAATGCTGTCCTGCTCTGCATCAGCTTTAGAAGTCATGAATGTACATGTACTTCTCATGTTCTCACCTGAGAAACTTCCAGTGCATATGGGAAATGCAAACTGGTCTCCATATATGTGTTATTTGGCTCTTTTGGAACAAGACAGCATAAAGGAAGCACTGGGAATGGATGAAGAGATTACCAATGACAGCTTTATCTTGATTTATATCACTGTGATCCATTTTCTCCAGACTGTTTTTGGTTGTTATCATAGACATGAGAGAAAAATCATCCATCCACCCATCTGTCTGTCTGTCTATCTATCTCTCTATCCATCCATCCATCCATCCATCCATCCATCCATCCATCCATCCATCCAACCATGTTGCATATGACAGCTGAGTAACATCTTTACTTGGGCTACAGGAAAACACACTTCTTTCAAGGCCAGATGATTTGTACCTGTGCCTAGGTAACCACTCTCAAAACTAACAGGGAATGTGTGAACCATCTGTGCACTGGACCATCTGTAGGACTAATTTACACATAGAGCTTGACAAGTACACTCAGCTTTTAAAAAGCAGTTCAAGTCCCAGACTTAAAGAGCTTAGAAACAAATTCTTGAACCCACACCTTTTAATTAAATATAACTTTTAACCCAAGAATACTCTCAAATTTTTCAATCTTCGCTGCCCCCTAGTGAGACTCTTCAAGAATGTATTTATACAGGAAAAAGTCATAAAGATTGACAGTAGAGACCTCTCTGCAGAATATCTGCCTACTTTGGAAAGAGAACTAGAATTTTGTCCAACAGTTGCAATCCCAAGTCCTCTGCAAGAGGCACAATAGCTGTTCATAAGCACAGCTGGGAAATCAAATATTTAGTTTGGTGCTATGTAGGCAAGAAGGAATGGAGAAAGTGAAGAGAAATTCTGAGGAAATGGAAATGCTAAGATCATTAAAAGATTTTGCTAGTGTTTTTCAATTTAATCTTATATGATTTTTTTTTTTTGGTTATAATGGAACAATACTTGAGAAGTAAAAGCAACTGGAAAGCTGACCATGTGGCTGTCAGGATATGAACCTCTTGTGGATGTAAAGGCACACCATATGTGTTACCTGAGTTGTCCTTTGAGTCTGATTCAGAGTCAGAGGTCTCTGAGGATTCTGAGGTTTTCTCTGGCAGATGAGGAAGTTGTGCAATATCCATTGGAGTGTCCTTGTACTCTGGGTTACTGAAGAGGATACAGCAAATATAAACACAAATGGATGATTTGCAGTTTCATGATTTTTTCCTCTTTTCATATCAAAGTTCAGGAAAAAAGAACATAAATAGGAAGAATAGCAGAGTGAACACAGAAACATATATTTTTGGCTTCAGAGCTTCACAGCAGGAATTTTGTGAAGGTTTATTTTAATACTGCAGTCAAATACTTTTATTGACCAGGTACTAAACCTTGTTTGATTCTAATGAAGCTTTAGAGCTATCAAAGCATCCTTACTGAAGTGGGACATCATGGCTTGTGTGATATCTAGCAGTAAAGCTACACTGTGTAATCATCCAACAACAAAATATCTCGATTTCGATCCCATTACTGTGCCTAGGAGGACAGAGAGGGTGTTTTAACTTTTTCAATCTGTTTCTCTCCCACTGGCAATGTCTATTAGAGTTATCTCTGTAGAAATGTTCTCTGTCAACCTTGCCAGAGTCCTTTCAATACCTGTTTTTCTCAACATTCCTGTTTTCCACAGTTTAATCAAGCATATCATACATGAAGTTATTAAGAAGGTGCTCAGCTAGGGCTAAAGGAAGTGACCACTGCTCCAAAGAATCTGGTCAAAAATTAGATAAAATAGGTCATATATTTTTTAAACACTGCACACACACATCCACATCAGCAAGAAACCAAAAACAGCCTCTCTAACTATATGACAGATGCACATGTGCATGTTAAGATGCATATGTTAGGGATAAAGAACTGTCAACACACCCATTATAATCATATCTTCATCTGCTCATGTGGTGCTCACCTGTGACTTGTTAGCAATGAACATGACTGCAATCTAAAAAAGCTACACTGCCAGAGAAATGGAAGAAAACTCCCTACAACACTATGCTTTTGCTTGGTTTGTGCCTTTTAAAATGTGTTCCTTTCTTAAATGCAGGCAAATGCAGGGGAACAGACATAGCTAAACATAAGTGGCGTAGGGATATTAAAAATAACAAAGTCTTTAATAATTTTTGAATAGGCGAGCATTTCCATGCATTCAAAGTCTGGTAAAACATTTCCATACCAAATTCAAGTCTGGTAAAACAGAAAATCCACAGTCCTGCATAGAACAATATGAGGCAGCACTGGGGGTGCCTGACACACTATCACAATGACAGTGTGCTCATATGCAGCCTCTTAGAGTGTACTGTGAAAACTCAGAGTTCACACAGTTCACATTGAGATGCCATCTTATGATTATCATCTTTATGGCTTTGTCCTGACAAAGTGACTTTATTCTGTTGCATCCCAGGGCAGTCCCCAAATTTTCCCCCCCCAAGCAAAAGATGTTTGAGGGCTTTCACACTGTGAATAACAAGTTGCTAGAACAAGGACAGCATTAATCCTCCCTGTCACTATAATTAGTCTATCCTTTTACAGACAGCTGAATCATACTTTCTAATGCATGGAAATGTATACAGACCAGTACTCCTGCTAAGAGTAGACCTAATTATGCCTTGATCTGTTATTAAAATATTATTTGGACATTTGGATCTTTTGTGGATTCCAGTATAAGGAAAAATCTAAATTAAAAATACAAATTCAGTGAAGATGTTAATATTTCTCTAACAGACCAGTGAATGGAACACACTAGAAAAATCAGGTTCTGGGAGGAGACCTGGGGAAGACCACATTGCTTTTCTTTTTTCGTTAGGTATATTCTGCTTGTAGAGAAAACTATTTTGTGGGATGTTTGTGGACTAGGTTCACCCACTGTCTGGAAAGCAGCAAAGGGGACAGAGGCAGCTGTTCATAAATCTTATGGACCACTTTTAAAGTTAGAGCTGGAAATATGAGAACTTCTGGGCATTTTGAAGCCCTGTTAAGGACCAGGGCAGTGAAACTGTAGTTCCAGTTCAGAATTGCCAGCCTTAAGCTGACTGCTTGAAATGCTGCATTCTGCCTCACACTTGCAAAAAAAAGAGTCGAAAAAGTAGCAGGGTAAGGATATATTCAGAAAAGTCTGCGCTCAATCATATCAGGCCAGAAACACACAAGTGCCAGTGAAAACTCCACTGCCGTGCAGTTTCCCACAGTACCCCTTCAATGCTCTCCTGCCAAGGGTTGCTTCCTTCTTTTCCCCAAAAGGGGAATCAAAAGCATTTCAACATGCAAGTTTAGGCAGGCACAGTCTCTTCAGGGTTTGCTGGACTTGGCATAATAAGTCACAATCTAACCCTTAGACATCACTTTGAACTCTCATGGCATCAAAGGGAATGTAACAAACCATGACAAGCAACTTAAAAGGAGAACAGGCCAGAAAATGACAATTGCATTTCATGACAATCTCAAGGTTTCAAATTTCATTTGTTTGTTTGTTCTGCTTTGGAATAAAACAGAAAATCTCCCAATCTTATTGAACATTTTCACAAAACAGAATGTGTTGAAAGGTATTTTCAGATGAGAAAGGTCAGGTTTATAATTCACTGTCTCTCAGTGACTGTTGGTTTTCCCTCGAGCTCTGAAACCAGTCCTTTAAAAACACTCTGGAAAAACAGAATTTCTCAGGGAACAGTTTTTCATTCAAGCCATGGCTACTGTTTCTGTTTAAAATAGTTCTAATAGCTTAAAATAGTACTTTATAGTACCTTTATTTTTAAATCCTATTTAGCATTTTTCCGTGTGAATATTATCTGATGCTTACAGGAACAACAAAGTAATTTGAGCCTTTTTTGTCCTGAGAAAGTTCTTCGCTCTGGAGTGAACTGGCAAATGTCTTTCAGAGATAACTTTTCTTTTGGCATACCAGCAGTTTGCTTCCCTGCATTTTTAATATCCAAATAAAACAGTGCCAAACACTTCACACCAGATTTTATAACACAGCTACTGAAAGTTGGTGTGGATAATTTTTATCTTTGAGCTGTGGTTGAGTAGATTTCAGGGCATGCAATAAAATGGTGGAGGGTTTATTTCAAGACTGAGGCAGCATAATAATTCAAGAATATTCTCATGTGCTGAGATACGACAGGTGCCTCGACAACTATAACAAAAAGGCACACGGCTTTTGACGTGGACTATATGAAAAGTTCTTCTTCTTAATTTTCTCTAGAAGGCTGTTGTTTTTTTGTCTAGACCTCTCAGTGGCAGAGACAAGCAACAGAGACAGCAGTTCAAGCGACAGAAGTGACTGGAAGACCTACCTAAGGAGGTAATTGACCCAAATGATATTCTTCTCACTTGCGTTCTTGGCGTTGACAGCTATGGTTGCGCTAGATTGTATCCAGATATAACCTCCGTTCTTCTGCATCCAGCGGTAATACTTTGTTACACACTGACCCTTATTCAGCACTGACAGGAAAATACAAACAAAACACAAGCAAGATAGAGTACATGTTAGAACTGCTAAAATGACCTTCATTGTATAACATGCCACAAGTACAGGCAGAAGATACTTGGCTTCCTTTGGATTTAATGCCACTGAGATGACAAACAGGATCTGAAGTTCAGTATAAACAGCTACACGCTTTACAAATTTTTAAAATATAATTTTAATCTGCTTTTGGAAACTCTAGTGGAAGAAGAAAAGTAAGAAAACCTACAAATCTCTATGGTTCATGGAATACTTATTGCTGTGTGGACATTTCCAATGCACTCAATGTCAAACTGTAAAAAGAAAAGGAAAAAAGAGGCAAATTTATATGTGATTTATTCATAGCTCCTAGGTAGACCTCTTTGAGATTCTGGATATTTGAAAGGTTTGGGAAGATACTCTACCCCTGCTGCTTTGATCATTTCTCCTTATTGCAGGCGATATCAACCACTGAACTTATACATCTGTTTCTTTGATCTTGTCAAACAGAATTTACAGTTCTCAGATGAACCAAATCTCCACTGGTCAGTGGGGGAAAAGTCTTTGGAGAATTTACTTTCTACCAGAGGAAAGTAAATCCACCAACAGGCTGAGAAAGAGGCCTAAGGGAGGCACAGAATGGCTTGGTTAGAGCCAAAGAGTGACAGCTCTCTCCGATGCTTGAAATATGCTAGGGAACAGAGAAAGAAGTAAAAGCAATCAGTAATGTGAAACGGCGCTATTAAATGCTCACAGCAAGACGGCTTAAAAATACAGATGTTTAAAGTAATACTTCAGCCAAAATATTGCCAAGTTGAAACGGATTTGTTTTTTATCTGATTCTTCCGTGTCAGGAGAAGGGAATGAAAGGCAAATCTTTCAGTGGAAGGGAGCAGCATGGTTTGATAAAACGCGTAAACTACACAAAATCGGGGCACGGTTGTTGCTGGAGCCCCTTTCCTCCCTGCATTCCTCACCATTCCCACAAAGCTTTGTGCACTAGAGGGCAGTGTGCCTTCACATTCACCGCCTGCTTTTGTCATGTCCTTGTCTCCGTCGGCTAAAATGAAAAACCTCTAACTGCTGTAATAAATTTGGCTAAATTAGCTGCTAAATGGTTATCTCAAGTAATATGTATTTGCATTAATCATCTTGCTCTAAACCAGAACAAGCCAGAGTCCTAAAGATGTAGTAAATTCATATTGTCCATTTAATTACGGCTAATAAGTGCTTCATATACAATAGTTTCATGAAGTACATTTTCTTTTTTTTTCTTTTTTTTTTTTTTTTTTTTTTAGGAGAGAATTGTAGAGAGAAAAGAAAAAAGTCACTTTGGAAAAGGATAAGTATTTAAGGCAGTTAAAGTTCCTGCCATAAATGTGACAAATGACACTTTGGAGCTTTCAAGTTAACCAAATGTCTATACCCCCAATTATACATATGAATGTATCTATATCTACATCCGTGTACAGCAGATATCTACAGAAAAAGATGTTTATAAAGGCAGCCATACAAACAGTGACGTTTCCTTACCTTGGAGGTATCCCCCAATTCCCACTGCAATTTTTCAACTACTAGAGAAAAATATGCATGTAAAATAGTACCATGTAAAGTGAATGTGAAGTGTAAGTTATGTTCAGCTCTAATATAAACAAATATTTGTATCTTGGTCTTGTTGTTTTTCAGCAGCCTCTAGTGAACTAAGTTTGCTCCTAGCAGACATCAGTATTTCCCTAAATTTTTACTTTTGTATTTCAAGCTCTAAATATTCTACCGTGATAATGCATTGTCTTCAAAACCTTATTATACAGCAGAATAAAGACAAAATATGAACAACTGACTACCCAGCATTTCTGTCAAACCAATGTTGTAAGCCACTTTAGAAAACAATCTCACATAATTTAGGCCAACTTTATCAGTTACGAAGAATAAGGGAAGAAAAGCACTGCTGTAAGTTTTGATTACGGTAGGCATTTCCATTTCAGTAAAATAGGACATTCAAAATACTCTGCTTACAGCTAAGCATAAAACTGATGTGCACACAAGTGTGGAGTGATACCACCTCTCTTCTGGAAACATGAATACCCACAGTGGCAAGCAGGAACAAGTAAAATCCATCGGCACTTGTACCTACTAAATACGCTATTGTCTTCCTTGGGGCAGTTTTTATCTAGGGAGCTTACCATGCTACACAGATGCCGAAGGACAACTGTCCACATACACTTTTGAAAATCAAAGTACCAGGTGAGTCACTACAGCCGGGGGCTGAAGGGCACACTGCAGTTCTGCATAGTGATAGTTATAAGGGCCCAGATTCTCCAGCTTTTTTGGTCATCCTAAGCAAGTCCTTCATCCTTCAGTAACTTTTATATTGGTTGTTGCACCACTGGAAAAGTCTGTGTCATGGACTGAACAGAGCATTCATTTCAGAACTATGGAAAAGAGGAAAAGGTGCCTGCTTTCTCAAGAATGAGAATTCAGTGCATCAGAGCTATATACAAACCATCTACATTCAGAGTTCAGGCTCCCAAGTACAAAGAATACATCCAAAGAATGTCTGAAATACTGTATTAAAAATGAACTTTCCCTGAAGTTCATCTACCTGCAAATTCCCACTCTATTTTTGGCCAGCTCAGATGTATTACCAGATACACAGAATTTTCCTTGCTGCATCTGTCTAAAGCACATTTCATATAAGAGATTTGTGGACCAAGCTCTGAAGGAAGTCCCACGATTCAATATAAAAATTCTCTCTATAAAGAGATTCTTTGGCAGGCAAGCTGCACTGTGCTGCTAAATCTGGTTCTTACCTCCTTTGAGAGTGCACTAGGCACCCCCAAGTCAGTTCTGAAAATTCACAATATACCTTGGAAAGAGATTTCTCAATGTGATGTAAGAAAATAATGAAAAAAAATTGAATTGTGTTCTAATTTACAGTATTTTTTAACTGCTGGCATTGCCAACCTGCAACTCAGAAATTAGATGAGAATTTTGAGGCAAAAAAAGTAGTTAGAAAGAGGCATCAGAGAGGCAAATCTATCCAGTTTATTGATAACCTAGTGTTACTGAGTAGAGCCAAATTTAATTTTAAAGATCTTCAGTTTGCAGGTAGGGAGAGTCCATTAATAAAGTTACTGATTTTGGGAAGAAATGAGAGCAAAGAATCACTCCACTCTAAGGTCTGATTGTGAAGTTATGTTTGTAACTAGCAATAGACCTTGCATTTCAGTTTAGCATAAACTTCTGAAAATGTAATGCCACGTAATGCCTGAATTTTCAGGATGTTTTGTTTTCAGACAAATCCCTCACTCACTGAGCAGTGATTTTATATTTCTATTTGTGTTACACATGGAGTACCCAGTATGGCAGACAAGGTGAGACTCGTGACCACATTGGTGGGATGGTGCATGTGACGGGATTATGCAGGGTTTGGTTATATAGTTTTATATATATATATATATATATATACACACACACACACATATATACATAAACCCTTTAATCAAAGGGACTAACTGAGGGTTAATGTTTTAAAATTGGTGACCTTTATGTCAGCTAGATATATTCCCTAAAATGGTGGATGCTACACCTGATTAAAATTTGCTGAAATGTTACCTACTTCCTCAATTTGAATTCAGTGGTTGGCATGCAAGAAGTGTACAGTATGTCATGCTAAGAACTAAAAAACCCCTCACTTATTTCTCAAAGTATGAATATATTGCTGTGTACACAGTTCCCAACAGAGGGATTTCAGTTTTCCTTGGTAGCTTTGTGCACAGCAATATTCTTGTAGCGGTGGAACGAAGGAGGGGGAAAAAGAAGAAACAGTCAGTGTTCTTTGCAGGAACCTATTTCTGTTAGAAAATTAAAATAAATCAGTACAAGTTTGTCTTCAGAAATATGGTTACAAAAAGAAAAAGAACATAGTTTCTTCCTGTAAGGCTGTTCTGAGAAATCAAAGCCAAAGCTTCTAAATAGCGAGTTGTGTTTTAAAAGAAGGAAGTAGCTTAATTCAGTTTGAAGAGGAGATGAAGAAATTGTGTATCAAAAGCAGTCTTTTAGCAAAGTCTCTTACAAAAGGACATTTTACTCATGTGCATATGCATTTAAAAGCTACACTATATTGCGTATTCAGGTAAGTATTGAGTAAATAGGAAATGATGAGATCATCTTACATATTCACACAGCTTCACAAAGAGGCTCTTTATAATTGGTGAAAATATTGAGGTTACATCTGCTGTGCTATTCACCCTTCTCCTTGAAATACCTTTATCAATGACTGGATGGTATTGATACTGAACTCCGCTCACGGTAAACTTATAAGAATATTTTTAATTTACTGCATGAGGATGAAATTGCCATACTTAATACTACAGTCGGATACTTAGCTGCAGCCACAAGTAGTCTTTCTACATTCACAAAACTGGCAGACGAAACATGAAAAGGAATACTGACTCTTTAATCTCCACTTCTCCACCTAAGGCCCAAGGCAAGCTGACAGGGTAACTTCATTCTGGAAACAGAGAGGTTTTTATTTTTTTAATTCTGGATTACTTTTTCTTCTGCTTTTGAAAACTGTGGGCTATAGGGGAATGAACCTGGCATAGACTTGAAACAAGAACAAGTTTCTTTATCTGAAAAGTTACTGTCCTTGATGCTTATAGGAAGGTCATTTTCAAAACCCACAGGAAAAATAGCATCACAGCCAGAAAGAGTGCATTAAGTGCCTTATTTGCTTGTAACAGAGACAGTTTTCCATTTATAACAGCTCTGAGGATCAAGTGAGTCTTTGATGTTGTAAGGACTTTCTTATAGATTTTGCAATTAGTGAGCTAGATGTTTTAAATAGTGGGTATCCACAAATTGGATTTTAGCAATGAAAAATATTTAGCAATGTTAAATGATGCTTGCTACAGAATCAGGAGCTAGATGATAGGAGACTTGTAGACATGTGGTGAGGAATCATACGTCAACTACGTAATTCTCCACAAACACTTCTGTTTTGGATTTACTACATGGGTTAGAGTGAGGAGGAGGGGGCTTAAGCCTGGACAGTGTGCAATTGCATTGCCTACCTACTGGGCCAAAAGCAAGGCCTTCAGAGCAGATTGCTTGGTAAAGAATGCCACCTTCCAGTCACAGGAGTCCCCATGGGTCATACTGCGCTACCTCTCTTCATTGCACACAGTGCCTTACCAGCCTTGTCTGACTTACTGTATCACAACAGAGTTTTTCTAAGAAAAACACAAAGATGATAACTGTTTTAAGAAAATACTGGTTCTGTGAGGGTTTAGAAAGCTGCATTTTACTCACAGCGTGTGACAGTAGAAAGCCCTGAGTGCTGGACAGAGAACATCTCTTTTAGCATTAGGGTAGAACACAATCTATTGTGTCAATACCACTGACTGAGACCTGGCTGCTACTGTGATATGAATATCAGACAGTAATAGTTGCAGGTTTATAGACATAAATTCATCTTTTCCTACTGTAAGCAGAAAGTAGCAGATCAGGTTCATGAAAGAAAACTGCACCTCACTGATATTCAAACTCCCACCTAACTTCTTCATTCACCTGGGATATTCTTTTAAGCATTTATAGTCACTCTAAAATGCTAAATATGGCAATCGATTCATTGCTTACTTTGCACTATGAAATACTGTTTAATCTTCCAGTGTAGGGATGTTACATACATAAATATGTGATAAATTAGGCAAAATTAAGTATCAACAACCTTGCAGAAGAAAAATAAAGGGCCTTAATCAAGCATTTAGAAAAAATTGAAACCTTAAGAATGTTTAAAAATTCAGCAATACTTTTCCTGCCTCTTTGTAGAAAAGCAAACGTTAAAAGCAGTCTGAGTCAAACTGTTAAAAACTGTGGTTTCATATTAGGATCAAAGTTTGTAACTTGCCAAGTACAGTGAGGAAAGCCTTGCATGCTGTATGTGCAAATTATCTCAGATTAGGACCAGGAAGATGTTTTGTTTAAAATCAATTCTATTTTATCAGTTTACATGACATCAGTTCACAGCAGCACTGCAAATTTATTAAAACCGAGCAAAGACACAACAAATAGTGTTTCCCAGCACTAAGGAAAACATCATCTCCTACTTGAACAACAGAGGCACTTTTCTTCCCCTCTCCTTTTCGTGATTATTATAACATACCTTTTTCCCACGGCCCAGCATTTGAAATGACAACTTTATAATTATGCATAACTATGAATATTAACAGGACGATATAATTCTAGGTAAAATGTTTATTTCAAAACATTATGTAGGTATTGATCAAATGGAATGCAATGTATTGCTAGGGGCACTACTCAATGGAAGCTTATGGCATGCATATTAGAAAACTTTTTTGTTGTTTCTATAGACAAAATTGATATTATTAAACGATATAAGTTTATTTTATGACAGACTGGATTGAAAAATGAGCAGTAGATTTTTCTACCTAGGATTCTCTAGGCTTTCTGCTCTCTTTCTTAACTTTTTCTTTCCCTCATGATTTGTCTCTCTCCCCATGACTTCAATCCTCCCATAAAGTGATTTTCTTCTGTTAATATTGAAACGGTCGTTTAGAAACCCAGGCCTGCTTTGAACACCAACTTCAGACAGAACTTCCATTATCATTAATAAACTCTCTGTTCAAACTGTAGGGGAAAATGAAATCCCAGATCCAAATTTTGCCCTTAGCTACTAAAACTCAACATCAGAGAAGAAATTTGGCCCTGCTTGCTCAAGGAACTGAAATCTGTCCTCCATCTCTCCACTAACATTAATGTCCATCATATGACAACCTATGTAAGATTAATGATTTTAGAATATAACCCTTTCCATGCCAAATGTATCTGCAGGCTATATACAACTACATCTCCCAAAACTAGGAAGAGACTGAAGATTCACGGAAGCAGATTGGCAACAATATTAATTTTATCTTTGAATTACCTAGGTTAAAGATGGTCTGCTTCAAGGAATAGGATTCCTTTAAACATGCTTTCCTTTCTGGGATAAGAGTCCCTCTTTGGCTGCTTGAGCTGAGTGAAATCAGTGATTTCCTCAGGCTAATCTCTAGAGGAAAGGCATCCAGAGCACAGAGTCACAGTGGTATGGCACAACTGAATGTTCAAACTCCCTCTAACCACCACAAAGATTCACCACCGTCTCACATCTGACAGCAGACACTTTTGAAACATACTGTCCCTTTATACCAGATGACCTGTAAAAAGTAAAAACAAAACAAAGATTTCCACCTTTGTCCACAGGCCTTAAAAAGATAGCTTAGTGCTAACAAAAAAACCCCCCAAAACAATTTTGTAAAATAAAAATAAAAGAACGTCAGAATAATTATGCATCTTTTGATCTCAGAAGCGATACTTAGCAACCTGTGGACATTGGGTTAAAAGGCTCCAAGCGTTTTGAAGGGCATTCCCAAAGGACTGAGGCAAAGTCCTGTACCAGCCCACTCACTTTATGAGTTATCAGGCATCAAAACCAACATGGACCCACCACATGACACATGGATGGCAGAGCCTCAGGTGAGCTAATAAGACCTATTGCCACACCGTCACACATTTGATATGTGCTACACAGTTTACTGATACTGTTTTTGTATCCTTACAGCTTTGAAAAGTGTCTCCCTCAGACGCACAAGGTCAGCAGTCCAGACCTTTGAAAAAGAAAAAGAGAAATAGCCCACAGCACTAGCGGGTTTCTAAAATCCTGGCAAAATCTGCAACGGTTTCATCATACCTTCAGAGTGACATTTTAGGATGGGGTATTTCACAGCCTAGTAAACTACAAACAAAATCCTTAATGCATTCTTGGATTTTCAGTGGGACAACACACTTTGTGATTTAGACTACAAGGTGATGGAAACTTCTGGTCTCGGTAATCTTGGAGAGAACTTCAGCAATGAAGGTAGAAAGATACGGGACTGAAGTACTTTTGTCCTTTTTAAAAATGACATACATTTACATCGTCTAGCAAACAGTTAGCAAAGAAATAGTTTGGTGGACAGAATGAAGGTGAAGTTGCTGGACGTGTACAATAATACCCTTTATTCCCATGGCTTTGGAATTTAACATATTCTTCTGCAATTTATCACAAGAATTATATCAAAATATAAATTCCTTTTTGGGGTTGGAAATTTTGAGCACAAAAAGACTTAAAAAAACCCCAGAAAATTATTAAAAGATAAACTGGAAAACACAGAGGTTACCAGCAAAAGTCAGAGCTCAATCTTCACTCTATAACCCCCTTAGGCAGCATGTATTTATATAGCTGGTATTATGTACACTTTTAAGGTGAAAATAGGAAATTTTGGGTGCAAATTTCAACTAACGGTGAGCTATGGAAGACACAATTGAAAGGCTACAAACTGAAAATGGGAATGCACTAAATCAGTATTGCATTAGATTTAATTTGAAGATGAAATAGCACCAGGAATTAAGTTAAGGGGTTATTGGTGCAAACTGTATCTGAGGCATCTTGCAAAATAACTGTATATTGCTAAGCTACAGAAGGCAAAATTCTGCAACTCAGTTTAGCAGCTAATGATTTAAATAGCTTAAAGATTTATCTTTGTAGAGTTTTCTGGTTTGTTTACTATCCCAAAGATCTGATTCTTCTGATAAACACTTATCTACTTTACATACAGAGAACATTCATCCAATAGACAAAAATTTGCTTTTGAAAAGCTGAGGCACAAAATATCACAAAGATTGGAAACTTCTTGGGATTAAAAATGATTTCTGGGTATTTTTATGGTTAATGGATAATTAAACCATCAAATCTTACAATAGTAACAACTGTCCTCCACACACAAAAATGTAAGCATCACCTGTCAATAAATGAGCCAGTCATGAGTTATTAGTGTATAAAATAAGGGTACAGGGCTCACATAATAGCATACTGCAGACTGTTTTTTCCCTTCTTCTAAAGTACTTGGCTTTGTTAAAAAAAAAAACAGACAAAGAAATTAAGCTAGACAGACCAATATCTCGTGTAACCCAAAGAAGAATTTGCAGGAGCAAACACAACATCTTCAGGATTTCAAAGCATGGCTAAAAGAAGTGTCAAATAGACACTCTTGGGTAGGTGTACACCTCTTAAGATTCATTAGGATTGAAAAACAAACACTAAGCATGTGCTAAAACCAAAGTCCATGATCCTTTTTTGCCTTGTATGAAAACAGAAAAAATATTTTCTTTACATGCTTCCATTTCTTCTGGTTTCTTATCCCCTGTTCCCTCATCTTGATGTATCACCACTATCTCCAGCCAAAAGGACTAAGGGGTGCCAGTGTCCAACACAGAAATCTTTGCAGGCCCATTCTATGGACAGAGAGAAGGACTCTGCAGGTAATCAGACCAGCACTTCTGCAGTACTTCGAAAACAACACTCGCTAGGCTGTCATCAGGGTGCCAGTTGAGCTTAGTTTAAGAAGTAGCTAAACCCCTGACATTCTATCAGTCTAATTTAGAACCAATCTTGCTTTCCAGTGATGATAATAAACTTGTACAAACATGAGATTCATTTGTATATTTTAGCATTTTATTTCAGCCCCAGAATGTAAAACCTGACATTGGAATCAGTTTGATTTTTTAGGTTATTGAAGATATTAAGCACTACAAGAGCATTGAAATTTCGATCTGATTAGGATAAAAATTCCTCAGGATCAAAACACTTCTTTTTTTCCCCCTACAGTTTTACTAATTGTGAGCTACTTGACATTGCAGAGTTATTCCACAGCATGATAGCAAAATATGTGAAGTATTTTACTGTTAGAAATTATCAACTCATTCTATTTGTTTTTCATGTGTTTGAGGTTATTAAGAGAATAAAAAATTATAACTGATGTGCATAAGTTAAAAGGGTTAGTTCAACTACAGCTGGTAGGCTAAACCACTAAGCAATATTTTGTACAGCAATAGATTTTTTCTACTGAACATACATAAAAGAAATCATGAATATATAACTGATTTAAAAGCAGACTGAGGGCGTAATATTCCTTGAAAAATAGGGGAGCCATGAAAAAGGTGAATGCGGAATAGTTTATTTTCAGAAAGACTGGATTATTCTAACCACTGGAAACCAGATAAAGTAGATGAGAGGGAGTGCTACCAAACATACTCATCAGAGACCTTTGCTTTATGGGAAATGAACTGCCCTGGCTCACTGTTCCTGAGGAATTGTATTTCTTATAGCTGTAAATCAAATCCTGAAGAAAGAGGATGATATTTTCTAAGCAATAGCTGACGACAACAGTATCTTTCTTGTCAGAGCCGGGTTTCTGAATTTAGACCTCAATTAGGATTCCAAAATGAAAAAGCACATATTATATACCAATACCAATTGGTATATACTTGTGACAGTGCTCTTGCAAACAACATATTAATTTTCAAATGATGGCATGTTATTGTATATTTGCCCAAAAGCATATTCATGGTTGCCTTCAGAGGTCTTGACTTTTATCCTTCCTTGCTGCTTTCTTAATGACCTTCATTGAACAGTAACATCAAGTACTTGATGTTCAATGAAGACCATTAAGTTTTTACAATTAAATAGAAGATGTATACTCCTACAGCATATGACATCCACTCATTCTTAGCTTGAAGTGGACTTCTTAAAAAAGGACTTCTGAATGATAAGAGTCTCAAAAAAAAAGAGGGAAGCACGTATGCACAGCGTTGTACTTCCGAGAGCAGCAATTGCCCTTGCTGAGTTCTACAAAGAGTGCTAGGACCTGATACAACAGTAATTGTATTAATCTGCTTGATTTCTGGTGTTGATTTGACATCAAATATATCCTGCTAGCTTTAAGATCAGGGATCTTTGTCACTGATGTCACAGGAACAAGGGCAGTTCCAGTCATGCGGGGACTCATGGCTTGGTGAAAGTGTACGAAGTGCCCTATGCTTCACACGCAGCTCAGTCCTGCAACGCTCTTATGCAGTGGTAAGTAAATACAGAGGATCCTGTCACCTTCCCCATTCTTACAAGTGGTAAAGTAGAACTGGGCCATGAGGGGTCTTTCTGGATGCATAACTATGAAACACAAAACATTCAATTACAACTCTTTCATGCCACATAACCTAATGAAGAGCTCTGTTACAGAACTAGGATTAGAGACTGTATCTGTGCCAGGGTACAGCCAGACCTGTAATTTTTGAGGGTTTGGATTGAAACAAAAGTTGTTGCAGCTTAGCCAGTTTCTGTGTGTTAGCTGAGCCAACAGCTGGGCCATGATGCTGGATGTGTACAAGCTGTTAGACTAGAGAACATTTGAACTATTACCTCTGTGAGAGAGACTTGATTTATGGTAAGAGATGTCTGTCATGATTCTACCAGCAATTTGTTCAACAAACATGGTGAAGATAAACAAATGAGAAGTTTGGGAAACTTCTGAAACCATGAAGCATTATAAAACAGGAAAGAGCTTAATAAGGTAGAACTGTAACACCAAAAAATTGGCTGAGAGACTTGTAATAAAGTGTGATCATTCAAAGTTTGAATGAAACAGGATAGAAACAACTGCCATAAACTTTTATTTCTGTTTGGAAAAAAATAATGTTTCAATAGCTTATGTTATCATGCCATGTATTATGGTGTTGCTATAAATGCAGGCATATGTACAGTTAGAGTATGAATGTTGTTTTATTAATTCACAAGGGCATCAAGGTATAACTGACATAAATCTCGTAATAGAAATTTTGACCCCATTGAACGTAATGGAATTTTTGCTATTTACTTCACTGGGCTCAGAATTTTAGTCCATGGAAAATCGCTTTCTTAGGGCATAACCCCCATGTCCATTGAAGCCAATGAAAGCTTTTCCACTGACCATAACTGACCTTTCATTAGGGCAATAGTTCCTTTACAAAAGCCTGTTGTCACTGCTATAGTCTTGCAGACCTTCTTCACAATTATACTTGTTATGGTCACATTCCTGAAACTGCTTTTGTCTTCTTTTATCTGAGACAGAGTTAACAAGGCCTGCATTTCTAAGTTTCTAATGGGCTGCTATGATCTGAAGCCATCAATAGCCCTCTAGACTTTTTTTCTGTATGATTTTGTGCAACATTTTCTTCTTTGCTTGTTTTTCTCTTTGATGTCTCTGAATATCTTGGATGAGAAGGCAGGATGTAGTGGTTTTACTTTTTCGTTATGATATGTTGTCAGTAAACAGGCAGAATAGCAGTTTTATTCGTGTTTCTTTTACCCTTAAATCTACAATTGAAATTTGGGCTTCTTCTTGTTTTAATCATTAAAAATTATTTTATCTCCTGTAAAAATAAACCAAGATTTTTGGTTGCATTCTCCATCAAACAATCTTTGCTACTTTCTCAAGTCCTGCTTTGTTTTCTCACTAGTGCTTTCTATCCATTACTTTAGCTTCCAGCTCCTCTTCAATATGTTGCACAATACTGCTTTTTTTGGTTTGTTTGCTTTTTTATTTTTTTCTTCATTGTGATCTCAAGCCGTTATTTCCTATGTTGTACTGGCAAATATCCTGTGCTCTCTATTTTGGGGAACCAGTTCTGCTGGGTTTTACTTTCCACAGTCAGTATTTGCCAGTTCATGAATTTTAGCTCTAATTTTATTTTTACTAAAACAGGAAGATTTTCTCTTTCTAGTTTGGTTTGAATTTGATTTTCTAGGATTGACAAGTTGCTGTGAAGTGTTTTGGGGTTCTACATCTTTTTTCTCTTGGTTTCTGTGCAATTTTTTTTTCCAGTGCTAGAAAGTTGAACATCTCTCTGGGCAAAGATATGAACCACTTTGGCTTCTGCAGAACTTATAGTTGGCAGATGTACTTCCCCAGTTATTCCCAAGACTAATTTAAACTTGGAGATCTTTCATAAAGAGCATGAGTTTGAACATGAAAAGACAAATGCAAAGTCCTGCATCTGGGATGGGCTGATTCCCTGCTATGTTACAGGCTTGGGACTGACTGGCTGGGCTGCTGCTTGGTGAAAAGGGACCTGGGGGTGCTGCTGGACAGTATGCTAAGCGTGGATCAGCAGGGCTGTACTGAAAAGTGCACAGCCAGTAGAGCACGGAAAGCCATTATCCCCCTTCGCTCTTTAAACTGCATCTGGAATGTCATTTTAGGCTCCTACCATAGGAAATATACTGATAAACTTCAGTGAGCTCAGTGGAGGTCTGTCAAGACACCCAGGGGCTGGTGTACTTGCTCTGAGGAAAGGCTGTAGAACCAGGCTTGTTTAGCCTGAAGATGAGGTGACTTCAGGGGAACCTAGCAGCATATCTGCAAGCAGGATACTGCAAAGATGGAGCCATGAGCTGCACAATCAAAACAGGGAAATTCCAAATGGATAGGAGGAAAAAACCCCCAAAACCACCATGAGGATAACTGACACTTATTAACATAACTGGAACAGGTCACTCAGAGAAGTTGTGGAGAATCTGAAGTTTTTCAACATCAGCTAGACAAAGTGCTAAAAAATTTGCTTTGAATCAGTGTTGATCCTGTTTTGAGCATTAGGTGGAACTAGATGATACCCCACAGTTCCTTCCAACCTAAATGATTCTATGGGCCTCTTGTTCCTATAAGGCAAGAAAACAAATATATATAAAAGATGTAACCAGCCCTGTCTACTGAAAAACAACAACTAGCCTATCAAGAATAATTATGCTATAGCCACACAGCCAAGTTTGTGAACCTGCTGTGCTGGATGTTGATAGTGGGAGAAATCCCTGTGTTTGTAAAGTTTGCAATCCAATCAGCTAAACTGGACATACAGTGAGAGCAGGAACACAGTAAGTTGAAGTGATTTTCTAGAAGTCCTTCCTGTCTCCAAGGTCTCCTGAGTCCTAGTCCAGTGCTTACACACTGGACCACACTGCAAACATACTCTCTTCATAGATCTTGAATTTTTCTGAAGATGAATGTTTCATAAAACATATCCTATTTCAGAGAGAAGTGGTCATTCAGAAGATTAAGGTCTTTTTCAAATGGGATGTTCATCTATGCCAGGTGGTATGGTAAATCTGAGTCATAAATATCTTTTATTTCCTTGGTCACATAGTGCAGTGAAAGTGCAACTTGTCATTTTTGACTTCCAGTTTCAAGAGCACCAAGTAAGTTTCTGAATTTTTACCTTCATTTCTCAGCAACTGACAAACTCCCCTGGATATTAAAGGCTTAAAATTTAAATGATACAAAATTACTTTGTTTATCCCTTTGGATAGTTGATTTTATTTTTTTCTGCAGAAATATATCAAACCTCATCTTATGCCAAATGCACTTTACAGTCTAGAAACTTCTGAAATCTTTACACAGCCTAATACTGCTATTGGCTGCCGTATGTTATCATAGAAGCTGTCCCTATTCTCCCGCTTTCTGGTCAGAGTTATCCTCCTATCTTCCCGTGCAGATCAAGCAAGCTAATTTGGGATGGAACATTTTTTACTGCCTTCTATTGCAGTCATAGTTTTGTAAAATCTAATTAAATGTGGCTGCATTTGGGCTGCTGCCCTTTTATTAGGAAATGCTAGTAGGACGTGATGAAGGGAGAGCAGAGTTATTCAGACTTGTGACTCTGAATTTAAGAAGCAGTTTGGTGTTTTTCTTAACGCAGAAGACGATCTACAAAGTCAATCATAAACACAGTCACTGAAACTTCCAAAGAATTATCTGGCTTCACTGCAGGCACAGATAAATTAGAGATTATGGGCCTAAGTCTTTTTTTGCACAAGGGTAAATCAGGAGCCCCATCACTGAAGTGAACAGATCTCAACAAGAAAAGAATTAGGCCCTATGGCTTTTAATAAGAGGAATACAAATAGTTTAATTACAAGGAATCAAGCTGAACCTCCCTTCCTCCATACACAGACATTGCATAAGTTCTCTGGTGAGGTTTGTCTCTTGCAACAGTTTTTGTACTTCTGTTATCCTTATCCTAATCACATACTACCAGTGTGCATATAACAGGGACTTAGATGCTATAAAGATGGGGGCCATTTAGACATTAACACATGGGGTGGCTAAAGCACTAGTAGAGCTGTAGCTCAGTTCTGTATCGAAAAACGTGGTGAACTCCCAATTATGCTGCAGTTTTTGTCCTCCATGTTATGACTCAGAAAAACCCAAAACCCTCAAAGAGGAGGTGTTCCTATTCTGTGCCAGGGAGGGAGTTTCTCATGTAAGCAATACCTCTTTAAGGATTAAAATAATGCATAGCACATGTAAATTAACAGCTGCTGGAAATTCTGGTAATACAAATATATTGCTTTATTTCCACATATTTAAATGATCTTATATGTCTATAAAAAGACTTGAAAATAAATTGCACAAAGAATTACATTTAAGTCATCCTCTATGAAGACCTCTGACAAAAAAAAAGCAGATTCAAGATGAAGATCCCAGTTGTAGAATATAAATAATAGTTTAGGAGCCATCAGCGGTTGTACCGGATTATTTTGACAAAAATGGAAGTACTTACAGTCTAAGTGACTATGTCTGATGCCTTCCACATCTTCAGCATGAATGAAGTGGTAACATCTCTTTCCTACAATATCTACAGGGGTCAGATCCATGTAATCACTAATCCTAAAAAGGAAAAAGAACATACAGCCTATAATTCAAGAAAGAAAAGAATAAAAGAATTGTCAAATGACTCAGAAAGTGAAACCTGCTAAAAAGTTTTTTCAGCATTATATCATTTGAATGGAATGTCTGTACAAATGAGACAAGGCCTTAAAGGAAAAAAAAGAAAGAATTCTTTTTAAAGAAACCTGGAAATTATTTTATCCATTTAACTAAGTGGAAAATTAAATTCTAGTGCATATTCTCCATGTAGCATAACACCAGGACAATATAATTCCATGAAATTGTAAAGCATTTGCGACAATCCAAAATCCTCATTAAAAAACTAAGATGATTCAAGGTTACATAATAAAGTAGAAACATGTTATGTTTATACCAAATGATTAGAGACACATTTCATTTCAACAGATTGGTCTTCTATTGGGTATATTCATGAAAAAGCTCTTCAACCATTTCTTGGCACCAAGTCCAAACTGATATTTCAAGGGATATAATTTAAATGCTGAGACACACAGATGCCTCAGGGTGTTATCTTTTTTAGTCTAATTCATTTGGGAGCTCAGCTTTCACTCTGGGCCCTTTCAACTGGGACTTTGTTGTTTATTGCACATAGAAACTTTAAAATCCATTCTGCAGACCTTTGTGTGTGTGTGTCTGTGTGCGTGTCTGTGCGCGTGTCAACTCCTATCATGGAGAGTCAAGGTGTCAACGTCCTTAAACACAGCACAGAAATTAAAAAGAAAATTGAAAAATGTCTTGCTCACACAAGCATTTGAAACTATGTCTGTTTTCTAGACACAGAATAATTTTTTTAGAGTTTGAAACAATCGGCAATGATTGTGGTATATTCTATGATAAGATGAGGGAGAGGAAATCCCACCCTGCCAGCCTAGTAGGAAAGGGCAATCTCCAGGCAGGCCACTAGCCTGTGGTCCTGTAAAACACACACATAGGCTTGTGTTCGAGCAGATCAGTGGTTCCACTGACTTACAGGACCGTTAACATGACTGAAATTTAAAGGTAGGTTTACGGTACAGTGTCTTGCTGAATTTGCTGAAATCGTGCACACATTTGTAGGCTTGAGGCTTGCTACACAAGACTGTTTCTGCGTATCTAAATGACCTTCTGACAACCACTGTCATGGCCCACAAGCCAAACCTCTTCCATGTGGTTATTTCCTTTTGGGCACATATTAGCAGATGTGGTATCACAGTCCACATTAAACTGGCTATTGTCTCTCTCCAAATGGTCTCCAATCCTTAACAGCTGATTCTGAAAACGCACAGGCTGATAATGCACTCTAGCAGCAGTCTCTTCATTCTGCTTTTAGTTATTTATCACCCTCTGAGATGATTTGTCCTCTGCAGGTGCTTTTCTCACTCCACTGACTAATAAAGAAATCCTAGATTATTTTCGACTAGATGGTGAATCTTAGATGACACAAATCCTACATCTGCAAAATAGACACAGATTAACATACCACGTTTTAGGCAACAAAATTTTACATCCGTATTTTACACTCACAGAAAAATATTAATTTTTAGAAATAGCCAGTGTACTAGCTAACAGATCATGTCTCAGAGGGAAGCTAATGTCTGGCTGGTTTGTGAACTGAGTCCAGGATTCCAAAGGAGATCTCTTCATTCAGAGGAAAGTAACAAGATGCACCCAAAGACTTGAGTAATGTCACTCCTGCTCACTGCTGTTGCAAGCAGGCAACCACTTGGAAAACTAGGAGTACTATTGATCTCACCCCTGCTGATCCACTGGTCCACTGTGAGCATTCATTTCAGTTAAGTGGCATGGCTTCTGCTCCATACTCCCTGCAGCTGCCAGTAACTCCCTATTGCTCCATAAATAGTGCTTACAGCTTGCCCAGCATGGATTCATTTTTCTCTGTTTTCATCAATGTTGTGCTTGCTTTACTGTGGCACCACAAAGAATTTCGTAGCTGCCCGCAAGTGCCAGGAGTCAAGCCCATATATTCAGGGTGGGATACTTATCTCCTTTTCTATAATCCCAGAAGAGAGATCCCAACTTCTCTGACTCAGAGAACAGCCTTGGCAAACACCCAGATAATTAATCTGACAGCTCCAGTCAGCTGTTCAGTTAATTCCTTCCCATCTTCTGTTTTATTCCCATTCCTCCAGTTTTCACAGTCATATTCTGCATTGTAGCTGCTATGAAATCCAAGTTCTGTCAGTCTTATTTCATTTTCCATAACTGGAATTCCCGTTGCCTCAATGAGATCACATTCACCTCCCAGCACTGGCAGAAGTGTTTCTACTGTTTGAAATTACTTTTATAAACTATTTTTAACAGATTTTTAACAGTGACAAATGGGCTTAAAGTGGAGCTATTGTAACATACATTCAAGTACCACCATATGCATTCTGCATTAGCATGAGATAAAATCCATCACAAACATGGAAAAATTGCTTCATAATGTTGTTTTCAGCTTAAAAATTAAAAAAACCCATTAATAAGCTCAAAACCGTCTTGCTATCTTACCACAGTTTACCATGTCTTATCAGCCCTTCCTATGTGATTACCAATCAGTGCACCTCACCTGATGAATTTTACAGTTTTCAGTGATGTCCTTCTCAGGCATTTGAAAGTTTTATTGCTACATGAATATAATGGGAAGGTTTGAGAAAAATGTTTAATTAAAAACCCCCACATATACAATTTAGGGCTCATAAAAATGCCAAACTCACAGCAGAGAAAGCATAAATCTTTCTAATTTGGCCTAAAAGTTCATATCATACTTGACCTGATGGAACAGTTCATTTTTCACATCTATTTGATTCCTGGCTTTTTTTATGGAGGTTGCCAACAAAGGTAACAGTAAGTGCAGGTGATTTTGTTAAAAGGGAATCTGTTCATTAGGAACTGGATAGATACCAGCAACTCATTTCACAGAGACCTTTGAAAAACTCTGCAGTGGTAGCAGCTTTCCATCACTACCTAGGCAGGTGACAGTGAAATCAAAGACTTAGGGAAAAGTTTTGTTCTAGATCCTGTTCCTAATCCCCAGAGCTCTTTTGCCAGCTGCCAGATTATACAGCATCTGGATACTCACTGGGTAGACTATCGGGCAAAAAGCCCATTTGTCCACTTTTTCTTGACCTTGTGCAAGCCACTTTCCATGAAGCAGTTTTTCCAAGCTTAAAAATGAGAATAATATATTCACTTTTAGATAATGCTTTGGAAATGTAGATGAAGTGTTCCATCTAATAGTCAAGTAGTATTATTTTAAAAAGTATCGCAGCAGTGCAGCAATGTGGCAGCAAAAACAATCTCATAATTGAAATCCAAGATTATTTTAAGTCCTTTAAGATCCTGATTCAACAAAACAGTTGAGTTTATCCTTTTTAATAAAAATTTATATTGATATGCTATCCTGATCATAAGTATTCCATTACGACTGAGCAATTATGATTGCTCATATCAGAGAGATTCCACTCAAGTTATAATATGCCATAGTTGCTGTCACAAGAAAAGCTTGCAGCAGTCACCTTGTTTCTTGCACTTTTTGATGATAAGTTCCCTTCACAAAATTTCTTTTGGCTGCATTACCTTCCTTCTTCCTTTCCAACCTTTTCTCTATACCTCAGACGTCCATCAGTGGACCCAAACTTATTTCGTAATTTCCTTCTCAGCTATTTTCGCTCTGCTCTAAATACCTATTCCCTGGATTATATTTTTATTTTTCAGGACTCGGAGGTCTTAATAGTCTTGATCAGCCCCTCTGTTTCCCAGGCCTTCCACCACCCCACCCACAGCCCAGACCCCCATGGCAGCCCCTGCCAGTGCCCAGCTCCCCACAGCCTTGCCTGGCAGTGCGCCCTCCTGACCCAACCCCAGCCCACTCCGCTGCCTGTCCTCGGGGAGATGCCCAGTGCCAGGGGCTGGAGCTGCCCCTGTGCCCTCCAGCTCCCCGCTGGGGTGGTGGGATGGGCCCCGGCTGCATGTCCTGCCCTGACAGGTGGCCACCTGGAGCCCCCGGTGCTACCGGCACGCAGCCCCCAGGGAGCAGGCAGCTGAATTTAAATCCTCTCTTTCACCTTCCGAGATCACTCGTCACTATCACATGGAACGTAGCCCCCCCACCCAACTCTTCATCACCTGTTCCCATTTCACTGCTGTCTTTCCCAGTATGCCTTTAACCAATTTTATTCTACAGTTTTCCCACCTCTAACTGCAACAGATCCCACCTCTCTAGCCTACTATCTAGGCCATCTGTGCTTCTGTTCCATTAAACACTGAGCATGATATGCTGTAATCTGCAAATTAGCTCAAAAATGGAAAACTTTAAAACTTCAGACAGAAAGACTTGTGGAGGGGAGGATGGAGGAGCATAAGGACAGGCATACAGGTCAGACCAACGTCTGTCTAGTCCCAAATCTTGCCTCTGAGAGGGACGATGAAATATTGTAAAAAGCAGAGAAAGCTTAGAGGAATATTTCCTAGTGTATCTTCCTCTATTCCAGAAGACATCCTGCAAATTACAGTTTTAAATTTACCTTTATCCAAGAATGTAATGAAAATGAAGGTGGTGATGATGAGAGTGAATTCAATGCTCTCCTACAACACCAGGATGACATTGCAAGAGTAAAAAATTTCAAAACTTCTTTCCAAGCCCATGGAACAAAGAATACATGCAACTAAAACAAAGAAATAAAGGATCTAAAGGCTGTACCTATTTTCACAGTAAATGATATTGAGGTCCATATTCACACGAGTGACAAACATGTGGCAGTCAATCCTGACTTCATTAATTGTAGGAGGTGGCAAAGCATGAGCAACGACAACAAGTCCCATGATTTGGCTGGGTACTGTCCGTCCGTGTGACAGTGATACTCTCAGACGTAACCGGCCTGTTATATGAATCACCTGGAAAATAAAAACAATAAAAAATACCCAGTGAATTCCGAACGCAACTGTGACATCAGTTTCTTTTAAAGGATAGCTTTACTGTTCCCTACAGATCACTTAACACAGCCTAAAATTGTACTAAGTAACTGCCAGTATCATTGTTAAGTTTATTAATATTGGCTGTCAACATGCCCTATATGTCCTCATGGCAAAAAGAACATAACAGGCAAATGCTTCACATTCATCAAATAAAAACCTAAGAACTGCTGTGGTGTTGACTTTTGCTGTGGTGGTTGTTACACAAAGAAAGAAGGCAACAACAACAAAGTAGAAATTCAACAAAAGAGAGAGTGGGATAAAACTGAAATAATGAAGCTGGAAATTAATAAAGTGACCATTTTATAATATTTGGAAATTGAATATGACACAAGAAAGACCAGCAGTGTTGGAACATAATGGATTTCATTGAGTTGGTAGTCATCTACACCGTGGAGACACTGTTCATGGCCTTGAATTTCTTCTTTGTGGTTGGCAATTTGAGAAGCGACAGCCTACAGGTGATCTAAGGGCTCAGGTGCAGGATGGTCTTCCTGCATCCATGGTAAAGCATTTAAAGAGTTGGTAGACAATGCCTTTGCCTGGTGCACTAGGCATGTATGCAGAGCTCTGGGGGTGGTAGTTTTCTTCCATATGCACAAGATAATACCAGAAAGATGCTCGGATCCAATAGCATCCATAAGAACTGCACCCCCCCTTCTAAGAATGCTGCCTGAAATGGAGTAAACTGAAACTCTGGGAAAAGAATAATTCACTACTTCCAGTTTCACTCCTTCAGGAGCTCTGCATATAAATAAATGGGTTGTTTTATCCAGTAAAAGAATATAAATACAGCATATTGAAATGAAAATGGAAACTGCAGTTCCTGTACTCATGGATAAGAGAGGCACAAGAATTGGCAGTTGCAGGCTGTCACAGATTTTCATCCTCAGAATGTGGTACAACTTCAACTTTTAAGAGAAGTCTTCCAGGAGATGAGGGCCCCTTTCCCTGTCATCCCAGACTCTCTACCCAGAGGTCAACAGAGAAATTGGTTGATCCCAGAGGCACAGGAGGAGGTGACAGAAATGGGGCAATAAGTGCACTGATAGTCCTCTCACAAAGATAGAAGACAAACTCTTCACTTCTGATCTGACTGATAATAGAAAGTGAGAGAGAAGAAAATTTCTCATTTTTAAAATTGCACAAAGTCCATCCAAATTCAAATCTAATTCATGCTAGTAGATCTGTGATCTACGACTTGAAGTTTGTTTCTTTTTTTAAATCTAATCATTGAAACATCTCCTTTCACCACTATTTCACATTTTGAGCCTAGCCAGTGTGGTGAATCTGAATGAGGAAAGTGATGAGCTGCTGTGTATGGCCATTTCAGTTACAGGCTTCTGACCACCCATGTTTAAAGTTACTGTTGCCTAAACTCACACTTAATGCACCTTTCAAGGGCAAACTATTCTATGAATATTTGAAAAAGTTCCTAAAGGCAAAGATGCAAAAACAGCATTTCAAACCCACTTTAATTATTTCTCTTTCTTAAGACCTCATTAACTAATGAAGAAATAGCTAAAAGAAATAGGATTAACTTCACAGGAGGGGCAGTAATAGTATATTTTGCTCCTTCTAGCTAGGCTTGCATATACATCTGCTTTTTATCATTATCTGTCTCTTTTTATCATACAATTTCAGCTTACTGCAAAACTCAAATCTGTAAATGCTTGGAAAACTGCTGATGGATAACTGGTAAAAATGTGAAAATTTATCTTATACTGAACGTGCTATGCAAAAGTATAATTTTTCTATTGTTTTTTCATAAGAGTCCTTATGCTAATATATTTGAAGTTGGCACTAACACTTCAGGGAATTTTTAAGCTATATCATATATATCTCTTCTTTGTATTTTTCTAAACCTTCATGTCATTTGCAGCTAAACATCAACATGATTTGTTTTTGAACAACTCTCTATTCAGGTAGTACCTCACTTTTTTTCTGGTTCTTCCTCTGAAACACACTTCAGGTGTAGTATTGCCCAAGAGAGAGTTCCAAACCTGTATATTAACATTATTGAATTTCAATAGAATTTGCTTCCAGATTCAAATTATTTAGCTTGTTCCTAACTCTACCATGGATCAAAACATGTTCTGAATTCCAATATGAAGTCAAATTTTAGGGGTCAGCACTCAATTGCATTCTGATTCTGTACACTGGGAAATGTACAGCAAACTACCCATCAGTTCCAGTGCCTGTGTGCCTCTAAAGAAACTGTATTTCCGTGCCTGAAATCCCTTTCCATGACAACATTAGTCAAATGCACCAAGTGGGAAAATCTAATTGGTAGTAAAAAACTATTCTAACTGTCATGACCTTGTCTATATTGTGAGTATTGCCACTTTTAACACTGGTTCATTTGAACTGGGAGTAGGGGTGATAGGAATTATAGGGTCAATTATCTCCCGTAGCTAAAATTAATCTCTTTATAATTCAATCCCACAGCACTAGTCTATCACAACCTAAAGCAGTATTATGACTTTAATGAAGCTAAATTGCAACAATAAACTGTTTTATGAAGGACAATACTTGGCTCCAGATGTAAATATTTAATAAAAATTTGCTAAGAATATATGGAAAATCAAACATAAATGCTGCTCTTCCATGCAGTTTTCTTTATAAATGCTTCCTTCTGAAAAGTAAGTCCTAATCAATCTTTAAACTCTGTCTTCTTTCTAATAATTCCATATGAATAGACAGGCACATTTAGATGTCACAGCAAGAGAAGACAGTGATACTGTGTTCTGTCTGTTACAAAAAGGTGAGTGAATGCTATACTCCTGATCACAGGATCACCAGAAACTTTGTACGCCAAGAGCTGTACAGATTTACCCATCATTTCTTCATCTACCTCCTAAATTAAATTAATAACAAGACTCCTTTTTTTACACTACTGGGAGCTGGACTGCGTTAACTGTCCAGTGACTTCTTTGCTTACAAACTGTTTATTAGCAGGTGTAACTGTGATTCTATGGTTCATCCTATAGAAGCACAGGGAAATCTTATGGTTGAAATGAACTGTGTGATCTGATCGAGACCAGGATTTTGCTTAGGCCATTCTGATCTATATTATTGCTTGTAGTGTAACCTTGGATAGACAGGTGGGTGAATAAAAAAATATTTTGCAAAAATAAAACTTTTAACACTGGGAAATTAAAATAACATATATACAGCTGTAAAGATGTAATGCTGAAGCAAAAAAAATACTGTAAAAATCTCCTGTACTGCTTAATTGCTTTGTTTAAAACAAAAAATCTAAATCATCTCTGCCTGATACTCCAATATTGGAAAAAAAATAATTTGGCTTTTATTTTTAGCTGATTAGAAAACGGATTTGCAAAATATTGTAAGTACATGTAAACACAGTTTATGAGTGTGGGAGTGTTAACAAGCCACACTGGTTGGACAAATATATATTTCTTTTCCCTGCCATATGCTCTCTTTAGTCATCTGTTAGTGATATGCACTTAGATGTGCTCTACTAATGTCTACTCATTATAAACAAGCACATCACAAAGACCTTGATAAAACCTTCCCTCTGTCAATACTTAAGGAAAGTAAAGCCCAGCAATTGAAAAACACATCTGGAACGCGCTCATCATCCTTTAAAGCTAAATCTCACCTCTGAAGATGGAAATACTTTCTTTGTCAAAAGAAATATTTAAATATTACATCCATTTTTTCACATACATGTGATGTCAGGGTAAGGACATGCATTACCAGAGGCTATAAAAACCTGCAAGCATGAAAAATCTGTGAATTTCACCTTTCAGATGTCTGTGTGTGCTTCAAAACTTGAATTTGAAACAAATTTCTAAACTACTTCTTTTTTTCTCTGTGTAAATGATGACGCCAATTTATTGTGTGTGTAAAACCACAGCACTGTCAGAAGTTGTCCGTCCAGCTCTAATGAGACATTAAATTTGAAGTCTTAAAATTATTGCTTAGAATCAATTTATTTTAGAAAATAGTCACAAAATCATTGGAATGTATTTTGTGTGTGCGCCTAGGTATTTGTTTAGCTATTTTATAAACAACTCACACACACATTTATCCCCCTTTACAGAAACAGCTGTGTTTCTGAAAGATATATATAAAAATATAAAAATATATATTTTAAAAAAAATATTTGTTCTGGTCTCTCAAAGATGTTATTTTATACTTCCAAAATCAACATCTAAATCTTTAAAACACAACCAATTTAAACTGATAAAATTGGTCAAATGGTTACCTTACAAACTATACCCATTTTCTCGCATTTTTCTTTCAAAGAGTTGTGTGCTCCTTTACTCACTGATACACATACATGCATCTCAAAACCTGTCTGTGACACCAGTGAGACAAATGTTTTAACACTCTGCAAGGTAAAGAGTTCCTACATGGTTTCGGATGATTTCTAAAGTAAGAGTGAACATTTGGAAGCAGACTTTCCTCTGGATTATTAAGAGAAAACAGAGTCCAGTGTCACATTGGGAATTTACATAATGACATCTGAAAGTTTTTCCTTTTCTGACATAAAAATATAACCACGTCTATCAACCTAAACTTCAGTATAGGTTTCTTTATCTACCACACTTCTTTCCTGCCCGTGTCGCACTGCAATCACGACAACATTTCTACTTGCTTATGTTTTCTTATGGTCAGAAATCGTTTGTTCCTGTGGTTCCACAGCCCCATCCTCATTGAGATCAAAGCCTGCTCTCCCAGTCTTCACGAAAGCTTTGAGAGAAGACATCATTGGCTTATTCTTGTCATTCAGCAGTAGCTGGAATCCGAGAGGTCTGGCAAGGCCTTGTGTTTGCAGTTCCTGTAATTCTTTCATATCCCCTTCTCAGACTTACTGCCTTTCTATAAACACTACAGTATTACTAACAGGAGATCCCACGGAGCATTACATTTTGGTGTTGAAAAGGAATGAGCCACTACAACTGCAATATGTCGGATCATCCCACACGTGCAGCAAGTCCGAGATGTCCCAAATGCATCCAACTTGCTGTACATCCATTCTCCATCATGTACACTGAGCTTAACACACAGAGGACACACTGGGCTTGCCATGTGCACTTTACATCATGGGTTTCATGCATCATGTAAAGCAAAGTTTGTAGATAGATGTTCCTGTTGAATCAATGTTAGATTTGCTATCTCTTTTAATCTATAAAATAACCATTTTATCATTTTCCCTTGTTAACATCAGCCATCTCCAACTTCATAAGCGTCATTTATCTTTTCTCTTGGACGGCATAACCAAATAACGTGTCTACTTACGGTAATTGTACTCAACAATTATTTGATTCAAAAATTTGTTACTTCAGTTTTAGCCTTGCAAAAGTGCTTCTATGCTGAAAACTCTGTATATTTGGGTTCTTTTTTTCTGACTACAGTGGTCCATCTAATAAAATACATTGCATCTACACACCAAACTTGTCCTATTATACCAAGTCTGCACCAGAACAAAGGAAAGCTGTCACTGATATATTCAGAACCATGGTGGATGAAAATAGAACAAGGCAATAATCTATGATTCCTGAGAAAGAGCTTTGCAGTCAGTCTTGATTGAGTTAGGCAATGAATGCCACGTAAAACCCCTGTTCAGAGCTGTGGTCTCGAGCACTCATTCAAAGAATACAAGTCGGATTTCAAGGAGGGGGAACATTATTCCTAACACATACATAGTTTCAAGGTCAATAGCCTCTTTTCCATCTACAAGTACATTTCAAATCCCTTCAAATACACCTGCAAAAGACAGTCTGAAAATGGAAATGGTATTTACATTTAAACAGCATATTTGGTCTCAGGACATATTTTATTGTTAAAAAGTCAATACTAGTTTTTTGGAGACACTTTAAGCTTTTCCCATCTTTCCTCTGTTATCACTCTCTCAAATAATAAGATTCAAAAGCTATTCTACTGCTTAAAATAGTCACAGGTAGAATTTAGGCTAATCCTAAGGGTTTTTAAAAAAAGTATCGTTATGAGACCTCAAACTTATTGGTGCTTAAAGACAAGCATCATGTGCGAAACAACCCAGTGTGGTAGGCTCAGTTCAAAGTATTTGCTCAATCCCTAAAATGACCTGAGTAGAATATTATTGATTGCATATGAAGAATGTTGATATCAGCAGCAAGCACAACAGCCACAGTCACTTTCGTTCAAGTACCCACAGGGAACACATCTCTTCTGTGCTAAAGTTACTGTTTTGAGCACACATGCAACAAACTGCTTGTTCCTCAACCTCAGGATGCAGAAGGTCTTATCTCTCACTTACCTCTGTCTAGATAATAAACTAAAGAGAAGGGAATGGGGACAGCTTTCTAACGCTCCAAAAAAGAGTGAAGGTAAAACAAGAATGTGAGATGCCCACGTTACATTGGCTAGGCTAAGGCTATCTTAAGAGTATATACTCTGTGAGAGTAATGGAAGACTGTTGTATGAGAAACAATTCCTAAAGCTGCCATTAATAAAAAAAAAGCATTTTCGAGAGTGCACAAATGTTTTTCAAGAGTCATCAGATCTTAACAGACTGGGAAATGAACAGCGGATCAGAGGTTCCTCAAGCATATATGGATCCTTTAGATTAACATTACTAGATCCTAAATTTATGGCTTTTTCATTCTGTTATATGACACATTTACATTTTTTAATTTGGGATACTAGATAAGCAGTTACTCTTCAGAGTAGCACAGCACAATGTCCTGCACTGTGTATGGGCACATATCTATCCTTATTGCCATGACGGCTCTTATGTCAGAATTCTGACATTGCAGTAGTAAAAGTTGTATGATCAAGTCTGTCCTTTCAAAATCGCATTTGTATTGTAAAATATGTTAATGATAAGACATCCTTTCCTGTGTTGTGATTTTTCATTAATTGCAATGGATTAGCAAGCTGCTTTTCTCTAAACAAAACATTTTATAGAGCTGACACTCCTGAAATCAGCTTTATAATATAAACTCAAGAAATATTGTGTTGAGTCATTGCACATTATAATTTTTCAGTTATTTTGCTTTATGTAACTGCAAAGGTTTCCATTTTCATAATTAGCCCCTGCAATAGAAACTCCAAACTTTCCACTTCTAAACAGCATCCATTAAATATATGCAGTATTAGTAATTTAAATTATTAGGTTTTATTTTAATACCTTTGAACCTTTAATAGATGTCTTATTAACAACTCTATCAACACTGTATTGTCTTTTCATAATGCAAAACTGAAAAGCATTTGAAGATCAACATTAAAAAAATGGAAAAAAAAGAAAGCAAATGAAATCAACACATAGTAACCTGAAAAAGTAGCCATAAAAATTGAGTTTATAACTGAATACTTTTTGAAGTAATTGGCACAAAGACTGTTCTAGTGCAGATTGCTGCAAGAGCGCTCTTGGCAAGAACATCATAAGCACTAGCAAAACTTTAATATGCTCAAACAGCCAAATACAAACTGACACCAGGAACCCATGTGTGGCAACAAACAGGAAAAAAATAGAGTATCTCAATTTAATACAAACCTACATAGAAAGGGATCAATTTTTACAATTCGTGGTTTAGCATACAATACAGCTGTCCTCAGAGTGAATATAGAGTAGCTATACATAAGAAATTAGAATTATCAATTCGGGGGAATTTCTCAAGAGTCCTTTTGATATGTAATACAGCAAATATAATGACTTAGAAACCAGACATCAATGCATTAAATGAGATCAGGTTGAGATCTATTTAGAAAAGACAGGTTTAAGCTGGAAAAAGAATCTCTTTGATATGACCTCCAGAGCAGACCATTTGCAGAAGTATTCAAGATGAGCAGATTTACCCTTGCATATCTGTTTGCTTCACAGCTGCTTTAAAATATAAACTCTAAAATTTTTAATATTGAGTTATTGCAGAATTAAGTCTATGTAGTAAAAAAAGATTAAGAACCTGAGGTTTTCTTGCACTTCTTGCAAATGTTATAATGGATTTTGTTGAATTCAGAGGAATAAACGAAACATAGTTAATTTAAAATCTAGCTAACATAATTAACTTATTTATAAATAATCTCTTATAGAATCTGGCTGCTGGTCAAGCCAGGAATCTGGAATGTGTCAGAATTTTCAGTAGTCTGCATCCCTAATTTGTGGTCAATACTCATTTAACCCTGAAACTCAAAAGATCAGTTCAGTTTAATGGATTTACCACTTCAAATCCCTTGGTGTTCAAATATGTCGTATTTTTTTTTCTTCATGGAATGTTTGAAGTCTCCTTTAAAAAATAATGCCTGGAGGATATTTTTTCCTTAATACTATTTAAAGGAAGTTGAAAGCATTTAGCTATTGAAGTGTGCAGGGTTCCAATAAAGGAATAGTTGTCCCTGCCCATGAGCAAACTCTCTTGAAATTCACTATTCCAGAATTCTGGTGCTTTTGCCAGCAGTGAAATTTAAACCTAAAAAACGACTTTTGTTTCATCAGTTCCAATGCAGTTTATCAGAGTATTGGGAGATGGTGGAAAATGGCTACATCATTCTGCAACAGAAAGGGTGAAAAGGTTGTTTAAAAAAGTCAGTTTCAACTCTGTATGTCAGGGCAACCAAATCTTGTTGCACTAAAGACAACTAATAATAAGTATACTTCAGATGTAGTTTCTTTATTTCTTTCTTTGCAGGGAAAGATAAAGAGGTTTTTTAAGGTTTTTTTTTCCTACTGTTTTGTTTGATGTAGTTCTTAGCAGTCCAACAATTACCTTAGGTGATTCTCTGCAAGGACTTGATAAGTGAGAAAGGACTAGATAAAACAAAATATCTGATATTAATGTATTTTTCCCACACACAGAGAAAAAGATATAGAAAATGCTTTTGTCTGTAAAGACAGAAATGGATTCCCCAAGTCAACCTTGATTAAGACAGGAATGTTTATGTTCTACTCAAGCTCTCCACCTGCGGTTGCAGCCCCAGAACACATTCGAAAGCTAGTCAAGAAAAATTACACTCACTCTTTCTAATTTTGTGGCTAAATGTGTAGAAAGATCTGAGTTTTGAATATAGTAAAGCAGGGACACACAGTGGAGAAGGCTGAGGACTATTATTCAAATGTCATTAATATTAAGGTTCCTCGGCTTGTGCTAATGGTGTCTGGTGTATGCTCCTACAGTAAAAAGCAATTGTTTTGCTTATTTTAATGGTTTCCCTTAGCATGGCCCAATTTTTTGCTGTATACAAGCACATAAGGTCTACCCAAAGATCTTGGACAACAGAATGTGTGAGCTTTCCTGCAGAATGCCATAACTGTGACAAAAGCAAAAGTGGAGACAGGCAAAAAAGATTAATTTCCATAATTATTAATATGCTTTCACTTTCCTCACATCAATGACACATATGAATCTAAATGAAAAATTTTCAATATAAAGGGGAAAACAGACATCAAGGTATATGAGCTGGTTTTATGAAAAATACAACTGCAAATTTCAGAAAAGTTTCTGCAGGTGAATAGTAATGCCTCCACATCCAGATGACGAAAAGGAATGATCATAAGAGGGGAGGCAAAATTCTTCTGGTATGCCTGCCAAGATCTAATGCCAGTAGTTCTCTGATTACTCTCAGTGTTAATTTGAACAGCTTTAAATACATCTTACATGGTCCTGATAAAGAAAGTAGCACTGAAACTGCAATCCCCAAGCCCAAACGGGGCTTTACAGAGACTTGGGCTGCAGAAGGCTGGGGCACACTATGGCAGCCCTTCCAGAGGAGGAGCCACGTGTACTGTCATCGCTAGAAAAAGTCCACCCATAACGAGGGATGAGATTTCTCTTTGAAGAAAAAGCTTCTTTCCAGTGGGAGATGGATGGTCTCTGCAAAGCTCTGACCTTCTCCTTGACAGCTACAAATGGACTACTATCTATGATTTGTTTCTATAATCCACTTAATGCAGCAAGCTAGATTATAGATAGCAATTTATTTGTAAAAATTGTAATAAACCACCATTGTTTTAAATGCTAAACGTGGATAAACGGGGAGGAAAACCTGATGAGACAAGATTCGTGTTCTTGAATCTACACCAAAGAATTATGGCAGACTCTTGCTTTATCTGCATTGGAATCGATTTAGTAATTTTTAATTCACTGATTTTCTGTTGTTTGCTTAACATTTATTAATTGATTGTCATTCTCATGCAATTAATTCAAAAGTTGGCAAGTTTAACATGCAGAGATTAATTTTCCTTTATTAACCCACCACTTAGAATACTTTTTTTTTTTGAAAAACAGGTTACCGAGAAATTACCTCCACATCAATCATATTTATAAATGAAATGTAGGGGTGTTGCATGCCATCTGTCAATCCACACTGAATCTTTCCTTATAATTGGCTAAGTTTTTCTATGTAATTCAATAAAATATGCAGAAAAAATTAGGACACCTCTGCCTTTCACACACTGCAGTCCTAACCAAAAGTCGGTTTGAACATCTAGGACTTCTCTGTGCAAGGGTGGGAATCTCTCATTTAAGAGTATGAATCTTAGGTCACACGGAAATACATGGTGTGCCTACTCCATCATCCAGTGGTCACAGGAAATGCACCTTTACAACAACCTACAGGTTGCGCAGCTGTCAAGTGTTTCTCATCTGGAATGAGAGCCATTCATCTGCCCTTCACGTCACACTCATTTATGATGGCTGAAATGTTTATTCAAGAGGGGAGTGGAGATAATGAGCAAAGTTTTCTTTGTTCTTAGTTACCGGGGCTATTCGCAAGACTTCGGACTCTCTCACTGTGTTCCTCATTGCAACACAAAACAGCAGACTGAAAGGAAAAATAGCATTCCCTACTCCCATTATTTTATTATGGCTTTCACCATATTTGGTGTTTAACTGAAAGCCCCAATTTCTGTGCCTTTTTTTTGCTCTGTGTGTCACTTAGGCTGCTGCTGTAAAGTGGATAAATTGGCAAAATAGACTTTTTTATAGCGAGAGGCAAGGAATATGTCTTAGACAACAAATATCTTTGTGGCCCATATAAGGCTAGAATGGACTCTAGCATTCTGATCTCAGAATGAGGCTTTAATATCTCTCACAGACAACACAAAGGTTCAGAAAAAATATGCAGTTAGGTACAAGAAGACACATAGAATGAATTTAGCACACAATGCAGACTGTAAGATACATGAGCGTGCAAGCTGTGATGCATGGAAGTGCTGCAGGGCTTGTAGGAACCCAACCCAGACATTTATTTATTTTTGCACAGAAAATAAAATGTGACCTTGCTTCTGTCTCCTGTAATGTTGGTAAGAAAGCTCTGTAGAAAAAAACTAGTCTTTTCTGCATTTGAACTAAAATCTGAACTTAGATGTTTGTGTAATAACTGAGGGTAGAACATATAGGCACATTCATATGCACTTTAATCTCATGAGCAGCCCACTGATTTAGTGACACTGGATCTATGGTCTATTTGTAAAATAAGACTTCAAACGATCTAAAAGATTGTGAAAAATGTATACAATATTTAACAAATCAAGATCAGTGGGTTTCCTACAGAAAACTATTGTGAAAACCTTAGAACAGCATATTTTAGATGGATTTTAAAACTTTCCTATGAGAACTTTTACCAAGCACATTAATTTTCTGTTAAAATCTATGGAATCATTAATATCTTGTTAATCTGGTAGAATTTTTCAGTAAAGAAAGCGAAATAAGCTAGAAACGTGTAAATTTTGAAGATTTTTGTATACTTTGTCCTGGTGAGTCATTAGTAGCTCACTGCACATCCATCTACACCCCTATGAAATTCAGTGGTGCCTGGTATTGCTTAGACCATGTAAAATAGCTCAGGATTTGGCTTATTATCCTGTTTAAGTCACTTCTATTGTAATTTCTCCACTTTCATCTACTTATGCTGAGCACCTTCCTTAAATCTCAGGTGAAATCCCCAGGACTCCTCATACAAACATGTACTTTGGATAATTGACTGTCTGGTTTAATGGCTAAATTTAAAGCAAGCCAGGGCTATGGCACTGTATATTTTGTTGGATACATTTTCTGGCTTTGTGGGGTATTCACTGCATGATTTGATAAAAACTGAGGCTAAATGAACTCTACAATTTGTATTCCTACAGGCACAAGTTTATTGGCTTGGGTTTTTTTTTTCCGTGGCTCTGTCTGTAAGGTTCATTACTTACAGTTACTGCAGAATCAATTTGAAATGGCCAAAATCAGTGATGGAATTTATAGCACAATAAACGTACTGCCATACAAGCGCTGCTACACATGAAAGGGCTTCAGAATATTTTCAGCAATCCTTCTACACAGCAGAGTGTTCTGTTTTTATCAATTTAACAGAATCACCACAGGTATATTCTAAGAGGTGTAATCCTGACAGCTACACAGCAGATTTTCTCTGAGGCAGATATTTTTACAAGAAAACAATATTATTGATAAAATCTTAGCATATCAGAACACAAAAAAGGAAACTGCACACATCTTTTTCTTTCTCCACAACAGGCATTTGCGGTTCCATTTCACTCGCACAAAAAACTGCCCTGAACCAGAAAGAGTTTATGAAGGAAACATTTTCACTCTCCTTGAGATATATATTAATTAATTATCAGCACTATGGCATGTGGAAAATGTGGAGGGCATTTGAAGCTAAAACATAAAGTATAGCATCAGCAGTTGCCTGTTCCTAAAGTCTATAAAGATTTACATTTCTACTTAGTACATTTTTCTTTCCAAGTGTCTCTATTATAGACATCTCATATTTTACATCATTTTGAAGCACAGAAAGTTTTAACTTTAGAATGATGCATTGTGAAAAAAGACAGAAAAGACAGATGGCAGGCTGTCCTCCCCAAAACTCAATTTCATAATATGCATGTGATTGCTAATAGGCAAGCACTAAAAAACAATTTTCCTTGACGGAGAAGAGCTTATAAATTGTCAACATAAACTTTGTCTGTGGTTGCTCCAGTGATCTAAAGCTCTTCTGTGAGCTTTGTACAATCAAAGTCTGCATCTTCCAACCATATAAAAATTTATGAATGCATATGACTATAAAGTGACTGAAAACAACCCCTAATGCATGTTTGGGTGTTGAGAATCAGCTCCTTGCTTCTTCAGGGAAAACTGTGTCCAGTGCCCCATTCCTAACCCTGGACATATGACTGTGGGAGATCCAGGCTGGATCCAGAGATGCCCTGTGAGCTGAGTGAAACAGGGCTCTGCATTTAGGTATCTCCTAAGCACAATGCTGCATCCAGTGGTGGAATGACTTCACCAACATAGTCTTTGTAACAATGCAACAATGCAAAGAATCACAAGAACTGAAAGCTGCTGATTTTTTAGGAAGAAATTATACATTTCTGAGCACTTGAGCAAGAAGAAATTAATGAAAAATCAAATGACATAACAATTTCCAATAAGAGAAATATTTATCTAATACCTCAGACCTTCCACAATATGTCAAAAGTGAAAGGGGCCACTGAGTTCACACAAAATAAAATTGAGCATTCTGCTCATGCATGACAAATTCTTGGGGAAAATGTCCAAATTATTTGTGCACAGAATGAGACTTGTTTATATTGGAAGTGCAGAGTTAATTTCAGATTTAAATATTTCACTGTAACTGGTATCTACTAATTTTGATTTTTAAAAGGCTTATAACTATCAAATATTTTCATGCCTCTAAGAATTCAGATCTTACTTCTGAGCATAACTGAGAAGCAGCAACTCAACAGCAGATGAGCTGTGACTGTTATGTTATCAACATATTTGCCTGGAACAAAATAATGTGATGATCCAACCACATATTTAATTGCATAAATTCCTTGAGTTTGATTGTGAAAAGACTGAAACATTTTGATCAGGTTTTTCTTGCTGTACAGAGGAGACTTGCACTACTTGCAAGTATGTGACCAACTCTGTAAAATGAAGCTGTGGGAAGAATACATATTTCTTGAACTTTTTTTTGATGGGAATAATACTGTCAGTTTTGAAGGCACCAGCCTTGCATCCTATTACTTTAATTTTATGCAGTCCATATCTCTCTCTAAATGTCCCCTAAAACAAGCAAACAAACAAACAAATCAGTAGAAAAAGAATAGATGTCAGACTTTGGAAATATTGTCAAATATTAGTAAGATATACTCTTTTCCAAGTATATTTGGATAGAGTCACTGATGTGCTATGTTGTTTGCTTTAGGATAGAAAAACATACAAAGACTGGAATTATAACTGAATATGTCTGTAAAAGAAAGGGGAATGGGAGGGTCTAATGTGCTATCAGAAATAAAAGTGAAAAACATTGTTTACCACTGATGAAACAGACCTTGTCTGTGTCCTTTTAATAGCAAGCAATTCACACAGCAATGAGCACAAGAAGTTCAGAGAGAATAAAATACTTATCCATAAAAAGTGAAATAAAACTTGTAACCCTCCTCAGGGTAACCTCTTCAGGGCTCAGACCTCTCTATGCAATTTATATGAATTTTCAGTAAATTATATGAAGTTTGTAAGAAAATTACCACTTCTTGTAATACACTTAGTGTTTTCATTTGTTTGGGGTATTTTTTATGAATTTTAAGTAATGGAGAAAATGAAGATAATTGTGCTCTCCAGGCTTATTCTCAGATACTGATAATTTTGCTTTAAACAGCGACAAAATTCTTGGTTCTAAGGAGGAACAGACAAAAATATAGCAGTAAAAATTAAAATTTCTTATTTCATACTGGTTAGAGATGCATTAAGGTATATAAGCTTTAGGGTCAGTATAAGCCTTGCTCAGCTTTCTTTAAAAGCATTGGGAGTAATAAAGACTTCCATTTTATCTTCAGTGAAATAATACTGCTGAAATATCACCTCATTTTTGATGTCAGCAGTGATTTCTTTTTACCTCCATGATGTCAAATGGGAATTATTATTATTAGGACGACAGCTTCCTAATGATGCTGTAAAAAGGAGGAACTGAAACTCTTTCCACTAAACATCTATATTCGGCTTTCTCCATAGGATAAAGCAGATAGGCTCAACCACACACTATTCTTCAGACAAATCAAGAGGCATGCTCAAACACTTAGAAGCAGCTTAAATATCTAGAAACAGAGGCACAATGGCTTTCTTTGCTACGTAGTGGTGAATACGCCCTCTGAAGAGCAGAGAAAAAGGACATTTACACGACAGCAACCCTCTCTGGGAAACATGCTCTGAAACACTCATGATCAATTTTCTGTTCTACATGGTAAAACTGGCAAATGAGTGTCCAGATCACTATCCAGGAGTCATTGCCCCAGGTAAAGTCAGGGAATGAAAGTCTCGTGTGATGGCTCCTGTTCTACTATTGGCTCCATGTATGGAACACTGGGGGTGGATATATCTGAAGCGCTCTGTGACTTTTTTCCTCCCAGTTTGTCAAATGAGTAAGTACAGAAGAATGTTGCTTCATAAGACACCAAAATATATTAATAAGTTTGGCTTTTGAGTTAATGATGGGCTTGAACCTTATGCAAACACCTACTCATGCAGAAAGTGAATAGCAGATGCAAACCGGTGCTATCTGCATCAGCAAATGGAGTATTTTGATTTTCTAATACTTACACTCTGATCAAACATAAATAATGATTCCCTACCAATTTTAAATTTACTTATTACATGCATTGCTTCAAAGTAGTTAGTAAAGTCTTTAGAGTGGAGACATCTATGGTGGATATGAAAAAATATTAATCAAATTGGAAAAAAAAGAGGTCTCTATAAAAGTTTGGGGTTTTCCTGATATAAGTACAGCAAAGCTTGCAAGGAGCCAAGCCATCTGCCAGATGAGGAGGTGGATGCTCCCGGCCCTGCTCGTCTCCCACAGAAGGGTGGCAGGAACGGCAGCCCCAGGAAGCTCCCCTGGGCTAAATCCAAGGGGCAGGAAAATGTGTTTTGCTGCTGGTATACTGCTTTGTTTTCTTTCTGAGGAAAATCATTTTGGAGTAGCTCTTCTACAGTCACTTCTACGCCAGTTGAGAGCAGGAGTTAATATTTTTCTGTTTGTTTTGTTTTTATTTTTATTTTTTAAAATTTTGGTTGTTCGTTGTTTGTTTTGGTGAAAGTTCTGCTAAACTTCACACTATCTGGTCTGGGTACTTTCTTCTTTGGCATCTTATTTTGTGTATTCAGGGCAACCATCAAAACAAAGAATGTACCAGCCTGAGAAAATGAAGTGTGATGCACTGGAACACAGAGATGACTTGACAATATTAATGCGCTAGGAAGAAAGGCTGAGGATGAAGTACAGCATGTAATCACAGTTGGCTCTGTCACAAACAGCCATTGTTATCTTTGGCAAGTTACTTGATATCTTGGTATGTTAGCACTTTCCAGACTCAGACAAGTGTTGCAGAAGTACATTCATTAATATAAATGACTTTATAAGCAACGGGAAAAAGCCAATAAAATATAATGCTTTACATAGGTAAGAACTGCACATAAAGGTGAAAGTTTGAAAAATGTGGAAATCAATGTATGAGCCTATTGTCTTTTTTCAGCATACTTCTGACAAAAGCTGTGAACAGCTGCAAGTGGTAGAGATAAAAAGGCTAAAAGTGTCTGCATTTTCACATCTAAAACATTCTTTAAATTATGAAAAAGAGGTGGGCCAAAATATCTACTGACAGCAGTTCTAAAGCAGTGAATTGAAGCAGAGATGTGGGCAGCAGCACCCCTCTGTCCTAAAGCAAATCCTGGCTTTGCGTGCTTTTCTTTGCTCCTATGAAAGGCATGTTCCCAGTCATTAACAGTAAAAAACATTCATGGATAACTCAAGAAAACACTGTGGACTGAACACCTCTTTTTTTTCAGTAGGCATTCCCACCTGGAAGCACAATACCCAAGGTGTAATAAGAGGTATTTTCTGGTTCCCTCTCTGCTGAGTTCTCATTGCTCTCATCCTGCTCACTGAGCTCTGCTATTAACACTGCAATGGGTCTCACACTGCACTGAGTTCACATGTCTAGGTAATTAGTGCTGCTCATGAAAGTGTACAAACATTTCCTGTCTCTATGACTCAGTAACATTTGGTTCTTGAAAGAATACCAGATTTGGTTTGGTCCATTTTGAATATTTTATTATGTATCAGAATAAATCTTGTTCTCAGAGTTTTCTCTCACAGTTATATCCACTGACTTTTAAAAAAGGAAGCTTCAGAATGATATTGCCTAAAAACCAGAATCAAAGGCAATTACTGCTAATTTGGTGATAATATTATCTTTTTATATCCCTTATACTTTGATAATAGAATTCACGAAAATTAAATATCTCCCAGAAAACAATCTGTGCTAACTCAATTTTATGTATTCTTTCCTTCCAGAACCCAGAATTGATTTCCCTTTTACTCAGTTTGGAGCAAACCACAACTCTGAGGCCATTTGAACATTTAAGACAATATATGAGGAGAAACACATCCTGATACAGGTGTCAGGAATACTACAGCTGCAGTCGTTGTGAGGAATGATCAAAGCTTGAATCTTTCTTGTAAAGAAGATTGATACTAAAAAGGCCTTTTATATAACACTAACTGGTTAATTTCAATAGTGCTACTGCAATAATGAATGCCTAACATATATTCATTTTTCCAGATGGTAGAACAGTGCTATAAATCCCATTTAAAAGATGCTCAGCCCTGAATTTTTTTTTTTTTGACAAGATGGAATTAATATCTACTGAACACTTAAAAAAAATTGGTTAATGTATTTAGATGCTGAGTATGAACCAAGATTTTCCAGACAGCTCTCCTAATAGAATCTCATGGTTCTATATCAAGGCATAAAATGAACCCCAGTCTTCTTAATCCAGTTGCAGACCATTATTTCTTGAACCATATCTTTATATCTACAAGTAGATACTTCATAAGACTCAGATTGGCCCATTAGTATTTTGTTCTTTTTCAAGTCATGCTGCATCTTTACTAGCTAAGAGACTTCCTTTTGACAAAAAGGTCATCGATTTACATGGGTGAATTCTCGATCAGTTCTTTCTCACTGACAAATTACCTTTAAGTCTTCCCAGTGCTGAAAAGTCTGGGGAATGCATGTGCTGACATTTAGAAAACTCTTCACATAATGCTTCCTGATGTTGGTTTCTTATTCCTTCTTCACTCAATTAAAGAGGTGTGGCAGTAACCATGTGATAAAATTCTAAATTCTGCAGTTTTCTTTCTTCCTACAGAGAAAGGTCAAGACATCTTTCTGGGACAGAGTAAAATACTTGACAGAAAAGATTTCAAGGGGGAAAAATATTAGAAGAGGAGGCAAAAATTTAGGCTAAGCTGTAAAGTGGGATGAGTGAATTCCCTCATTTGGAGGAGGGAATGAAATCTGTCTTTAACACAGGCCACATCTGAAATATGTACCAATGATTAGACTATTCCCTGCCTTCTCTTTCCTCCTCCATCCTATCCCCCTGAAGTGGAAGGTGGTTTTCCGCAATGATATATTGGGTCCTTAAAGTGATTGTGGAGTAGGGACATCTTGTTTCTGAATTCCAGGTGAATCTTTCACTTGGATGAGAAACAATCATTTCAGTTTTGGATTGAACCAAGAGAACAGTAATCACAAGGTGAGTCCAAAGTAATTTTGTCTTTCTAACAGTTTTTGACTCTCTTGCCCTCTCGGATTAATGAATCTAAATTCTGCCAAAACCTGCACTTCAAGTGCTCAACTAAGATCTGCAAATCTTGCCCAAGTTCTTCTAAAAAGAAAAAAGAATTAAATAGTGAATGAAGGCAGGAATAGCATGAAAAAGACTCACAGTAGAACCGTGATGGGCAAAAAATTTCAACAAAAAATTTATATTTCCATCTTCAAAATTGTCATTCGAAGATTTCTAACTTTATGATTTTTCATACCAGATCTGACAGTACAGTCTCAGAGAATGTTTAATTTTAAATGAATTTGTAGAAAGATACGATCATTAAAAAAAAAAAAAAATCATGAGAACTACAAGACTAATTTGTGAAAATATTTTTCTGGAGTTTTAAGTATTATTTAAAGTTTGACATACCTCATACAACTCATGTATGAGGTACAGCTAACCAAACTTGCATCCTCCATTACTGAACTGCAGAAATTAGAGGTGCAACAAACCATCCAACTTTCTAAACTAAACTTACCAAACCAAAATCTTTTTTTAAAATATAGTAATTTACTTATTTTTATGCAGTATGTCCACTGGAAGGAGCAGCCTAAAGGTTTTCTAGGATGTCCTTAACTCTGCTGGTGGGTCTTCAAGATGTTTAATTGCCAACTTCATGAGAGATGGAGAGGCAACAGATGTTGGTTATACCAAATTCAGAGGTTGCCACAGGAACAGTAAAAGTACAAGGCAATCTCCTCGTGTTTGCTTATCCACCTCTGTAAGGGCTTATATTGAGAGTGCTGTTCCATAAAACAGTAGAGGAGTATGTATGGATATATACTAGCACCTCTGATGAGTTGATGAGCTGGAAACAGCTGGCAACTACTGACTCTGATGCTGTTTGATGCTTTGACTACTTCTTGATCCCATTAGTTAAGCTTTGCTCAAGAGAACAGTATCAGGTCATGAAAGTTTGAACACAGAAAATTCTAGCACAATCTGACAGGCAAGTAAACACGACAAAACAATAATAGGATACTGTAGAGGAGTAGGAAATGTATCACTGGACCTGAAAAAAGTAATTTTGAATTAAAATTAGGTTTGACATACGATTAAGTCAGACAGTAGAAAAATTGAAGTTGGGATTACTTTTAAGTGGACAGAACTGCAACCCTCAAAGGGAGGAAAACAAATGGAAAAGGAGGTAAAATGAACATAAAATCAAAATTAAATACGAAACTCTCTTTCATTGATGACAAAATAAATATTGAAAAAAAAAAGGAAGATGTGTTATGTTTTCAGTGGAGAACAAACAGTAAGTCTCTCCAGCATGTATCTCAGACAACAGCTGCAATGGTAACACATTCTGAGTTTTGCAGTGAATGGAATTATAATTTTTTTTCTTTTTATTTGTTTTCCATGTGTTTTATCAGTTGACTAAATTTTATTTCACTGTTTTTAAGGATTTTAAATTTATTAACTGAAAAATTAATAAGTCTCTAGTACTGTATGTAAACTTTTCCTGCAAGCCTCTGAATCTAAGAGCATTAAGAACAAGAAATTCTAATTCAAGGAGAGTGCTAAGGAACAATGAAAGGGAAAGAGAGAGGAAGGATTAATCATGTAATCACTTTTCCACTTACACTTTTAAGGTAACATAATTCATGGAAAAAGGCCATTACCTCCATCTTTACGTGTAATTCAGAACTAGTTATATCAGTTCAGGTAGGGACTATAAACAGGGTTCATCTCATGTCAGAATTGTCTAGAGCAGGATTTCTTTGAGGCATGCATATGTATAAATTTATCAGTCTGATTTTTGTTTCAGCATTTCTTTTGATAGAAAATTAGTTTTGACTAGATCAACCTGAATGAGTAATCAATTTCATTCTTGGACTGTTTTCACTTCTATGTGATTTTCCTAAGGCAGGGACCACTAATTCTGAAAATTGCCTAAGCAACTTGTGGACCACCTCAACCATTTGCTGCCTACAGGAAACATTCACCAGCAGTCCTCAAAGCAAGGCAAAATGATGATGTGGTTCTGAGCTCAGCAAGAGTTTGGATCAAGACACAAATACTTCACAAAGATGAAAAAATTTTGTCACTGCTGGAGAACTGAATCCTCGGGGAGCTGAATACCTTTGACAGAGCTAAAATCTGACTCATAGCACAGACAGTTCCTAGCACACTGCTGCCAATGAATGGTTGTATGCTGTTTGGGGGGTTACCCCTGAATCCCCTTACAAGAGCTCAAGGGAAGGTGTCAGCCAAGAACCCTTGCATTTTACAGAGGGAAAATTCAGTGCTCTGTTGTATTCTGAAGGTGGGAGACAGTGGCTCCTTAGTCAGTCTGCTCCACCAGGATTTCCTGCAGGAACTCTGCTGCCCATGATTCCAGCTGGCTCAGGGTTTCCTGAGTAAGTGCCAAAGTACTTCCAGGGACCTCTGATGCAGAACTTAGCCAGCTTTTCCCACAATCTTTGTTAATATTCTTCCCTCTTTATAATTTCTAATAGATGTACATCCATAAGGCTCATGAATCTTTCTTAATTTTGATAAAATACATACCTTAATGAATTCAAGAGACCTTAAGTTTGTTCTAGTACTGGACTTTCAGAAATCAATGACTAAGATTCCCAAAAGTGACATTCACTATAGCAATTGAGTTTTATTATGCTTGTCTGATACACGAACTGACAAGAATGTTTAAACAAGGCAGTTCTTAAAACTCAGTTAAAAGGGTATTCACTTGATCCAACTCTTCTAAAATGAATGTACTATTTTTCTGGGGCTTGTCGTGGCCGTGGATAACGATCCTTCCATAGAACGCAGACTGCCAATAACAATGCTTTTGAAAAACTGTCAGAGTGCAATTCACATTGCAGGACACAGCTGAATTCAGCCAAATACTGCCAGTTACAAATCCTTAAAAACATCAAAAAGCAGAAGAACTGCAAATCTATTTTTACACCTGCCTAGGGCTTGTACACTGTTTATGCAATTTTACTCAAGCTGACTTGCCTCATGAAAAAATTTGGAAAAACCCAAATGTTTTATTTACAGGTAGTTTTGCTGACTATCATAATTTTTCTTTTTATCCATTAATTGTGTTCAGGAAAAACTAGCTAAAAAAAGATATCTGGTCTTTCAAAGCTAATTTTGCTGTACTTGTGACATCTCAGTTACGGTTTTAAGTGCTTCCATGAGATACTAGCAGTTCTAAGAGAAATTAAACTGTATTTATATGATAGACGTTACCATGTCTTTTGAGTCAAGGGTCTACCGTGAATTTCAAAAATCGTATTGTAATGAGTAAAAAACCTCACCTTGTGAAGCCAGCTTATATGTCCTATTCTGATGTTGGACTAACATTAGATTGTCAGGAGTCCGAGACAGAGAATGACAGAGTCACTCACATGTCTTCTTTTTGTTCCTACCTACATCTGGAAAAAAATGTGAGACTACAAAATCCACAGACAAATTCCCTATTTTCACTCATGATTATTGCATCAAAAATATTCAGCAAAGCAAGTTCTCTATCTATCAATCTAACTTTGGCCTAGCCTGGGTGGACCATGAGAATTACTTTAACTTCAATGACCAGAAAAGGCAGTGTGGTGCTGTTCCCACTGTGGGGGGAAACGAGAGACCTGATAGGCTTGAGAGATGGGCCCATGGGGACCTCTTGAAGTTCAACAAGGACAAGTGGAAGGTCCCTGGGCCAGGGCAATCCCAAGCACAAATATAGGCTCTGGGGAGAATGGACTGAGAGCAGCACTGAGGAGAAGGACTTTGGGATGCTGGGGGATGAGAGGCTGGGCATGACCTGGCAAGAAGCGCTCCCAGCCCAGAGAGCCAATTGTGTCCTGGGCTGCACCAAAAGAAGTGTGGCCAGCAGGGCCAGGGAAGTGACTCTCCCCCTCTATTCCATTCTGGTGAGATCTCCACCTAGAGAGCTGCATCCAGCTCTGGGGTCCCCAGTACAGCAAGGGCATACACCAGAGCAGGGCCATGAAAATTTTTAGAGGGATGGTATGTCTTTTCAATGACGTTGGTAGAAAGGCTGAAAGAACTGGGGTTGTTCAGGCTGGAGAAGAGAAGGCTTCGGGGTGAACTTATAGCAGTCTTCCAGTACCTAAAGGGGGACTACAGAAAAGCTGGAGAGAGACTTTTTACGAGGGCATGTAGTGATAGGACAAGTGGGAATGACTTCAAACTGAAAGACAGTAGGTTTAGATTAGATATGGGGAAGAAATTCTTTACTGTGAGGGAAATGAGACACCGGAACAGATTGTCCAGAGAGGTGGTGTATATCCCATCCCTGGAATTGTTCAGGGCCAGGTTGGATGGGGCTGTGAGCAACTTGGTCTGGTGGAAGGTGTCCCTGCTCATGCCAGAGAGGTTGGAACTAGATGATCTTTAAGATCCCTTCCAACCCAAACCATTCTATGACTCCATGATGTGCCCATTCATTCATTCATGCTCCTTCTTCCTCCTAAGACACTTCAGTGCCAGTACACTTCCTGCTCTTGATACCTCCCCAGACTTGTAAGCATGAACAAGTACTCAGTGCATTCTTTCAGGTGCCAACAATTAAACAGGACACAGATCAAAACTTGTGGTGCCTTAAGAAGCCACTGCTTTGGACTTAAAACTTCTACTAGCAACAACTGTAATCATCTTGACCCAGAAACCCCAAGAGAAGGACTCCCAGTCACTTGCTTGCAAAGAAGATATTTCTGCTAGATTTTTACTTCTCAGGTAATGCTAGATTCTTAGAGAATTTTTTGAGAAAAGTGGGTTGGGGAATTTTACTTTAATGATTCTCTAAATCTTCCTCTAAAAACTAAAACAAAATGGTTGTGAAAGCTTTTAAATGAACATTGACAAGCAACTTCTTTAAATACCCACACATTCTCAGACTTACTTTCTTGCACCACTCTTTTATCTTGTATAAAACTTAATGGATGACATATTTCATTCCACAAGTTGACAATGTTAAAAATGTGCTATTCCTTCTAGTTTTAGTATACTGCAAAGCCAGTGATAGCTACAGGCACTATGAGCAATATATGACTGAAGAAAAATGAGATTACTTCTGATAAGGAACAAGAGACTTTCATATCTTAAAAGAGACTGAAATCCAGCAAATATGATCCCCAGCAGCAGATGCCCCTCAGACAGACAATGAAAGAAAAATGGTGGAAAAGTACTCATTGTGGCTTGTTGTTTCCTACAGCTGGAATGGCAGCGAAATGAAGTAGCATTCTGCCTGCATGAAGAAATCCTACCTCTCTGGGAAAAATATAACCCAAAGATGACTAACAGTCTAACAAAATGGGTAGTAATTTTCCACTGCGGGAACAGTGATGTTACTCTGACTCACCTTCTTTGGTAAAAGATACCTTTACTTTGGAAGTGTTGCACTTTTGAAGGCTATCATGCATTTATTATCAATGTTTATCATAATAATGATCAATTTAATGGAGATATAGTACAAAAGCCAAACCTCAGGCTGGAAATACATATTAATGATTCTTTAACAGAAGGAATGAGACATATGCAAATGTGAAATAGCTCCTTTCTCTGTCTATGAAGGTGTTCCTAGAACATGAATGAACATAATTTCAAGATGTCAATATTCCATGCTACAGTGCAACCCTTACCTTGTATCCCGATGATTTGATGTGCACTCCTCGCTTGGTCAGTGTAGATTTCATTCGGATGAAAAAAGAGCGCTCTAGAGTGTTGTCAGTGGTTAGTAAACTGGGGTTTGTAGATTCCACTAGGGAATAGAAAAAATACATATACACATAATTTAGATTTTATACATCCCCTCTAAGCTATTTTTCAGGTGCAATCCTTGAACTCACTAAAATTAAATGACTGATGGATGCTAAGAGTGTTGTAATCAATTTACCTCATTTAGAAAATGTTTATTTAGCAAAAAAAATTACAAAAATATACATATACTCAGTATGTCTCATTTTCAAGTTATTTTTCCCATAGAATTTTTAACAGAGATTTGTGTCATTAACTCTTTCTTGCACAATTTAGTAATGACTGGAGTTGGAGGGTATGTCACTAGAGTGTATGACATTGTTTTAAAACGTGTTCTTCAGTATTATGTAAAAGGCAAGGTCTCACTGAGGAAGAAATTCTCTCCTGAAATAGGCTGCAAATTCTGCAGATTTTTATTCTGTAGTCTCACTCCTCAACTGCAATGATACCTGAGTCACTGCTGGATTTCTGTGCCTTGGTTTCCACATTACTGAGGGCAAATTAGGGCCTCTATTACCAATAAAGCATTGAACAACCTGAAGGCAAAAATTCTCAGGTAAATGACACATATCATTATTATTATATCATCAATTATTGGTGATTTATTAGTCAATAATGAAATACCTTTTTAGTCCGACTGAAGGGATATTACTTGCTCACAACTAAGTAAAGCTCTCACCTGTGCTTCTCCCTCCCTTTACTGCAACCACTTAAAGTACTTAAGGCTCTTAGTATAAACCATGATAAAATAGCATCATCACTGAGGTATTCTTTATACAATATTTATGATTGCTATTTTTTAGCCCTGATAATCAACTTATCCCCAAAATACTGTTAATGGGAAAATTCTGGAGCAGCTTACAATAAACAGGCATTATTGGAGATGAAGGAAATTTCAATTTCAGTGAGGAATTAACAAGGAATAAAAAAAAAATTGAAATTGTACTTCCATTGTTTAGGAGAACCATACAAACTACTAGTAGAAAGTGTTTAAGTATTTAAAATGCATTTGTTATGCAGTCAACAGAAATGCAAAAACTTGTTTGTGAGCTAAGGATTATATTGAATTGTCCTTGATTTAATGTGGTCAACTTGTCTTGTGTTTGTGACATTTCAGCTCTATTGTGATAACTGACAACAGTGCCCCTTTCTTTAGTGTGTCTCTTAAGATTTTTTTGTTTTAGAGAGCATGAATTTGATGTCATTTTAAATGTACAGCTCTTTATCACTCGAGGGAAAAGCAGAGCCATGTTATATTTAGTACTTTCATTTCTTCTGATTAAATATGAATTACTATGAAATTTTTCTCATCATCTAACACACCATAATACGCCAACAGCTTTTTAATACACTATATAAGCACAAACTTCTGCTCTAAGAGTTTAATTTGCCCCTCTAATCCAATCACATCAACCTTATTTCTCTTATCAGAGATTCCCATTTTGAATTAAATGAGCTCATTAGTTTTAATCAAAAGCAGAGAGATCAAAACTTAAACGTAAATGCTTTAGATCAGAACTGTCAGTCAGCCGTGCAGTTCTATTTTACTAAAACACAAGATCAGAGACCCTTAGAACCAATTTTTTCTCGTAAGGGATGCCAAGAGCTTGAAGATGCTATATTCTTTTTTTTTTTCTCCCAAGGACAGATTATACATTTAAGGTTAGACTTAATTTAGAGTATTTTTTTTCATCCTGGTGGAAATGGGAAAGTATGCCATTCTGCTGTTGTCTCTTTCACATTTATTGGTGCAGGTCCTCGGAGACCTGAACAAATGTGAAGCCATCACAATCCATGCAACAAACCTGTCCTCAAAAAATTCAGCTTTGTTCAGCAATATCACATAAGAAATAAAACTCTAAAGGGAAAGATATGTTTCAGGGTGTGGGACAGTGAAACCCTGAAACAGCAGCCAAAGTCACCCAGATAGCAGCAGTACTGGTAAGATGAGGATCATAATTAATTATTATTTTTATTGTACATTACAGTGCAGTAGTTAAAGAGTACATTAAGAAACCACAGCATGGGTGCTTCCTGCTGTGTGAAGTAATGCTAAAATCAGCTTAACAAGTGTAGTTGTTGTAGTCCAGCACATTATACTCTAGCACAGGCAGTAAGTACAATATGTCCTCCTGTGTTGTAAAGGTAATTATGTAAACATACAGAAGTAATGTTAATTAAACACACAATACCTTCTACTCAAAAAAAGATCAGGCTGTAATACGTATGTGCCATTCCCAAAAAATGGAAATTAAAATTTCTCTTTCATACACAGTTAAATGAAAGAAAGGATAACAACTGACACACGGTAAAGTGTACTTGGCATTGACATTTTTTGGGCTCATTTAATCATATATGATAAGACTAACGTCCTTTTGCTGCTATTATACTATGTACAAACCTATACATCTCTGTAAGTGAATGTTATAAAATAAAATGTTATTTTATCCAACAGACTGGAACAGTGTCATATAAATATGTATTCTGAAGTGTTTGATTTTCTTTAACAAAAAGTATCTGAGAGTGCATGTGTGAGATGGGATTAGTTACCTAAAAGTCCAGAACAGCTTATGAACAGCATTTTGAATTTCTCTCAAGAGAGAACCATTAGGGCTGATAGTGCAAATCTGCATTCAGAGTTGCACCCACCCACAGCAGATACTGTAACAATGCTGACAGTGATTATGCATGCAGGATTTTTAAAAATAGGATGTGTACAGAACAGATCCATCGATGTCAATGAGATCTGCACAGGAATATATGGAATATGGTCCATTATGAGTTCTCAGGAGTTGATTTTAAATGCCTGTCACTGAACCTTTTCAATATTTTTTTCCATTATGTCAAAGGAGACTTGTAGTCTGAAGAATATCAGAATGAAACTCTACTAATTTTTCATTTTTTAAAAAAATTATAATCTAAAAACTTTTAAAAAAGGCTGAAATAAACAAGATCCAGTTGGCTTCATACTGTAGAAACTAAAGGTGCCTTTTTGCACTGAAAAATAGGCTTCTGGCTCGAATTTACTGAGTTTAAATCTACTGTTGAGTTATAAACTTCTGAAACTGTGAGTTTAGAATGCTAATTATGTGATAAAAGTCAATGCTTACTGCATGTGAATTAAAGTATTTTAAACTGGCAGGCTTAGAAGTATAAAAAATAAGTCTGGGTTGTCTTTGCAAAGCAGGTAATTGTGTACTCTGTTGGGAAAGCACTTGCCTTTGTGTGCCCTTAAACATCTTCAGCAGATACTACTAAAGGAATAAACCTCTTCTCTTTCCACTCCCAAAGCTGATAATGCAGGATGAGATTTCTAGACACAAGGAATGCATTTTCCATTTCAAAGGGAATGAAGCTGCAATCCACTGTACCCATACGGAAGTGTCACAAATGTTAAAAAGGTTAAGTAAGAGCCACAAAGGCAAATGGGAAGATATTATGAAACAGTAGCCAATTCACAAAACTATTTTGTTATCTTCTTAACTTACTGAGATTAGCTCTTTTGGTCAGAGCATGGTGGTAATAAAGCCAAGGTTGTGGGGTTGATCTCTGTACGGGCCATTCATTAACGCGTTGGACTTGATGATCTTTGTGGGTCCCTTCCAATTCGGACTATTCTGTGATTCTGTGAACTTCTGTGATTCTAAGCATTTCTTTGTGAACCAACCTTGTATCTCTGATCCTTCAATGAGCTTTGCTTTGGGAATAATCTTGGCCCCAGACCCCACAAACCAGTCACGCACTATTTAACTTCACATGCAGGAAGAGTTCTTCTGATTCTTCTGATGGGACAAAAACATGCCCATAGCTGTCTGGAGGACTGAGGTCCATGGCTCTAATCCTGCAGGGATCTGCAGAGGTACTGGTACACCTCTGTGCAGTCTGACTACTTTAATGCTGTAGAGCAAAACAATGTAAACCAAAGGAAATAATTGCTCTTACACAGCAGTAGCACAAGTACTGGCCCTATGAGTGATTCGCAAGCACATTCAAATTAGGACAAACAATTTGTCCCTCAGGAAAAAAGAGGTTCCATATTTGATTTATGTCTTAAATAACAAAAAGCTGCCACAGTAGGCTGAATAATGTTTACCAACTTCTGGCTTTTTTTTTTTTTTTTCTGGGCATGCATTAAAAATAACTGAGAGGAGAAAAATGCATTTTTTGCATGCCAAACAGAGAAAAGATCGGCTGCTAATTCTTAGGAAGACAGGAAGTTATAGACAGAAAAACAAACACCAACGAGGAATTTGAGGAGGTTGGTGGAAAAAAACCCTTATGGTTTAACAGAAAGGATTTTCTAGATTTTGTAGCATTTTAGGAAGCTTTCACCTGGCTTTCATTTCACTTCCTTGAAAACATATGTCCATACATCTTTAAAGAGATATTCTGAAACACCATCTATACAGCTAGCTCTTAAAAGAGAAACAAAATAAGAGAACATACAAACCAGTAAGAAACAGAGAATTCTTTTCCTGTTATCTTTTACAATCGCAAACCTCTTCTCACATTTTCTTAAAGTTTTATAAACCTTTGCGTAGGGAACTGAAAATCATTATGTTCAGACTAATAATTAGGTATATAAATCTATCATTTTCAGTTGGACTGATGCAGTTTTTAAATGTTTCTATTTCTTCTGTGCAGTTTATTGTCTGTAATCAGGAATTAAAAGACTAAGAAAATTTAACCTTGAGTACTTAACTGTCTTTAATCAGAAAAGCGACTCTCAAAAAAACACTATTTGCCAAGATCATTCTCTCTCAGTAGCTTACAGATCAAATTTGATCATTTTATAAACTAAAAGATAGATTTTCACAACTACTAACCCAACAAATAAAATTCAAAAGCTACAAGTTAAGACAATTTATTTCCAATAAGTGCAAGTTACTATACTTAGCATTTGTGCAAATGAATGGTTTTAAGTGAAGTGTTCGGGCAAGCACTGGAAGCTCAAGTTTGTTCTAGGAAACTGCTGAAGATTCCTGCACTACTTGGATGAACCACTTTGGCCTCTTTATGGACACTGGCAGCCTGCCTGGAGACCAGCTAAAGAGCACAGAGCTAGCAAATTCTATAGGTGCTCTCTTGGTCTCACCAAGTGTGCTCAGCATCTTGTGAAATCAAGGACTATGTGAACTATTTATTTAACATTGTGGGTAGCAGAGGCTCATTCATTCTTCCAAAGCAATGCTGTTTCTAAAAGGAGGAATAATATTTTTGCTGTAAGTTGTCCCAGTTATAAACAGGAACTTGAATTCCCGAATAACCACATTTGGATCTGAAATTCATGGTACTTGTAAGTGGCTGGGTAAAACTCATAAAATTTCTGTTTTGCTATTTACTGAAAAGCTGAAGAAGTCAAAAATTGGACCCAGGTTTTAGGTGACTTAGTTCCATCCTTTACATAGGGGGAATAATACTAGAATCTGGATAAGGCATCACTCAAAAGGGGAAGATTCAGGGCAGCTCATTCAATAGAAATGGAAAGAAAGATGACTTCTTATAAAGAATTTATATCTAGGTAATGTTTTCAGACAAGATAATAAACTGTTCTTTTTGTCACCCTACCTCCAAGATGAAGACAATTTACTTTTCATGACCTATAAGCCTATTAGAAATTCAAAGGCATATAAACTTTAAATGCTATCAGACTTCTACTGAAAGCTAGATCTTTTAATGTTTTTTTATTCGTTGGTTTTTTCCCCTACTCTTACCTCTCCAAATTTTCCAGGTCCAATGACTAGTGGTATGGCCTAGGTTGTCTTATGTAAAATCCCTAATTTTTGCAAACAATTTGACATAGAAGCCTTACATGTAATATATTTATTTCATTTCTTTCACAATTTTAAAAGAATATGCTATATATATTCACATCTAGAGATATGACTATTTTTATAATCACTGTAATTACTGGGCTGTGGTCCACATGTAATGGTGCACACCGTTAAGCTTAGGTGTTTGAAACTGGGAGAACAAGAGATTAACTCAGATATATTCAAGTTTTTTTAATGAGATAAAAGTCCATGTGTTCAGGCAAAACACAACTCAGTGAAGTAGCAGTGAATTTAGTTACAACAGCCAAGAAAGTGAGAGAACATGTTTAATATCTGATCTACATGCATACTATAGTTTTGGCACAAAAATGGCTGGATCTGCAGAGAAATGCTTTGGAAAGTTATCCTGTAGTATCACATATAATGAGCTTACCCTGTTTGCTTTTTAATTCACCTATGCCCATGTACTGACTGTAGTTATATAGGAGAAGCTTAAGCAAAAACTCATTGGCAGGTATTTCCTAGTATTATCAGAGAAACTTTTGAATGTTCTATCCTCCTTGCAGAACCAAAGTAATCTGAACTACCTTTATTGGACTAATAATCACAGAATTATAACATGGTTTGGGTTGGAAAGGACCTTAAAGATTGTCTAGTTCCCATGCCCTTGCCACGGGCAGGGATACCTCCCACTAGCCAGGTTGCTCAGAGCCCGTCCAACATGGCCTGGAACACTTCCCAGGGATGGGGCATTCTCACCTTCTTGTGTGTGGAACCTTTCTCATAGTAAAGAATTTTTTCCTTATAGCTAATCTAAACCAAATCTCCTTCAGTTTATGACCATACCCCCTTGTCCTGTCACTACATGCCCTTGTAAAAACTCCCTCTTCAGCTTTCTTGTAGCTCTCTTTAGCTACTGGAGGGCTGCTCTAAGTTCTCCCCAGAGCCTTCTCTTCTTCTGACTGAACAATTGAATTCTCTCCGCCTACCCTAGTATGAGAGGTGTTCCATCCCTCTAATCATCTTGTGGCCCTCCTCTGGACTGTCTCCCACATAGGTCAATGTCCTTCCTATGCTGAGGACCCCAGAGCTGGATGCAGCACTGCAGGTGGGGTCTCATGAGAGTGGAGTAGAGGGGCAGAATCCCCTCCCTCGCTGTGCTGGCCATGCTGCTTTGGATGCAGCCCAGGATAGGGTCAAGTATTACTTTATTTAATGCCTCAAAGCTTTCCTTCTTGTGCATCTCCTTCTATTTCTTCTTCTTCTAGTCTAGAAATGTCTTATCAAGCTATTAATTCCCAACATATGCAATTTAACTCCCATGTAAACTTTATCCCACAGAACTCTTTATATATCTGGTAAAATAAAGAATAAGTTAAGAGCCAGGACAGAGCTATAAATAAAGTATTGCCAGGATGAAGCTATGAATAAGATTTTTGTTACACTATAACATTGAAAGACAGATTTTACAACAAATTTTGGTATGTCAGTGATCTATGAAAGACCCAGAGCTTTTTTGCCTGTTTGAAAACAACATAATAAAGATTTGTTATTAACAGAACTAATCATGGTAGGAAACTTTAACTCTGAAAAGCGTTTGGAAATGTTACAGTCTACTGGGCTTCAATCCATTATCTAAACACTCACAAGTGTACTCATGCTCATCCAATAGACTGGAACAACTCTTGAAGAGCTGTTATGGTCTTGCGAGTGAGTGGATATGAAGCTCAAACTTCCTTCTACACTTTCACATCTAAGGTTAATTTATTTTAAGCAATGGAATAAATAATCTGACCCAACCTGTTGACTTGGTTTCATATGAGGTCAGCAACACTCATACATTTTCAAGGTTCGGTGAAAGTCCCAAAGAAAATTAGCACAGTGATATAATTTCCTTACTGTTTACTTACTTTGCAGCAATTCTAATAAGTTTGAAACAGGACACACACAATGCATGGGAGAGGTCCTGATATTAGGAGAGTGTAGTATCATAAACAAGAGTACAACTCTCCTCTGTCAAGGAATGTTTATGGAGAAAAGAAACTGGGAAATGAGAAAACAACAAAGGAAAAAAAAAAGACACTGACGGGTTTTGAGGGTAAAAACGTCACTGAATTCCTCAAGGGCTTTACAGACCTGTGAGGAAGAGAGGACTAGATGTTTAATCTCTTTTGAGATGTGGCTGGTTTCCACAACTTAAATGATCATTATCCTTACTGAGCAGCTTCTTCTAAAAAATTTTGAGCATTTTGTTTCAGCACAAAACTGCCTGATGTGATGTTGTTCCCCCTTTTTCCTGCACTAGAAGGACTGAGGGTATTTTTACTTTCTTGCTAGTTTTCTGCTCTTGCCTAGTAACTTGTGAATCATTAACTGACACTACAGAGCATAGCTGTGAAAATAACTGTGGTTTAGAGCTGCCAATAATGGCCCACTAAAGTTCGTTCCCAGCACATGGCATAAAAACACCTCCAACAAACATTAAAAAGTCCCTTCTGATGTTGCTTAACATTGCCAGCCTGCTTGGGCTTAAAAAGCACAATAAAGAGGTTGCTTTCCAGATTTTCATATGCCAAATGGGAGGTGCTTTTTGGTGAAGCTTTTCCCTGAGGGAAAGGAGAGCAGCTGAGTTACCTCATGCTGCAAAGCCGATGTTTGGATGATCCCACTCTAGGGAAACATACACAAGTGCCACAGTCAAGCTGCTACTAGTGGATGTGTCTGTACTCAGCAACTAAGCAGTAGGAAAGTTCAAGAGAAATAAAGGAGCATCATAAAGATACTCTTTGAGAGCACATGACATCCAGCAAAAGCCGTTATGCAGCAGCCTGAGTATGCCAAGGAACAACAGTATGAATACAAAAAGTGAGTGTTTGAAGTCTTAGTGGAATTCCTTGAAAATATAGCCACTTGAGGAATCTATTTCTTCAGAAAATACCTTTTGTGCTGCATGGATATTTGGGGGATTCTATTTTCAATACCTGTGTTCTGGATCTAGTGGAGCAATGCTTTTATCACGACTATAAAATGGTTATGAGCCAATTCCTCATATGAAACAGTCAGTAACAGTGGGGCTTTTTTATGACAAACATGATGTCAGACAAAGGGCATCAGGACTTAGTCTTTGTACTACAATACAAAATAACAATACATAAACACCTTTGTGAAAGCAGCTTGAAACCCCATGTTTTCTATTAAAAAGTCATGTTCAATCTTCACTGTTGGTAGAACAGAATAGCTAACACAGAGAACACTGTATATCAGAAAGGTCAATAGTTATTATGAGCTACAAATATATTTTTTTCCATCCTTCAGGCTGTTTAGCGCATATCACAGCATGAGCAGCTGTCTTCTTTAATGCTTTTAAAATTAGAATCCCAAAGAGGAAGAAAAAATTACATTTGCAATGATTGCTCTTTGCTTTTGTAAGTTTACTTTAATACACTATTTTATATACATGAATCTTCCATGCAGCCTAACCAAGGGGCAGTAACTGGTTGCTAGTATCTACTGGATTGTTACATCAATGCATATAGAATCCTGACAAAAAACCCCACTTTGCACAAATTGTGTAACCTTGTTGAATAACCTGTCTAGAAAAGTACATAGCTACTGGGCATATGTTTAAACCAGGCAAGTGCACACGTGCAAACACAGACTGATCATTGCTAATGGCCAACACTTACTGGCTTAGCAGCAATAAACAGAGGGGGCCACCTGACCTACCATCTTCTGCTCACACACTGAAAAGGGAAAAAAAAAAGGGTGGTAAGACTGTCTTACTTAAGACCATTTGACCTCTTATATTTCTCAAACATGGCAAGTATCTGGGTTCATCTTTGCTAACAGTGAATACTGCAAAGAGGTTTCCATTCTCTTCTTTGGATTTCAATCACATTGGCTCTATCAAACTGTTCCACTTTCCAAATTTAAACTTTATCTGAATGCATATTGATGTGTCAAATGCAAATAAGTACTCTATAAATATTTTGAAGCATGGAAGGCAAGAAATATTTTTTTTTATAAAACAAATTTTTAGCTCATTTAGAACGGTTCAATGATAAAAACTCATGCAAGTTGGATTTACATACCATATGTTGTCAAGGGAAAATATGTATAATTGTCTAGAAGAATGTTTTCATCATATGTTTAATGTTTTATTTATAGATAACAATCACTGGACAGTGAGTGGCAATAGGTATGGTGCTAAGCACTATGTCATGGCTTCATAATTCAGAATATAGTCAAGTGACACTTTTAAAATGTAAGAAAACGTAATTTTGCATACTCAGAATCTACTTATCCCCGTCAAAACTAGGTTTAACTAACACTGGTATTTTTCAATAAAAAGAATAATGGAAAAAATGAAGAAATATAGCCTTTCTCATACTTTGCCAAGCAAGTAGCACTTAAAAAAATCCCATAAATATGACTATTACTTGAACATGAAAATACTTATGTCCTCAACACTGTGCCTCCAAATGTGTTTCAGAATGCTGTTAACATTTCCATCATCACAAGATTCTCTGTGCAATTGTCCCTTCTCACCTGCCACTTAGACACTCCACGACCTGCTCCAGGATAAGGTGTGTCAGACAGGCTGCTAATCCTGCAGTTCTGAGGGATTTGCTAGCACAGCTGGCATAGCAGGTAGCTGATGCTGTTGGGATGTACTGCTCAGCTGGCAGTGCTTTCAGCAGCAGCCCTCACCTCCAACACTCACGTTCCTGGCTGAAGAAAGGGTAAGAGATCCAACTGCCCACACTTCTCTATAGCTTTGTCCTTTATTAGAACTGCTGCCTTGTTCCTGTTACAGTATTTTCAGGGCAGCATATTAAATTAAAATATGGCAACAATATTCCTAAGGTACACCAAGAGAGTTCTTATACAGATATGTTAGCACTTATAGATTTCTTTGCTTATGCAGAATTTATAAAAAAGCTGAAAATAATGACAAGTGCTATGCCATTGAAATTCAAAAAGAGTTGAGAACAAGTATCTCCAAAAATGACAGACTTGAGACTGCTGAAGAAAAAACCCCTAGGGGTAGTTTCTATGGGCTGCAGCCATGCATTATTCTTAGAAAACTATACATTCAAATTATTTAGTAAAAACAAATATCAAGTGGACTGGCCATCTTACTTTTATTATCTTTTCTGCCTTTATCTATTTATTTTGCACTGTGGAATTAAGACGGTTTTTGACAGACATAATCAGAACCTGTCATATAACACAGGAAACAGCATGTTAAAAAATCAGCCCACACTGCAGATATTTTGGCATATTTATCACAAGGCTTGAATAGTAAACACTTAACAGACAGAATTCTGGGGTATTTTTTGGCTTTATTTTAACAATGGGAACAATGACTTTTTTTTTCCCATAATGCCCCTTCAATTCAAGAGCTAAACAAAACAAGGCCAGACTTATGACAATAGGAATAAGGTGATCAATAAAAATCATTCTTCCTTTTTTTGTTAATCCATTTTTCTTCCTTCAGTGTTTGCAAACTGACAAAATTGGAGAATGAGCATTTAGGCACAGGGAGAGCATGGTATGATTGGTAAAATTTCCATGGTACAGTATTTTCTGAGTTTTTCTGAGTTAAAATTTTTTCTACATTGTATCTTCACGATCCTGGAGCTTGAACTGTTTCTTTTTTCTCCAAGTCTGAAGATCACTCCATGGATTAGTAAATGATTGAGGATTGTCTCTTAAAAGACTCTTTAAAAAACTGTCAGAATCAACCCGAGACAAAGATTTATTATGAACTATTTAAAGGGCTTAATATATGTATCCCCAAAGAGCCCTTGGAGCAAACTAGAAAGGAAGAATGGAAATCTCAAAGAATGGGAAAAATCTCCAATGCCCCACTTTCTTCACACCATGATTACTGTTTACTCAAAGGATAAAATGCCTAACCTGTCACATGCAGTCTTCAGAAGCTATATTATTGCTGATGCACAGTAAAAACCCAAAACAATGAGCCTCGACAGTAATATGCCTAAGAAAGGCAGCTGTAATTTGCTTTCTAACCTGTCCACTAACACACTAATGTGGATACATCTTGTAGAAAATGCTGATCTCCTGACCCAGACAGCAATCAAACAACTGCCAGAGTGTTTGCTGTCACACAAGCTGTGACCATTACCTTAATTATACGTTACCATATAACAAACCTTCCCTAATGAGCAACTCTTCTCCCACCCGTGTGCCAGCTAACCCTTCCGTCGTTGAAGAGCATCTCTGCAGATGATTTCAGTTTGAAATTTGAAAAGCATATTCACACACAGTACTTCCCATAGATAAAGATAGGTGTTTTAACAAGGTTAGTTGTTTTATTGTAGTGCCAAGACAATAAAATGTACAGGCTTATACTAAAAAAAGGGAATGATAAAGAAATGTATAATATATAATTGGTAAACTTTAAATGAAGCTGGATATGAACTTTGACTATATGTTCATATATAAATATATCCATCTTTGCATATTTCTTTGTGTTTAGGGAAGTACATAAAATACATCCATAATGATATGTTTCACTTTGTGCCTAAGCCCAGGAATGGTATCTGAGTCATGGTTCACACACATGCTTGTTTTCCCTCTCTGGTACCAACTTCCAGCAGGTTACATTTTCAGTTCACTTCTAGTTTTATATCCTTTTTTTCCTTCTTAGGCCATTCCCATTCAATTTACAGGACACCATATCCTTATGAGCAAATAAAAGACAGCTTTTCTCTCAGAAATTATTTATGTTCTACATCAGATTCAGTACTGGAAAAAGGGGGAAAGAGTGAGGCATAGGAATCTGGTTTTGGTCTATCTGGGTTATTAATCTCTCTTCTTATGGGATAGTTTCAACATTTTAGCCCTTCATGCTAAATGCGTATCTAACCTAAATAATTCAGTGGGAAGCATCTGCAGACTTCCCATCTGCTGTGTGTTTTACTTCAGTGGTGAGTGTCAGTGTCAGAACACTTAAAAATGCAGCTATTACATCAAAAGAAGATCAGGAAGAACATGAGAAGGACCTAAATAGAAATCAGAGCAGACAATCGAACAGTAGAGCAACAGATGAAATTTCAAGCAAACAAGGGCAAGATGTAGCACACTTTTGAAAACACAGAAACTCCTCTTGATTCAGAAGCTTTAAATAATTTTAACTAGGTAATAAAAGGAAATGAAAATATCTCAGTGAAGACACCTGCTCTGTATGGAGACTGTTATAGCTAAAGACTTAAATGAGACGTTAGAACACAATAAAAATAATTTAAAATTAATAAATTGATAAAGAAAATATTACTATTCCGTTATGTAACTTTATGGACCAGACTTTAAATTCAATATTGTGTTTAGTTTTAGTCATCTGTTATTAAAAAATAAAATAATGGAAACAGAAAACCTTAAGTAGAAAGACATCTGAAGAGAGATTAATGAGATTATAAATATTTAGCTTTGAGAGCAGATAAATGTGACAAAAGATACATAAAATAATGAATGATACATAAAAGATAGAATAAGAACAGGACATTTTCAATAAATTGAAGGGAAAACACATTTCGAACTGATAAACACAAAATTACTGAAATAAATAAATTTCACCATACAACATGTAATCTATACAATTATCTATCTATCAGCTTCAAAAGAAGAACTAAATCTCTCTGAGGGTAACTAGAATAACCATGCTACACTATGCATAACAAAATTTACATGGGATATCAAGTGTTCTAATTCAACTTATATGGCATAGTTACCATACTGAAGATTTTACATGTGATTTGGAAGTATTTAGTACAAGCTACTCTAAATGATAAGATAGTGGGCTAGATAAATATTCAATATTCACTTATATATAAGTTCCTGTGTTCCTATGAAATTCCTCTTCCATATAAAGATCTGTAGCAGGAGATGCCTCTCTTGTTTACTCATTCCCAACCCCCCCGTGGTTTATAATTCTCCAGTAGTTTCTAAGTATTAAGTAGTAGCATAGAAAAAAATTGAGTTCCTCCAGAAATGATATGTAACTACATGGTCTTCTCTTTCCCTCATTTGCTGGCTTTGAATCAGAACATTCTTATGACCTTTCTCTAGAAGTTATAAACAGCAACATAAAGCTGATTTGTATTAAGGTTGGAGTAAATTCTGAAGCTAAAGAGACCTGTGGTGAACCTCTTGCTAGTGCTTCTCTTCTTTGAGTATTGAAAATTTTAAGTACTTTCAGCTGAAAACTGGTAATAACAGATGAGGAGAAGGCTGAGGTACTCAACACCGTTTCTGTCCATCTTCAAGGGTAACCTCACTTCCCACAGCTCTTGAGTGGATGGACAGCAAGATGGAGACTGGGGGAGCAAAGTCCCTCTCACTGTAAGTAAAGATCAGGTTCATGACCATGAACGTGAACATAGGTAAGTCTGTTGAACACAGTGAGATGCATTTCACAGTCCTGAGGGAATTGGCTGATATAGTTACCAAGCCACTCCCGATGAGATTTGAAAAGTCATGGCAGTCAGGTGAAGTCCCAGGTGACTGGAAAAAGGGAAACATTGTACCCATCTATAAAAGGTAGAAAGGAGGACCCCGCAAACTACCACCCTGTCAGCCTCACCTCTGTGCCTGGGAAGGTCATGGAACAGATCCTTCTAGAAGCTGTGCTAAGGCACACGGAGGACAGGGAGATGGTTTGAGCCAGCCAGCACAGCTTCACCCAGGGCAAGCCCTGCCTGACCAATGCTGTGGCCTTCTGTGATGGAGTGACTCCATCAGTGGACAAGGGAAGGGCTACAGATGTCACTTATCCAGACTTCTGTAAAGCCTTTGTCAGGCTCCCTCCTAACATCATTCTCTCTAAATTGGAGAGAAAGGCATTCAATGAGTAGACTATTAGGTGGATATGGAATTGGCTGACAATGGCTCAGAATACGATGGACATCAGTGACAAGTGGTGTCCCTCATGGGTCTGTTTTGGGACCAGTGTTATTTAATATCTTCATTAATGACATAGACGAAAGGAGGACCCTCCCAGCAACTTTGCAGTTGACACCACGGTGAGTGATGTGGTTGACACACCTTAAGGATGGGTTGCCATCCAGAGGGACCTGGACAAGCTTGAGAGTGGGTCCATGGGAATCTCATGAGTTTTAACAGGAGCAAGTGTAAGGTGCTGCACCTGGGCTGGGGTGACCCCAGATATCAACACAGGCTGGTTAACAGGACAGTGGGGAGAGGGAGGGGATTCTGCCCCTCTGCTCTGCTCTGCTGAGAGCCCACCTGCAGTGCTGCATCCAGCTCTGGGGGCCCCAGCACAGGAAGGACACGGACCTGCTGGAGTGAGTGCAGAGGAGGCCACCAAGATGATTAGAGGGATGGACCATCTCTCCTATGGGGAAAAGCTAAGACAATTGGGGTTGTTCAGCCTGGAAAAGAGAAGGCTTCAGGGTGATGTAATTGTGGCCTCCCAGTACCTGAAGGGAGCCTACAAGAAGGCTGGAGAGAGACTTTGTACAAGAGCGTGTAGTGACAGGACAAGGGGAAATGGCTTCAAACCGAGAGTATGTCTAGATTAGATATGAGGAAGAAACTCGTTACTATGAGAATGGTGAGGAACAGGTTGCCCAGAGAAGTTGTGGATGCCCCATCCCTGCAAGTGTTTCAGGCCAAGTTGGATGGAGCTGTGAGCAACTTGGTCTAGTCAAAGGTGTCCCTGTCCATGGCAGCAGGATTGGAACTAGATAATTTTTAAGGTCGCTTCCAACCCAACCCATTCTATAGTTTTATGATGATTTCTTCAGAACCGAGACGTTCCATCCTCCAGCTGGCCTAAGATGTCTGCCTTTGCTTTTATATATTCAATATGTTCTCTACATTTTCCCCTCTCCACCTCTTACATGGGAAAAAGCAGTGTGCAAAGCTTGCCCATTGCCATTATGAGATTTTTTTATGAAGAATCTATGCTTAAATTGATTTCTTTAATCACTACAGATGATCTTTAAAGATAAAAGATTGTTACTACATAGTTTGTATAAGAATTAAGGCTTTGTAAAGAATAATAATTATAAGACTGTTTTCCAAAAAATTATAATAGAGATGTAGCATATTACATATTGCAAAGAGTTTTGCAGTCCGATTATACTCTGTATATTAAAAATATTATTATAAGAATTTTAATTTAATCCTGGTACATTTTTAATGAACAATTATGAGGCAATTAGGGAAGACCATGAATCTTATGTGCAAATATATTCTACAATACATGTATGTCCTGCTACAAAAACCACAAATTTTAACAATTAATTAACATGTTTTAATGAAATATTACATAAATTCTTATATACTGTAAAATATGACTTGTAATATGAAATTACTTTTCAAAGCCAAAAGGTGATATAAGACCAACAGTGATCCATGCTTTCTTTGTACCCTCTTACTGCCTTAGTCACAACATAGATCATTAAATGGCTTACTATTCTATGGAAAAAGAGTTTTCTAGGTCAAAAAATTTAATTTCAGAATGACATTTATATCAAAATACAAAAGGAAACTCTTATCTCCAAAAAGATTTTGTAAAAATATTTTTTTTCCTACTTAGGCACTCCAGATACTCCTAGAAAATCCCACTGCAGTGCAAATAGTGATTTCATATACAAAATGTTAGTAGCTGCTTAATATAATCAGGTGTTAGAATAATGATAATGATTACCTCATCATATTGGTAATTTTTGCATTCTGTTAGCAAATTTTGCTTTTGCTAACATGATGCAAAAGTTGTTAATGTAATGAGTCTCATTGTATTAGCAACTTTCTATCACATTAACAAAGATTAAATTTGCTAATGTAATATGACAGTCACTAACGTAAGATTAGTGTAAACAGAGACCAAAATCTCTGTGGGCCTCCTAAAGGTAATGCTGAACAAGTAAGCAATGCTCATTTGTTTTTCCTTCGCTAGCTGTACCTTGAGTGCCCAAAGTGCCACATCCACCTGCACTCCCTGAACATTCTCCAGGAAGGTCCACTTTATCGAACAGTGGTGCCCATGAGAAAATGATTAACTTTTGATGCAAAATCATGAACCATAAAGTGACTTGTTAGAAGATAAGTGACTCATGCAAATGGATCAGCTGATATTTGTACAAAATCGAGACGTGTTCATGAAAACTGACATTAGCAATATTGCTGATTAATTTATATAGGACCTCCCATGATGAGCATACTGATGCCTACAGAAATATTGAAGAGTTACTGCAAATATCCTTGGACTGCATTGCTCATGGGATCTCCCAAAAGAGACTTCACATGTTAGGAATTTATGGCATAAATGCCACAACATTAATAAGTGACAAAGAGCCTGAATACAATGATCTTTTTACTTGTATAGCACAATGTCAAAATGCCTGCACAACCCCATCACACCTGCATAAGTGACCTGGGAAGTAAGATATGATTAGCCATATATATATAAAGGAAATTAAGGGGCTTTAGCTGTGCCAGTGATCCATCACTCCTGCTGTAACACTGGCACCATTCATGTTCCTGGGGTAATGCTTTCACCTCCCTGTCCCAGACTTCAAAGGAGGCTCTCAGACTTGGGGAGCCACGGGAAAACTGCAGCTCCTTGTGAGTATGGAAATACAGATCCCTCTTCTCAGGTCCCTAACCTTGCCTAAATGCTCTGGCTTGAACGAGCATCTGAGTAACGTGCTAAGTTAAAGAAGAATTGTGACAGACTGTTACTACAAGAGAGCTTTAGAAGTGGAGCTTGCTCTCACCTTCTACTTTGAGACTTTTAGGACAAGCCACATACCAAATCTGGACACTATTATTCTTCTTATGTCCTGTCTCAGAACAACCTAAAAAATGTAAGTGCTCCTTCCTGAAGTCTACATGCATCCAGTGTTGGGATTTACCAGACTACAACATGTGGGTGCCAGAATGCAATTCTCGTTTGACAAAAGTGAAAATTAAATGCAACAGTTAGTCAACACAAGAACTATTTACAGTAGCAAGCAGTTAAACACCACTAAAATATTCTGAGGAGAAAAATCAACTGTTTGTCTGCAGTCTAGGGTGAAAAACCATGGTATCAGAAAAGCAGCAGACATAAGCTTTCAGTGAATAACCTCAGCAAAGCCTCATGCAAAGAATGGCAGCCACTTGATATAATCTCTCTCTTCCTTTCTGAAAAAAACCCAGTAAATTCAGCCCATATGATGTAGTAACAAAACCTAAAAGCAAGCAGGATTCCTGCGGAATAGAGCTCTGAGCAAACTGGAAAACCAGTAAGTAAACTTGAAAACTGCAGATAAATAAAACGTATGCTCCAAATTTTAATTTGCTTGATTTGATTTTATAGCTATTGAATCAGTTTTGTGGTCAAGCACTAAAAAGTTAGAATTAGCACATATGAATCGTGTGAGCTGTGAAGTCCTAGATCCAATGGCACAACTGCAGGTACAATAATCAGCTATCTAAGAGGAAGGGGCTGAAGGGGGAGCTAGATATTTAAGAAGGTTCATCGATTGAATATGAAGGGCCTTTTGTCATCAGAAGAAGTTAAAACTAGGTTCACAGCTTTATGTTAATATGTACGTTTCTTTTACTATAAACAGCAGGCTGAACTCAAGAAAAAACTAGTTTTGTGATAAATGATATTTCAGTTCATAGTACTAAAATATAAAAAGGAACAATCATGAGTTTTCCACTTCTTTTCCTTCAGTTCTTGGAATGTGATTTCTGTGAACAATTGTTTAATTAGAAGACCATTTCTTTCAGTGAAGTGTAAAAGTGAAGCCCTAACCACTTATTGTTATGAACAGTATGTGGTTTTTTCTTTGTTAGAGCAGTATTTCTGGAACTGATTCATGACTGAATTCTAATATGGCAAACTGTATTCTGCTGATCTAAATTTCACTGGCACAGGTTTGTTTTTTTTTTCATGCAGAAATCCTATTCTATCTTGCCCAGTTTTATTTGACTCTGACAGTTCACAGCTGAGCAGTTCAGAGGAATACACAGCTTCCTTAATTCACCTCACTTGACAAAAGCAGGACCTGATCCTGCAAGTCAGCTTTAAAATTGCATTTGGAAGCTGTCATGGAAATCACGTGGGAGACAAACTGGTTCTCACCATTTCAGAAAATTAGGTCACTTATTTAGGACATTAAAAAGAACTTAGCAGTTATGACTTGAGGCACACATTATATTTCTTTGCCAGTGTAGTCCCCTTACCTAGTGTAAAGACACAGATTCCTAATAATGTAATTATAATAAGCTAATCTGTCTTAAAAAGTTCCTTTAGAGACGTATTTCATGATACAACTCTTTATGTTTATGCTGAATTGTATAAATGATGTTGGGCCTTTTTTCACAAAGCTTCCATAGTGCCAAAGATCTTTGGATTGAGCACAAGAAAATTTAGGTCATACAGGAATAACACCATGAAATAACAAAAGTCTAAATCGAGGCAGAAACCCTAATGGCAGCTGGGGCAGGTGTTTGAGGAATATATTGTGTTCTAAGGCACAGTGGCAGAGAGGGGCAAGTGACATGAGAAGCAGGAGAAACAAAGTAATTTGTTGACATTTTTTTCTCGGTGTGCATTGTATCACGTAAGTGCAGCACGCGTTGCACACAATTTTACTCTGCCATTTCCAGCCTAAGCTGTTTGTGTAATTTCCCAGTGCCATTGACAATGCTCAAGCACATCCATGGATTAGCAGAGGATTGTGTTAGAGGAGATGGCCAGGTCTTCCTGGTCCAGTGGCACATACACCCCTTGACGCTTAAGCCACAAGAGAATCCCTGACAGGGGCAGCAGTTCCAGGATTGATGTCATCTGCGGGCCAGCCACTAGAAGTCAGCAGTCACATACACTCTTACAAACAGCAAAAAAGGAAAAAAAAAAGTGTATAGGATAAGCATCTTGCTAACTGCAACGTATCTACAGAATCCTGGATTCCGCTAGAGCACCTCAGAGAGAGGAGGAGAGCTGCCCAAACACACACCCTTCTGAACATGTGTAAGGCGCGCATTCCCCAGACTTTGCACGTAACAACTTCACTACAGCATACAGAGATGTGGGCACTGCTTTTGGACACACCACTGAGCTGCCATTTAAGCATCTCTCCCGGGTTCTCTGTGTCTGGAAGGGAAGTACTGTGGGGAGGAAGGACTGAATGGTGCATGGGCCTGTGTGATCGAATAGCATTGAGAAAACGCAGAAACTACCATGAAAGCTGCTGGCTTGGATATGTCCAGACAAAAGCCATAGTATTACCATCCTGTCCTTAGACAACACATTATTATTTTTAGTGTCATGTGCTGTATTACATTATTTGATAAAAGTAAATGCAAGAATTTGCCAGATGACTAGATTTCTGTCCTTGTCAGATTATTTTGTTTAGTTTCTGATGAAAACATAAGACAAGCTTTGCAAAATTATTTTTGTGGATTCTCTTTTCAGCTTCTTTTCCCTTCCTATTGCCATGTCTAATCTATTTACCTATGGCTCAATCATTGATTTATGTCCACTGGGATGATAGATACATATCCTGTAAGTGATATCAGCTTATTTTTGTTACATTATATACACAGAGAACAGATACTCTGAATTGCATCTGTGAATAAAAGCATTGCAAATTGTTATTAATTATACCCTAAGGAAGATGTATTCCACTGTTGAACTTTCTGAAAAAGGAAAAAATATAATAATTCTTCTCTTCAATGAACAATTTTTTCCTTCATTAGGGGACAGCTGAAGAACACAATATTGCTTTCACCCTGCAGTTCTGAAAGTGCTGGTTGGGTGAAAACATATTTTTGGCTACTTAAAATAAAAATATGAAAAAGTTACAATAGCTTGCATGGAAGATCCATGTATGTCCGCTTAACAAAAATAGCCTTTGAACTGCAAAGAAATTTAGTGATGATTACTGTTCACTGAAAAAATAATACAAAATGTTATTCATCTATTTCTTTTCCTGACCATGTGTTTATCTATCATTTTGCAGTTTTCAGCAGAGCAGATGTGCTATGACAGAAACAGCAGCTACAGTATTTGCTCCACATATAGAAACAACAAGCAAATGTGACTCATATCCTGGATTACATTAAACAAAATGGAAGAGTGACAAAAAAAATCTGTTAGTCTAACAACAGATTTTAATTGCAAACTAAATTGAAATTCATTTGTTTAAAAAAATGTTTTCAAATGTTAACTCACAGATTTATACTGTATTATTTGCCAAAAATGTTAATGTTGTGAGGTGAAATCCTGTTTCTAATGAGGTCACTAGAGCTTTGTCACTGCATCTGGGGGCAAGAGTCCATCTTGGTCCTTTATTGGTTCCCCCAGATAATTTTATATACACCACACAAGCATTAAGCTTTCACTTGTCTTAAAAAAAATCTTTAAGGCTGCAAATGATTACATGCAATTAAGGATTTGTCCATAAAAATGTAATCAATAATTATCATTCAATGATTGGCTGCAGAGACCTGGACTTGAAATATGAGCTGTTTGTCAGAGGGCAAACGTCTTTAACACGAGCAGGTTCTCTGCTCTTGACCTATTAAAACTTTGTTTGCTGTTTTACTTGCTGGTGAACAAGTCATGCAGAAAGGTGTTGAGGAAATGAGCCAGCGTGTTCCCCAGGTGATATAAATGCTTTATCAAACTGATCCCTGCCTTGTTATGTAAACTATACCAGGTACCGTTCGTTTTAAACAGAGAGATAAACAGATCTAATATGCTTCAGGGCGTCATGCTTTATGCATGAACTGCTTTTTATTTTTATATTAAAGATTTTCCTGACACAACCCTTTGCAATGAAGGAAAGCTCCAATATAATGTCTTAACTACAACCACTGCAGCACCTGCAAGTTCAAAGTACTGAGACTGATATTCCCTGATCAGATAGTCCCATGTTAACCTACTTAATTAATTCTTAATAAACAATTAATTTTTTAGTGAAATACCTCTTGCAATGAGAAAGTCTCTCTCCAAAGATAAATGAAGTAATCCTCTGAGAAGGAATTTATAAATAACTTGGTCTATTTACGATACTTAGCTACCTACCCTTTGCTTTCACGTGTCTGATTTATCATTTGTTTCGTTATTTATTTTACAATTGTCAGTCTGAAGTGATATCAGAGAGAACACTTTTAACCTTTTCAGGAGTAATATCCAGTTTCTTTTTATAGAAATGGGATTAAATTCTACCGTTAGTTTTCATGGGAGTAAATGCAGAATATCATCAAAGATTTCAGTTACTTAAGATTTAGGTCCATAAACAAGACCAGGATTTAGTCAACTGTCTTGAATTTGAGACATGCAAGATAAAAGTGAACACATTTATTCTCTCATTTAAAAAAATGGGCCTACAGAATGTTACAAGGATCCACTTTGAGAATTGTGTACACTTTTACCCTAAAAATGATTAAAATATTCCTTGGTGTTGGGTTAATAGTCAATGTCATACTCTGAAATTTTAAGGATAATTATAGAACCCTATTTTCTTAGAATTGCATAAGAAGATAGAGGAAAAAAGTCTTATGTGGATTGTCATGTACACATAAATATTTTTTTATCCTACCTAAAATAATATTTGAAGTACACTTCCCAATCTGAGCACAGCCTTAACTATGGAGTCACTAGAGATACACTTGCTATTTATCTGCTTCTACAAACAGAATTTTATGAATGCATCTATGTACATACCAGTCCAGATATACCTACGTGTATTCAAATGGCTTTTGCATATCCTCCTTATAAGTTTCCATTGACTAATTAATTTAAAATAGTTGGTCAAAATGGTTTATAGAGCACTATTTGTATTATACTCAACACAGCAGTTGTAATAACTCTCAGGCTGATAAGACTAGTAGGTTTAGTCTGCCTCAGTTCACATTTTCAAGGCTGAAAAATATTCGCTACCTGATAAAAGCCTTTCTTTTAGCAAGCACATACACACAAAGATAGCAGAAACCCCATGATTTTAATGCTGAAGGCATCTGAATAACAAATTAAAACTGGATAATATAACAGTCTTCACTAAAAGTCTGGTTTGTTTTTATTCATAATGTAATATTTACTTTTCTGGATACATGATGCCTTCCCTTTATTCCATCTGCAACTCAAAATAGAAAAACTAATGAAATTTAACTATCCCTAAGTCTTTGTTGTGAAAGGACTGAATTATAACTTTTTAATTTAGTCAAGTAAAGAATTATTACAGTAGGACTCTAGGGCAGGAATGTGTTAATAAAATCATACTCTCTGCCTTTTCATTTAAAATAATCCCCTTGAGCTGATTAAATGAAATATCACTTGTTTAATAACTGACAGAACATTATTTTTAAGCAGAAATGTTTTGCATATCTTCCTATCCTGATTTTAATTCTAGGCACAAAGTAGTGAAGGCACTGACATCACACAAAGGGAGTAGAGTTTAGCACTTGGATATAGTTTGTCCTGTCATACTGGCATCTATAATTTAGTGTGAAGCAGTGAGGTAGACAGAGCATTATCATTAGAAATCATCCTGAACAGGGATATAAAACACAGTCGCAATAACACTTGTCAGAAAGGTGACTGCAGTCAAAACTAATATCCAAGAGTTCCAAGATAAATGCTGACACTGCACCCATCTTACAAAGACTATTACTGCTCAAAAAAACCCACCCCAAAATGAAAAAAAACCAAAACCCAACGGTGAACCTTCCCCAGAGAGAACAAGTTAGTGTGAAGTTTGTATCAGGGGTGGCATAAACTTAGTAAGATTTATGGTAAATTAGGGTTTCTGGCTTAATGACTTTAAGCAATTTCTCCTTCCACCCTCTCCCCATTATCTGGAGTATATTAGTGCAATACTCAGAACAGGTGAATAACTGTGCTGCTTCCAGGTTCAATCCCTCTCTCTGCTGCCCACTTCCTCAGCCTTTTTATTCCTCAAAACCCACTTGATTTTCTCAGTCTTATCTCATCTGTGTCTTGGAATGCAGATGTGATGTTACAGTCTTTTACCACGGATTTCGTAACTGCAAAGCCACGAGGAAACCCCCAAATCATAACTGTAGCCTTGAAACTTGGAGGTAAGTACAGTAATTTCATTGTGTTTGTTTCTTTGGCACTCATAATGCAGATCCCTATATACATACACAGATGCACAAGAATGCTGCCTCTTCAGTGCACTGATCCACAGCACAACATCTTTGCTGCAAGTGTACTCTAGGTGTGGTGTACAAGGTATTTCTCCTGCTACAGGCAACCTGTCCTGATCACAGAATGGACAGTGTGGTTTGAGTGCCTCTGGAGCTCAGTATTCCAGGTTAGATGACTTCCAACAGTGGTTAACGCTGCTGAGAAATGGGAGAAAAATCTGCTAAAACCTCTAGGTTCTGTTCTAGGCCCCAGTGATTTTCAGTGCATCAAATATTCTGAGTCTGATGTCGTTTATATAAGAACCACCATTTTCCAAGGTCTACTACTTTTTGTCTGAAGAAAGCAAGCAGGAGGTTCTTCAGAGAAGACCTAAGTGTAATGTGTGAAGTGATCAGCTAGCAGAAGCTCTTGAGCTCTACTATGCAGTATCATGTGGTTTTATAGAACCTCAACCACAACAGAACAAGGCTAATTTTGTATTGGTTTAATGTACATTTAATTAAAAATATAGGAGAGTATGGGTCCTTGTCAGTAGAGAACTTAAGAGGACTGCTTGTTCAACAATTTTTATCTGATTATAGATTACAACAAATATCTCTGGAAAAAGAGCCAGAAGACCTGTTGTGCACCATAGATAATGTGCACGTAGAAGAACTTTCTTCCTAAATTACCAGTTGGCATCTAAATTGACTTGCACTCTTCTATATAAATATTGTTACTGAAATTAAAAGGGAATGCTGTCACTATATATAAATGCCCACATATTTTAAAATTCTGGTCTGCTCTTGACTGTACGGTTAGTTAGTGGCAATGAGTTCCACACATCCACAGCACCTGACAAACATGCTTCCCTTTACCTGTTTTCCTGGTCTTCCATATGAGTTTTACTAAATGGATTTGTCCCTTTGTAAAAATATACCTAGGTCATTATAAGGAAAATGATTCCAGTCTTTTGCATCTTTCCTCAGAAAGAAACATTCCTATACCTCAAATCATGTTTGCAATTCATGTCCAAAACCATTTCATACTTGTTATGTCATGCGTATGTTACTTGAAATAGTGCATATAAACCCACATAATTTTTAAAAGTAATTTTAGTACTGTTTTCCACAACATTTTTGTAGATTAGGAAAATGTCTCTCTCCTAGGTAATCATTGTTATCCTGCAGATTTCTGCAGGAATATTGTATGTTTTTTAGCAACCTGGGCATTTCACCTTTCCTTCATATTTTTTATTTTGTCATATACCATCTATATTTCACAAACGTATAGGTTTGTTTGGATATCTTCTGTTTCGAAATCTCAGGTTTTGCATGCAGTTGTTTTGTCTCAGTGAACAGCTGTAAAACCTCAGTGCCAGGTTAGACTAATAGAAAGAACATAAACTATCTTTAACATAAACTGTCTTTATTACATGCCAATTCAGTAAACCGCGCAGTTCATTTCTAACTATCAATCCACAGCCTGCCATTTTTTTTTCCCTACACATAACCCCATTTACTTTTTAGTCTTGCTCCTGGTTCTCTGAATTACCACCTCACAGTTAACTGCATGGTCTTGACATATTCCTGTTGTCTTTACTGTGATGGATTTATGGTTTTTCTGCAAGATTGGATTTTCACAATAACCTCAGGAATTTCACCATTTAGAGTCATTACTACTCTTAGTAAGTTCACATCTGATGCCATTCAGTTGTCATTACTTAAATGAGTTTCATGATGAATTTATGGATTACAGTTTCCCAATACTGCCTAATGAATCTATGGATTGTGGTTTCCCTGTATGGGCTGTATTCAGCTCTTTCCTTCATTCAGGATATCCCAGCTTACTTGGAGCAGTGGCAATTTCTGATATGAATAATCCTACCTACACCGTGATAGTGAAAAAAATTATATTAGAGGCTTAACTGTAACTATTTTTGAACCAACATCTTTTATAATATGAAAGATCAAGGTCGAAAACAGACCCACCATTTCTGTGTGCCAAAACCCACAAATGTTGCAAGTATCAATATATGTCCATTGAAATCTTGTCAAGGTGAGAAATTTTTGGGTAGTCAAATGCATCCACCATTATTGTTCAGCTAGATTCTGTGACTCCTTTTATTTCCCTCAATACTGATCACTCATTGCCCTTCTCCTGGCCAACGTGGCTGAACATGCACCATATGCATCCCTGCCTGCTTAAGGGTTGGTATTTCTATGCATATACAAATGTAGAGAAGAAGTAATTTTGAAGACTTCATTCTGATATCAAATTATCCCATAAAGATGCCACGATCAGTAAGATCTAACATTGTCCATGGTCTCCAACTGGTGGTATTTTCTTTCAATAATGCCTGCTTCCATAACATGTAAAATAAAGATAACGCATGTTTGAAATTAAGTGGCTCAGAGCACAAACAATAAAGTGTGCAAAATCATTTTTTGGATGTGTGATCATTGTTAGTCAGTAATCACAAAGACTTAACAAACATAAGGTGTCAAAACCTGACTGCTTTATTTGCAGCACACATAGTGGGCAGTGTAACAACACTTACAAGCAGATATTGGTAGGAGACAATTACAGAAGTTTAAAAAAATACTTTTTCCTTATGTGTAGGTATGAACTTGCCTGTAGATTGTAGAGGAAAGCATAACTTCTGAGTTTGCTTCTGAGAAAAGAAAACTCACGGTTCAAAAGTAGGATAAGTTATAGATATTAAATGGGAGCTATGAAGCAAACATATACTGAATTTCTTTCCTAGCAAAAAAGAGTCTAGATTTACAGTAAATTTATTTTCCTTCATGGCTTGAAAACTGCATTACATAAAAAAATTAAGTTAGATGGAAAGGAATAAATTTAATCAAAACACTGTTAGATAAAATAACCTGGATTTACGAGTCTGCAGCAGCTACTGCCAAAACAAAGCTGTTGTGATTTACCAAAGCTAACAACATTCATTGTTTAAAAATCCAACGGTAAAAATCTAACAAAACTTTACTAAATTATCTGTAGTATTTAATGTGCCAAACTACTTTGTTGCAATGAATTTATCTAGCGGATTGTTTAAGACCATGTTCTTACTGTCTAAAAAACCCTGAAAAGAAGAAAAATTTACCATGGACTTGTAAGAGGTCATGAAGTTAAAGACAATGCTACAATGCTCACTCCCACTGCCACTGTATAAAATTATGCATAACACTGGAATGATTTCACTACAGAACTGAGAAATTTGCATTGTTTATAAAGGGACCAGGATTTGGCTGCTCAACTTCTATAGGGTTTGGATTTTGGAGTAAGAACTGCTATTGCAAAATATCTGGGAAGATCCCAGAGTGGAAGAGATTTCATTTGGGTATTAGCATTGATAACTGTAAAAATAAGAATATATGGAATCAAAGATGCTACAGTTTCTCTCAATGTATCCTAAAACTATCATTGCTCAAAAAAATCATCACATTCCAGACCAATTTGATCTGTTTCTTGTGCTGTATAGAATAAATAACAAAGTACCTTGGGTGATTTTACAAGTATTAAAAGAGAGAGCTGTGCTAATCAATTCCTTTTATTTGTTCTTTCTTTTGCCTTTATCTTGAACATAGAAATAGAAAATAAATCATAGTAACTATATTTCTCAGAAGTCAGTATCATTTACTTTCAATAGACTCAGTAACACTGTTTAAACCTTGAAAGCTAATAAACATGGATTTGTAGAATTAAAAATATTGAACAATTGGAGAAATAGCTACTCACAAAATTAAAGTTTTATAGCCCAAAGTTGAAGATTGTGTTCCACAGTTTAAATATTTCATATCTGATGTTTTCTGACTCTACTAGAGTGTGAAGTTTGATTTGGCTTTTCAATACAATCCAACTTTTTAACTTTGGTCTCAAAATCTAGACACCACTAGCTTAGATTCATGTTTGTACTAAAAGGCTATCCAACGTCTACCTACAGTCTTTGATATGATTAAGACAAGTATGACATGCAGTAATGGAAGCTTGAACTTGAAAATACACTCTGATATTACAGCATGAAGTCAGCAGATGTTACTGCCTAAAAGAAAACCCATCATTGTTTCTGGATAGCAACTGCCATTGAAGTCAACCAACATTTCAGTCATTTTCTCTTCCACAGCTATGGGGTGCCAGTTTCTGACTATGCTTTGTATTTATATTCAAGATGGGAGACAGTCTTTACATCTGCAAGTCAAGATACCAGGGGTTGTTTTGTTTTGTTTTTTGGTCCAATTACGGCCAATGTATTTTGCTGGGGTTATCAAAAGTAGCAATTATGAGGACATCTATGACCAGGAGCAGTTTCTATTAAAATGCATCAACTGATTAAGCTGTAACAGTAATTGGAGAGAAGTAAGTTCACAAGTGAAACTTGTTGTTCGAGTTAACACATTGTTTTGGTGTTATGGGTGGATTTAAGTGCCCTAACTTCATAATTAGACCCGGTGATTTCAAAAGGTCTTTGGCAAAACCCGCAACTGACTCCACACCTTTAAAACCTATGGCTATGCTTATTGATATCAATTAATTATCAAGGCTATTGTGTACTGTTTTCATTGCTATCAAAAGGACTACTGGTTGAATAAGATGCTGGATAAATGAAGGTTAATAAAACCATAGAAGACAAAAATGCACAGCATGTGCTAAAGAGAGGCAAGGATATTACTGCGTGTCTACATACATTGCATCTAGAATCACAGACTATTAAAACATAAGCATGTTAGAATACAAGGATATCAGTCCCATCAGCGAAGATAAAATGAACCCAAGAAACTTGCACAGCAAATACTTTCATAAGTAGTTGAGAAATGGTGACTCAAAATCCATGACTATTAACTCTTAGACTGTATTACTGTAGGGAACTCTCCTGCTCTGACAGGGGGATAGATAAGTTGACCTAATGACTCTTTTCCATTTCTAATTTCTCTGATTCTATTAAGTCTTGGTATTTTCAGAAGAATTCAACTGCTTTCCAGGCCCACTGAGACATGAGAATGTAGGCAATTCCTTCCTGTAAATAACACTACTTTTCAAACAGTAAAAATGAAGACTAGGAGGGGACATTAAGCCCAGTTTAATAAATTTTAAGCTCAGGCACAGCAGAAACACTTTTTTCCCCTATACTTTTCCTACTGGAGTTTAATTAAGATTGACAAAGCACTAACTTTAAATCAGAGAGGAGATCCTTAGATCCATTTTGTTGTCAAATATGCTTTCCCTGCAAATGGCAGGAGTAACACATATCATTTCACTGATAATGTTTTAATATCCTGCATTGAATAAAACTTTTTTTTTAATCAAGTTGCAATGGTAGCACTAAACTACACAAGGGGCTTGGGGGTTGCAGATGGCTGCATTACTCTAAATGTTCAAGCTTGACTGACCCATTTCATCAGCACTGTCAGAGCCTTGCACTGATACATGTTGACAACATTTAATCTTAAAAAATTGAAAGAAATGAATTAATATGCAAATTTCATCAGCTTTGTAATAAAAATGTCCTTGAAAAAAAACAGAGAACATGACCCCCAAGGAATAGTGTGAATTATCCCAGCTCAATTCTTTAAGTTAGTCAGAGGTATGTGGGTCCGCAAGGAAATCAGTGCAGATTTGACTTGGAAATAATTATGATGAAGAACAAAACACAAGCAGGTTGAATAAATGTAACAACTTGGGAAAAAGTCTTAGTCCTGTTTGTTATTCACTTTGAATTAACAGGATTAGGTTTGGTTTTTTGAAAATAAAGGAACACCACCATGTAATTTTAACACCTAAGTAATGTGAAAACAATTTTTTCTTGTTATCAATTTTAGTAGGTATTAGAAACAGCTCTTGGAAAAACAGATTTTTTTTCACTACTGCTTTTGGTACTGAGTAACTTAAGATGTGATATTCTGTCTGTGTATGCAAGTCGGGTAAATACTGCCATTCCTTCGGAAAGAGAAGAGACATCTGTGTGCAAATCAGGAAGATGAATGGAAATTTTCCTGGACATAGATACCGACAAGATAGGAAACAACCATCCCTAGAAAGGAGCAAAAATTCAGGTGTTTCTTTCATGAGATAAATGCTTGCGTTAATAAATAAATATTTTACATTTTGCAGTCTGGCATACATAATTTAGAATTACAAAACAGCTGACTGCAACAAGGAAACTTTTCATTTTGATTGTCATTATTTGAAGCCAACTTCAAATTTTGAAAGATTTGGCAAGCATGAATTAATAGGAAACAGCCTCTTAACTCTAATGAGTTGAATTCAGGTGTGCAGAAATCAAATTCTGAATCACAAAGGTTGACTTCAGTGAAGTCAAGCAAAGTTCTGAGAAGTCAGCGGGTTTCTAGACAACAATTAAATGGTCACTTTATAGTAATGTACCTGCCAGGCCCTTATTTCATACTTCTAGTGTCAGTTGTACTATTTCCATAGCAGTAAAAAATCTACAGCCAGTGCCCTGCTCAGCTCCTCTGTCAGGCAATCACATCATAGTTTTTCTGCTTCCTTTTTGTTAGAGAAGTTTTTGAACATAAGGTTTGCAAGAATTAACTCACTGCTGTAGTCATGCTCCGTGGAAAAGAGGTTGTCCAGGTCAACATGTTTTAACAGCATGTTTTCAAAATCAGAACTCCACTAAACATGAGTAACTTCCAGCCTGGAAAACTCAACGCAATCTTTCAGAGACTCTAAAGTAAGTTGTCTGATTTTATATTTCCATGGAAGACAGACATACTAAAATACAGTCTATGATCAACCAAATTAATCTATTATGTCAGCTTTTGTGGTTTTCTACAAAACCATTTTAAGTTTCTCCTTTCTCTTCTAATCTACAATCAGTAAAATCCTACTTTTATAGTGCCCTTTGCACCTGTATGCATAAAATGAATAACCTCGCAGTTTAATTATGCAGTATCTATCAATTTTGAAATGATATAAAGTTGCAGATAGAAAAAGAATAAAACCTCTTTAAGAATCCAAAATTAATATATGTCAAACTCAGGCTAAATCTTAATCTTCTTGCAACATTTCTCTAAAATAGATGTTCTTTTATCACCTGGCATATCAAGACCCACTGGAAAAAAAAAAAAAGCATTTGGTTAACATGCTGTGGAACAGCACTCTCTTTTCCACCTCACTTCAGGCTATTCTTGAAAGATCTGAACAGTTGTATAATAATGAAAAATGTGCAATACTTGTGGGGCATTGCTTGTGCACACATACCTCCGCCCACGCATTCATCATTCCGCAGGTATTGTCAGTGAAAGTTTAATTGCATAAACACTCTGTAACTGTCCTGTCATATTTCTTGTCAGTCTGGATTCCCTCTCCGGGCTCACTATCTCACAAAACTATAATTGAATTGCTACCAAATCACAAGAGGGCCCCAAAAAAATAAAATCTTTATGAATAGAATTTGTTTCCTATCAGCAGATTTGACAAATTGTGGCAGAGGAAGGGCCTTAGCGATAATTTCTGAGTTTATTCTAAATCCAGTTATTTGCTGTTTGCTCTTATCTGTTCTTTAGAATTTTAAAGCCCCAGTGAGAAAGAATCCCAAACAGCTCAACAGTAGTATTTTTTCAGGTCCTTAAGAGACCAGTAATATAAAATAAAATAAAATAAAATAAAATAAAATAAAATAAAATAAAATAAAATAAAATAAAATAAAATAAAATAAAATAAAATAAAATAAAATGCTGCCTTAGCCCTGGCTATGGCGAACTATTGCTTAAACAAAAGATAATCTTAATTAATTCTGAAATACAGTGAATATCAGCCAGCAATATCTTTCCTATCCCTTCACAGTCACTTTATTTACTTTTTCAGGTCAAATGACAAATATATATTCTGCAAAATATCTTACTTTGAATGCGTAATCTATGTCCATGTTACTAATTTTTTCCTGTGTATTGCTTCCCTATACATTCAATTTCTGAGTAGATAATGTAGGTAATGACCAAATAAACTTAACACAAAGGTGTGACACATACTTTGTTAGTGTACTGTGAAACTGGAATGCAAATTAAAATATAACTTATGTTAATATTTTCAGAAAAATGCATCCCATTAGGCTAGAAGTTGCTCATTTTAAGTTGAAGTTGATATTTTTCTGATATGCATTCTGATTTTATTCTAAGCGAGTCCTAGTAAATGGCAGAAAATTATAACTCTAGCAGAAACCTGAAAACATTGTTCATTCCACTTTAAAATTTTATTAGCAGCCAGTGCATTAGAAACGTATCCTAATGAATAACTTTTAAATGGGACAGAACTTCAACTGGATTGACAACTGTCTGATTGTTTATGTTTTTTAAATGTGCTTATCAAAATCACATACGATTGATGGGTGTTTTTAGGTGAAGTTATGTTTTAGCAAGAGACTTAATTTAGGACTAAGGTTAAGGCTGAGGATAAATGAGTGCATTAGATGATTAAAGTACATTTGTCTTGTTGGACACTTTAGTAATTTGTTTATGACGCTTTCAAAACAAGCTGTAAAAGAAGAACAAAAGCTCAGGTTTTAGCCAGTCTCTCTCAAACACAAACCCTGAACTAAAATCAATTGGTTTTATGCAGAATTTAAAAATGCATCAACTTATTAAGACTGGGGTTCCAGGATACATGGTTTAAGCACATTTGATGAAAATATTGAAGATACTATTTTCTACTTTTTTTCTAGTTTGTTTGTTTTTTTTTCCTTTTGCTGGTGGAAATCTCTGACAATATTTACTCTCAGTTGAAGATGGATGGAGTTGCAGAGTGGCAGGATGAGATTTCCTATCTCTTTGCAAAAAGTCTTATTAAAGATTATTTTACCTTGCTTTTACAAATTTTTATTTTGTATTTTTTGATAGTACTGGAATTATTTCAATATTCTTTCTAGAAGATAAAGTGCTATTATAAGAAATGGATGCCTCGGGAGAAATACAATAGGAAACCTGGAACTAAAGCCTTTGATGTTTTGTGAGGAGGTCACTGATTAAAATTTGATTTAGGTAAGCAATTAATTAGTGTTATCATTTGGTGACTTATTTGGACTGGATTGGGGACCAACACTTCCTGTGCCAAAAAAGTCCACGAAAATGGCCTCTAATTGGCACTACTGTATATATTCACAGGAAAACACCTGGAGTTTAGGCAGGACCTGGACCGTGAACTGTCTTCCCACCCCTACAGACAGTCATTGGAGAGCAAGGCTGGAGAACAGCAATGCAACAGCATGGGAAAGACTACACTGCTGGTGCCCATGCTGTACGTGTTCTGTGGATAAACAAACAATTTCATTCCCCAGGGCGGTCTCCATCTGGCACCTATCATCAGAATGAAATTCACTTAAAGTAAACGAAAGAAAGGAAGCTCTGTTATGATGATAGCACAACTACATCTTTTCATTCAATGTTCTACAAAACCTTGAAGGGTAATGTGCTTTGATAAGATACAGTTAATGAAATAATTAATCCTAATCACCTATGCTGAACTAGATTAGTACTGTGTTTCGCTCCTGCCACATTATCACCCAATAAATGTCCCATCCTGGAAGGGAGTAGCCAGCATGAGGCTCTTCAGGAGCATTCCCACAGACACTTTATGGGTCTGTGCAATAGCCTGACTACAAAAAGCCTTTTCTCTGTGACAGGCGTTGATGAGGGCCACCATCACCATTGCAGGTGGCACCGTTGGGCCCCTGGGCTGCCCCTCACCGCACTGAGCACTGTGCAGGCACAGAATCCACGGCTCTCTGCTAGCTGACCTGCTGCTGCTGCGGGAGGGTCACCAATTCGCACGTGAAACATCGGGACTCAGTGGCACACAGCACTCAGGGGACAAACAAGGGAATGGATTTTTTAGTTGCCCTGCAGCTAGTTGAGCAATTTACCCTGCTAAAAAACATAAAATGTAATAAAGTCAGAGAGACAGCCTACCCACTTTACCTGGTGATAAACAAAGAGAGATGATAAAGTTAGATGACTTATTCAGAGTGGTCATATCCTATTCATAACTGAAAACCAAGGAGTATCTGGGACAAAGTGCCTGGGAAAAGCTTCAAGAACTGGAAGCAACAAACCTTTCACACTGAAGCAATATCTTCAGGCTTTTCCCAGTGTGACCATGAGTAAAATTGTTCACTGGAGGCAGACATTCCTTTTGGCCAGTTCTGCCTTTTGTGATCTCTGCCCCCCACAGAGCTGAATCGATACCAAGTAATATCATCCTTTGTATCTCTGCTGTTTTGTGTATATAAAGAAGATAGAATTGTGTAATTTTGACAAGAACAAGGTTTTAGTCTGTAGTATGATGAATTAAACATAACTGACTTACAACAAGCCAAGAGCTTTAAGCAGTCAAGTCTGATCTGCTCGAAATCTCAGATTATTAAGCATCGGTACTGTTCTACTCTACTCTGAAAAGAAACAGCCTATCCAGCTCGCATCAGAAGCATAATATTTGAAAAACAAGTTAATATCAACATAGATTAAAGACTGTAGTGCCATTTTCTTTTAGAGAGGAACACAAAAAAATCTTAAAATTCTTTGTTTAAGTATAACAATTTCTGGGCTTATAACTCTAAATTTAAAATGAGAAATAAACAAAATGCGTAGATCATAAAATAAATACTAAAATAATAATAATAAAAAAATTCTGATCTACATTTTACTTAGAGTGGGCATCAATAAATCTGTCAATTAAAAAAAAATTCCTACAGTTAAAACATAGATATAATAAATATGGTTAATGGCAATTACTTTGGGAAGATACACAATGTCACAGAGCAATATTGAGAAGGAAGAAATAGGAGGTTGGAAAGACAAGATGTCTGGTGGGGGAAAGAGTAAATGAGAGATGAATTTTTAACAACAGGATGGAGGAAAAAACCAATGTAATTTAAGGCTATGTAGGTGAATATGGTGACAGAATAAAATTCTTCTGTTTGGGAAAATGTGGCATTCATACGAAACTAAGAGATGAAACTGAAAGAACTGAGAGAAGAGCACAAAGTAAGAACTATGAAAAATTTCAGAACAAAGCACTTGTGACGGAAGGATGAAATGAACATTAGGGTGGTGTGCAAAAATGAATGGTATTTACTTTAAATGATCTGAATATCACAAGTAACTGTGAGAAGATGGAAACACAATTACTCCGATTATTCCAAACTCAGCTATATGACCGAGAACAATCCCACATAAGACAAGGGATATTCAGGAAGATCAGTCAATCACAACCCTTCAGCTGACATAGGAACACACTCCACTGGAACGGCCACAGACACATGATCAATGAAACGAAAATCTTGACCTCAGAGCCCAAATCAAATAGCTCTGAAAAAAGCAGTTGGGGAAATCAATGCAGGCAAGCAGACACTCTCCAGCCTACGTTGCCTATGTGTTTCTCTTTATTGAGGGAGGGAAGGAGTACCGTAGAAAGTCCATGCAGTCTCCAATCCTCCTGCCATATTTTTTTTTCTTCTTGCCCGTTCCCAGAGAGTTTACAAACCACACTCACTACTGGTCTTTCCAGAGTGCAACAGAGATTCTACTGGTTGGTCTTCCTGTAGTTATGGAAGAGTTAATAGAATTTCTGCTTGAAAATCAATTCTGTTAAAATATGTGTTTATCACAGTACATGGGGATCAAACGAAAGCAAAGGTAGATTATTCTCCTGTTTATACTGGTTTGGAGTTTCATAGTGTACTAAATACACTTTCCAAATTTTGTGATAAAATAAACACATACAATTTACAATAAACAAATTGCAGTAGGTGATTTTACACCTTACCATGTACGCCTTATACGTACATAAATATTTACATATATATACACACACTTACATACATACACTGTACTTAGGCACTTTCAGGTGTACATATTTCTGTCTAGTGGACCTACTCTATGGCCTAGATTTGGTAGAGACATATTTCATCTTCAATCCAGCAGATAACAGTTCCAAGTTATCTGTAGGATTTTTCTCTATTTACTTTGTAAAAACATGGAAATGAACTATATGATTACTTGACCTACATTAAACACAAATTCTACATTTAACTTACATTTACTACTTGTGACTAAAGACAACGGAGGTTCCCCTTCTATAGAATGCCATAATACTGCAAAATTTGGCAGAAAGAAGAAAAGATGCACTTATTCTAAGAACCCATTTCTATTTTGAAGGATTAACTATGGCAGAACCTAGAAGAATATAAACCTAGAGCCAAATTTAGCTCTGTAGTAAACAGAGGAAGATGAGCCATGATTATTATAATTAGGAAAAATCTATCCTCTTGCAATGGCAGTTACAAAAATCCCAGGTTAACAGGCAGAAGAAATGACAATGTTCTTAGGAAGAGTCAAATCCAGACATCTCAACCTCACCAGTATATGATAACAGAATAAATAAAATTTCCCTGCAGCTGAAGATTTGTATTAATATTGTTGGCATCACTATTGTACCTTTTAAAGCTAACTTGTGGCTGAAATGAAAGCAAGTTTTAACATTAGCATGCATACAGGTCACCCTGATATTATTCTACCACATAATGATTCCAGAAATCTCTGAAAGATTAATGATGATCACATAATTCCAGAAAGTCAGCACTATATATGTAGAAATATATTGGTAATAAAAACCAGTCACTGTTGTGCCTTTCCCCAGTTGGGGATCTCTCACTTTTCTTTGATTTCTAAAGGCTTCAGATCAATAACTGGAGTGACATTATTAACAGCTCCCTCAACACCTTGGCCAGCACTAATATTAAATCCATTATACCTTCTGTTTGACATTTGCAGTACAGCAGAAAGTGCTGTAGATACAGTCAGGCTGCCTTGGGAATGGGGTTGGATGCAGGGTTAGTGAGATGGCTTCCCTTGCCTGGCTCTAAATTCATCTCATTGATAGAAAACTTCAGCTATTCAGAAAACTACACTAGGCAGTAAATAATTCACCTGTCAAAGTGGGTAAAAAAAAAATCACTTTCATGCTGTTTTTGAAATACATTACCAAAGGATCTTCAAAAAATATTTGACATTTCTTATTGTCATCACTTTAACAGAATTTAATAGGTATCACAACACACATCACAGTGTTTCCAAATGAATGCTTTACTAGTGAATGATGTTGGAAACATAGACGGTTGTTTGGTTTGTAGGTTTAACTTTCACAGTAAGTTTTTTAAGGTATTTATTGTACATTGTAGGCACCATGCAATAATACAGCTCAGTCAACCTGAGCAAAATTGTCAGACAAATTAACTGGCAATTCTCAGGGTATTTACACTGGCATATCTTATATCTGTATTAAATTCCTCAGCATGTCCACTCACTGTAGCATTCCCTAGACTCTGGCTCTGGTGTTCTGGCTGAGCTTCATTCAGGGCAGAGCATGACATGGGAAGCTATGTCTAGGATATCCTTAAGTTCCTATTTGTGAGTACTTCTGGGCAGCTTGGAGTAGATCACAGGACAGTGATGTTTTAACATAACTGCCCTCTTGGCTGTACCTCTATCTAACACCAGGAATTGTGAACCTGAACTGTTCAGGGATAGCTGTTCTAGGAGTCTGGAAATCAGTCAGAAAGAAATTGAAAATTCTACTATTAGACTATCATTGCTGGTGCACAAGAACGGATAGAAAATATATATAGTGGCTGTGGGCTCAGGTTCATCCTAACACTGTAATTCCATAGCCTGCTTGCATTTACTGTAAAAGGTTCTCCTAACTACACTTCCAGTATCTGTCCAACTAAAAGCTGCAGAGAGGAGGAAATGGCAAGCATATTAAAACACAAATGAAAGAAGCAGAAGATGGTGGCACTAGGTGGGGAGAAGGGCAGCTCATCATAATATTCTTTGACCTCATTTAAGATCCTCACATAGAGTTTAGGAAAGAACCTTGCTTAACAGAAGAAAATAAGACAACAGGATCAACAGGATATATAGCATATTCTCATGTACTGTGACTCCACAAGAAGTGAAGCTCTTGTGATAGCACTTGAGACCTTGCTGTCATGGGAGGCAGCCATCCCTGTGATGGCACTAAGGCTATCACGGAGCAAGGCTGCAGCTTCATGTCCCTTTGGCATGGCATGGGCTTGCCTTCCCTGCTGCTTTTACAGTTAGGGGACTCTGACACAAAAAACTCTGAGGATTCCGGCTGAGATGATTTCAAAGGTGTCTGCTTGCTCCATCTCTGCCATCTTTCTGCCTAAGGTTGCCAAGCAGGGTGTGTCTGCTTCTCAGCAGCTGCTATTCACAGTTCAGATTACCCACTAGTAAAAGCACCACTGATTTTGGCTTATATTAATATCCTGGCTGTGAATGTTACAGCTGACAAGTGACAGTGCCCATGCTCTTCCCTTCCTTCTAGTGGCATTAATCTGTGGCAGAGGTCACAGAGTGTAAGCAGGGCAGTAACCTCCTAGGTGCCTTTAACAAACTCCAGAATCACAGTCCTGACAAACCATTCTTTTCTGAATGTGTGAACAAATAAAAAAAGTAAAACAAAAATGCATGTGGATGTCTCCAAGGTTCTGGGCCCTATCCTGCTCTTTTTGTTTTTATTACATGTGCCTACAATAAACCCTTTCCTTGTTAAAAGGACTACTACAACCTGTAGAGGAGTGCCTTTTATAGACATGAACAACTATGAGCAATAACAGCTGTCTCCAGTTGATCCTTCTGGATATTTCCCCCGATTTGAGGTGAATTTTGCAGCAGGGAAGACATCTATGCTGCTTTAGCACTGCTGCTGGGAATATCCAAACCAACAAATCTGAAACTTGCTACAGTGTGTCAATAGGTGCTGCATTCTCAGGAAGTGCCTGGCACATAGGCACACATGAAGATTCAGCAAGAGTCAAAACCCCACAATCTTCGAGTAAATGTACTAATTCCAGTCACAAAGTGGACTGCTTACATTCTAAGACTTGAATAGTTTATATAAATAATGAGAAAATACTCAAAAGAAAGATTCCATTTCTGTATACGTGTGTTGATGGCTATTGAGAACGCAAAACGAGTGAAACCGGAACTCTCATAACTTCCTTAACTGAAGATGGATGGGGCATTCAAACTTTATAAGAAATATTTCCCACAGCCTAACCCACTTTGAGGGCAAGACTATAAGGAAGTTCAGTGTTCAGTGAGGTGTCAATGTAATTTTATGTTTTTAATTTTCTCGGTTTTGAAATTGCCCAAAGAAACAATTTAATTGCTATGCATGCTATAGTTTGAATACTTCCAACTGGGCTTTTAAAATACCCATTTTACTGAAAAGAACAGGGTAAGGAAGGAGTGGTTCTCCTCTACATTTTACTTGTAGTGTTTGATTGGTAACAGCATCATTTTATTGACCAGTTACTTATTTACTTACTCTTTTTATAGGCTCTTACTATTTTTGTCCTTAGAGTAGGAAAATGAATTTAAAAGTGAAAATTTAGACATCTAAAATTAACAGAATATTACTGAGACTCCAGAATCATACTTTAGTTCTGCCTCTGTGGGCAGCTATCCTTGTGTGTGATGTCAACCCAAGCATAGGAAATCCCATTATCAAAAGTATGTTGTGCTAAGACCTGAGAAAATACAGTTGCAGTGACAGACCTTTCAGGTGCTAGTTTCTTCCACTCAAAGCACAGGTAGTCAGCTCTACCAAGACTTTTCCCAAGAAAGTATTTTAGTCTTTTTAGTATTGCTTACTCCCGACTATCTGAAAAGTACCTCTTCCACCAAGTAGCAACTCAGAAGAAAGTGTAAATTTTCTTCACATCTGAGCAATTTTGCTTATTAGAGCAATTCTTTAACTTCTCATGTCTAACTGGTGCGAAAAATCACAGAGATAATACCTAAAGAGAATTTGGATAACACGTGTGAGAAGGAGACCTTTTAAGGGAGTGGATTTGCAACCTTTACTATACTTCCAGCTCCCTGCTAGAATAACTAATGTTCTTCTTTTCACCTGAGAGGTTAAGTGAAACGCTATAGACTGTACTTCAGGCACCCCATGGGTTAACTTGCTATTGTAGTTATTCTTTGACCAAAGTTCTGTCTGATATATTTTGCTAAGTTGTCTAAATCCTGCTGTAGTATTGATTTCTCCCTTTAAAAGCTCTCACCCATTCAGTAAGCTCCAAGGACCCCTTGTCCCAGCTCAATTCACTCTAAAATGCAGCTGGGATATGTTATTCCTGACACCAGTATTACAGCTGCTAACTGATGTTAGAGATATAAGATGGTTTTAGAAACAGAAAGGGAAATGTTTCTTTACCACAGAGAAATATACAGTACTCCTTATAAACCTTGGATAACTGTTTTGACCAAAGAAAGAGACTTTTTTTCCTTATTCTGTTGTTTCTGGTTTTCCATTTATTGGACACTTACCAGTACCTACATTGAATTTATTAAGAAGACAGTATTGCCATTATAACCCCAAGCCTGCAGAACTATTACAACTAATGAAAAGACAAAAGGAGATGATGTATAGAAAAAGTAAATTAGCCATCCAGGCATCATGGTCCAGAGGTTCTCTTCTCACAACAGGAGTCTGCAAGATAGGTTCTACATCAATCTACAGCATTCACATTAAAATGATCTTAAAATCTTCACTGTTAATATTAAGCTGAATTGAAGGTTTCAGAAATTTCAATCAAAGAACATACCCGCTGAGGGGCTAGTCTTGAAAATAGCTACTCACAAAACTACAGATTTTTGACAGATATGTCCTCTGAAACTGTATCCTTAAACACACTCTTTTTTTGTGCTTTGCTGTCCAGTAAGTATATATCTTTAATTACCCCCATTTTCTTCAGTCTAATTTCAGAGAAGAAAGTCTGGTGCTGGGAAAAGAACACTTCTTATTATGGTTCAGTATCACTGCTTCTTAGGCTAGCTTAGTCAGTTATTTTCTTCTATTATAATGCCAAATGTTATTTAGATTTCAGTCATTTAGTAATGGTA
>VWPU01011633.1:380000-397500 GCA_013398955.1 Callaeas wilsoni | reverse complement strand
CAACTCCTCTTTTGAAATTCTTCAATATACCTTTCATTCCACACTTGTATTATTAACGGCATTAAACTATGAAGTCTAAGTACTCATTTCAATAGAAGTAATCACAGATCCCATAGTGAATGGAAACAAGACAAACTACCCCAGAACATGCTACTTAAAAAATGATTAACACAAAATGTTTGAGGCAGGAACGGCACCATGACAACCAGAGTTTTGCTTCAGTCTTCTCCACTCCACATCCATCTGCTCCCACCTCCCCAGAAAACAGCTGTAGCTCAAGGACAGCCTGGACAGAAGTGAAATGAGGAAGCACATGCACAGGAATAAACTGCTCTAATAGAAGCAACACAGAAAATTATAGGCTTTATAGGGCAGAGCATTTATCAGTCACAGACCATGGCTATCTTTCCTTGTCTTCAGGAAGCAAGCAAGAGACTCTGACCTGAGAAGCTAATGGTGAAGGAAAGTAAGGGAAATTCCAGCATACTGTCTGTTACAAGTATGTCATAAGAAGCAATGGCAAGGTTCATGACCACTGTTACTGAGTCCACACAAACAGAATTCTAGATGTTCAATTTGGAATTTTACACACATTCTATTAAAATAAATTTTAAAAAAAAGAGGATTTCTTTTTCTGAATAACATTATTGCTATTCATTAATTCATTGCTGTTACAAGACATTGCAAATAAATCTGTATGTTGTCAGGTTATGGACAGGTTAACTACAGCAGTGCTGTGAACATGAAAGATCAGAAAAAAAGCAATCAGATTTCCCTTCTCTGCATAATGTTATAAGAAGAGCTATGGTCTAATTTATTCTTTCTTCCAAACTTTAGCTGAAATCAAGAACATTCAAAATTATACTACAACCTAGTTATACTATGGACTAGTGTGGCAGTGACAACAGAAAACCCTAAGAAAATAATTTCAACCTCAGATGACAAAAATAAAGAGAAACCATGAACAATCTGCTACCCAGAAGCAGCAGTTTAATAGTGTGCTTCATTTCAGCCTGTAGCCTAAAAAATACAGACTCTACAAGGAAATACTAGACTCTCAGAAGATTCTATATAATTGCACAGGTTGGGTCTTGTCATTAGCCAATTTACTCTTCCTTCAGAATTACAGCTCTGAATGTAACGAAATCTTTGTCACATGGTGCACTTAGGATTTTCACCCTTCAAATTAATTTCTTTTTCTCACTGGAAACTAATTCAGTAGCACCCATTGAATTTTAGGCTTCCATATGCTGCTGGGAGAGCAGCCTTTTCAGGGTTACAGCTTACAGCTCAACACAACGCTAAGTGTATGTCTGATGTTAAACCTGTACTGAACTTTCCTCAAGGTAAATGGGATGCAAATGAATATTTGGTTATTTTGTTTAATATGGATGATCTCATGCACCTTTGAACTGTTCTGTTGCCAGCTGCCAGCTGCCACTTACCACTAACAGAGAAGTAAATTTTATAGGATATGCATTGGATCATTTTAAACTAATCTCCACAAAAAGAAAATAGTTCATTGGGAGTAAAAAAGTGTCTGATAATGCCACCTCTGCAAGTTGCTTTGATGGGTGTAAGAAAGTGGGAGAAAAGCCCAAGGTACTCTAGCTGGCAGTGTAGCCACACAGCTTATACTTTACTTCCATAATCATTTATAAAAACACAGCAAAATGAACAGCGCTGAGCAGCTTGTGCTCCTATCATAATGTACAACCTCTGAGTACCTCATGTACAATAATACCTCCATGAAAATCAAGCTGTATTCCTTCTGCTTCTTTGTACAACACTTTGCATGACTAAGAGCAGCAAGGGACAATGTTCTCCAGTTAACTGAGATTGATTATTGGTGCTTCAGCACATCCATAATCATGATGCATGCAGCATGGAGAGACGGAATTATTTTCATACACTGCCCTGATTGGTAGAAAAAACCTCTTCTTTTCTAACTGAACTGAATATGTATAGGATGCATGCAATATGCTCTAGAGGAATGGGTACTGTGCTAGCTGCCAAAAGGTCTCTAGCTATACTCATGCCATGCATGCCTCTGAGCAAGACGAGTTGTGCATGCTGACTGCATTTGCTACTCTTCAGCCACAGTGGTCACCACTAGAAAGAACATAAATTCATCAGTGGTTACCACTCTGCAGTATCTGAGATACTATTGTTTTACTATGAGCAATAATGAGAATCTGAAAGAAGCATAAGAAATGAGTGTGGTATGTGGTCGAAAGTATGGCAATTGTAGGTCTGGATTTTATTTCAGCAATGTTGGTTTTACAGCTGGTTAACTGTACCGACTTCAAAAGAATTGCTGCAGATTGTTGCTAATGAAGTGACTATAGTGTGTGAACCTCTGTATCTGCTTACAGCAACAGGAAACTGAAGATTCTTTAGCAGAAAAATGGGTTAGCAAATTTTTTTTCTTTTCTTTTACAGCATATTTGTTTTTAAAGCCATTTCCAAAAATCTCAGAGGACTTAATATTTTAAAGAAGTCACTGTTATGCCATAAAATCCTGGAAGTTATAAAAATATCTAAGATATTGGCACTTCATATATGGTAACTTCACTGTTTGGTGAATAGCAAAACTATTTTGAAGTTCAGGTGGCTTTTCTAAATCAGAATCATCACATCTTTCTGGAGGATGTGACTCCTGGGAAACAAGGAAGAATTTGCCTTTTCCAACAGACATATCAATAGTCTTTGCTATTCTTCCTTACTGAGCAATGCTGTCTAACTGTGGTATTATTGCAACAACAAAAGTTAGTGCTACAGTAAATCTCATTTGATCAAATGGATTAAACAGTACTTTGAGGCTGTGGAAACGGACAGTGCACTGCACACTCCTTAATGATTAAGAAGTGATTAATTAAATACTTTTAAAGGTGAAATATGGTTACAAATATCTCAGTAATAGAAAAAGCAGTAATATATCTATGCCATAATGAATTTTCTATATTAGGATTAACACACCATATTGCAGATAGTTAAATAAGCATTTAAATTACTAATTTTCTCATTATTTCATGTTTCTCTAGATATTAAGCTCCATGTAACCCAACAAGAAAGATTAGACATGAAATATGAAACACAATATGAAAATCATCACACTGTACTACAATTTATAAAATAATACATCAAGAAGAAAGTGAAATACAGTGTAATGTGGTATCAGCATTAGAAATGGTTTTCCTCTGGACTAATGGGTATGCTACCTCCCTCTTCATAACTTTTACAGATCACAGGACTTCTGAATATTGAACGGATTGGGCAGAAATGCTATGTTCTTTCCCAATCCATCTTACTTTCAATTTTAATTCAAGGACAGACATAGAAGCTGAAAAAACTTCTGAATAAAGTTTTGTATATGCTAGTAGAAAGAGGAGAAAGAAAAACATATCTTCAATGCTGAATTGGATAGAATAAAAAAGACTTTCAATTACCGTACATACATGTATACACACAGCAGTATGTAACTCATTTAGCATAGGTTACCAAAGAAAAAATCCATGAAATTACAGCAATTTTCATTAAACTGTTGACATCAGTGGAGGCACTTTCAATTTAGTCCAATGTGGGACTATAGAATGAGATTCAAATTACCCTTTCAGGAAACGAGAAAAGTCTTTGCAATGTCTCCCCAAAGGCCAGGGTCAGCTTTTCAAAAGCAGCCTTTGATTCCGGATGCTCAGCCTGAGACAGTTCTTTGGAAAATTTTGCCATGGATATAAAATCCTTAATACCTTTATGTTAGGCAGGTATCAGCTAGAGAGTTTTCCTACTGGGATGGGGTGGGGGCTTGCAGTCTTCTGCAGCTGATATCAAGCGGCACCGAGTCTGTCAGGAGCAAGTATATGCAAGGCAGCTAACACTAGCACTGGGTATTAAACAGATATCTTTGGACACCTGATTTTGCTCAACTCAGCTCCCATTTTCTCTCATACCTTTGGTTTTATTTTCTCTTCATCTTGTACAGAGATTGCCCATGGCAGTTCTTTGTAACACTATATAACCCAAGAATGAAGGAATTAAAAGTCTTTGTACAAGCCTCTGTGACCCTGTGCCAGTCTGGGAAGAGAGCCCTTCCAATGTTCTAAGAAACTGGCAGTCTAAATCCTGACCAACACCATGGTGTTGTGGGAGGGAGCCTCTAAATTAAGTTACTCCTATAGCTTCTGCCTTTAAGACTGTATCAGAATGGATTTGATCAGGTACATAGCAGGAAATCGAGGTACTGGCTAAAAGATAAAATTTCACAACTTTGTCAAACTAGTTTCAAAAACATATTTGCATTTTACAAAATTGAGTAACAGAAGAAAGGATTCTACTGTTTCTTTGGAAAAGAGGAGAGATTTCTCATTCACTTTTCCTTAAAGACTGAGGAAAATATTCCCAGACTCTCTTTTGTTTAAATGATTATTTTTGTTGCATTTCAAGCCAGCCCATCTCTTTCTCAAGGCAGGAATGGATCTTCTCTACTTCCAACTCAAATTCTCCCTCTTTCCTTTAGTCTCTTTTTGTGTCTCTCTGGAAAATTCCATCTGTTTTTATTGCCATTCAGAATTGGAGGTCATTCCAAGTTTGAAAGATACAAAAGCTTTACATTACTACATTCAGATGTAAGAGCTGAAAGGTGAGAGCAAAACATAGCTGCCAAGATATTTAGCTTCAGTTTTATAAACTGTGAGGAAGACAGGAAAATAGGAGTGGACAGAAAAGCAAAGCATGAAGCTGCAGAGAAAGGCGAGTTATACATGATGCAGACAGACACTGTCTCCAAATAATTGCCTTCCTCTTAAAAGTGATTAGTCATATTGATCACTTAGAGTAATACTTTCCACTCTTAGCTTATTTCAGGATTCACAAATGTGTTGGTGGAGTGGGTCATGCTGGTAGTTTTGGTGTCTTTACAGCTGCTTTTGTGCTATTCCTTCTATGCTAAATTAGCCATTAGCCACAGATCCAGATCTTAAACATGGCATATTGCATAAATATGTTGAGTTGTGTCTTTTTAAAACTTTCAATTGGTTCATAATTGTCCCGTGACTGAAACATTCCATTCTGTGAGTACTTGTACATCTCCATAACCAATGGAATGGAGATGGATGAATCAGCGTATTGGGGTCTCCTCTGGGTATCCTGTATCCTCCCACATTAAGGATGAGCCTCACAACTCGTATGCCATCCCTTCTAATCACAGCATTAACATTACATCATGAGAATTGACATTAAGATTTATTGACCCATGATTTGGCACCTCACTTTGGCAAGGCAAACTGATATTATAGCAGATTTCAAACTTGATACTAGACTTACTACAGTATTAGCCCATTGTCAGCAGACAGTGAGCCTTTTGCAAACATCCTGGAGTAGTCTTTCCTCATCCTGTCTCTTGTCCTCAGCTACAGTCACAATACTTGGTAGTGGAAATCACCTGTTAGCTTCTGCTGTGGAATAAATTTCCTTCCTCCCACACAAAAAATCCACTATTCTTGAAGAAGGCGTAAATCTAGCTTAGTACTCCATTTGTTTTCCAGCAGCAAAATGAATGACCTTGTTTCAATTACATTTACAGTAAAAAATATAGCATTTACAGTATTTGGGTACAGTGACTTTGGCTGTTTTATTTATGAATATCGATTTCTGCATAAGGGTACCATTTCTGCTTTACTCTTACATTTTTGGTGAATGAGCACACTAATATTGGCTCTTAGGTGAGTCACAGCAGGTACTGCATAAAATACTGCTGAGACCGTAAGAAAGCTCTTGTCATACTATTTAGCAACACAATGCCAACAAGGATGAGAATGGAATATTTCTCTCTGAGGGTTAGTTCTTACATATATTGATGTCTACTAAAGTTTTATTACCAGAAATCAGCAGCTTTCAATCAGACTTTTTAGAAGTAAGGGTTTGAGTTCTAAACTACTTTATGCAGCAAGAAAGTGGTGTTTTTTTGCTTTTCTTCAAATAGTAAAAGAACAAAAATGGCTACAGACTGGCAGTATATGAGGTAGCCCAACACTACACCGGAAAGAGGCATTCCTAGGGTAGATCTAATGTTTTGTTCCTGTGGTTTGCAGCTGCCAGTGAGATGCTAATAAGCAGTACATGGACTGTTTTCCCTCTATCGTTCATATCTGTCCACTAGAGACAGAGTGGAAACCACTGATCACACTTCAGCCACCTCCTTGACCTCCACCAGCCACAGGCACAAATTTCCCTCAAAAAACCAAACCAAAACCCCAAACAAAAAGCCACCACAAAACAAGCAAATAACCTCATGCACAAACCTGTGGGGATTTGAATTTGATCAGTTTTATACATTCTAACAAAAATGTTGCACTTACTACTTTTCAGAATTGAGTAGGACCAAGGTTAAATATGGAGCTAAATAAAGTTACTTTTTTGGGGGGAAAAAATGCTCAAGGGGTAAAGTAGCCCAAAATCCCAAACTTAAAATACATAAATCAAGTAGAGACACTGATAGCTCAAGGTGCATAGATGGCTTTGACTTTATTGGGACAAAATACAGAGATCCTTTCATATTCAAAGCAGTCTGTAGACTAACTGGACTAATTGTATTCAAATGAGACATCTATTCGGCATAAAGAAATAACTCGAACATCACAGTGGATAGTGGGTCTTCATAATGGGAGAGCTTTTGCAGAGCATTAATTATTTTATTATTTTATTTTATCGTATTCATTTTATTTTCATGTAACGATGTATCAGAATGCCCTGGGAAGAAAATATCTAGACAGAAATTAAATACATGGGCCTCAGTTTTGTCTTTTCTAGGATTCTGGTTTGAACTGTCTCACTGGTTTACAATGTATTTATGTATGTAACAACATAGAGTAAGAATTATCCAAGAGTATGTATATCCACTTCTACTGAAGTGTTTGAGTTCTGAAGCCAATTTAAGATTTAGCCTGATCATCAGTGTACAAAAAGAAAGAAATAAATCTGATATTCCAAACTTTTGGAATCAGTTTTATTAAGTACATTACAGATTGTGATAGCTTGGTTAGGTTGGATAAGAAAACAGTAGATCCATCTTCTGTGCCATCAGTTAAAGAATGGAGATCTGCAAATATGATGCAGTTGATTGCTTCCTATTAAATGCTCAACTTTTAGAGATTCACGCAATGACCTGGGAGCATGTATATTCTCCCAACTCTGACATTTCTACTTGGCAGCCATGTTATTTTATTAGCATAGTGTCAGCAAACTGGATGTGCTGCTTCAAATTTCATCCATTATCCACTCTATTATGTGTGCAGTATCTCACAGACCAGTTAGAGAACTGGCTTGACCTAGTGTGAGAAAAGCAAGGAAAGCTAAAAGCAACAAAGCATTAGTGAGTATCTGCAGAAAGTCTAGAGGTGTTATAAATGGCCCAGTCCACGCAGAGTTGATGTGAGGCACATCTCTGATAGTTACATTGCTTCACTTAATTAATCCGGTTCCATATCTCATTTTCTAATTTCTATCAGCAAATATATGGTGACTCCCAGTAACTTACCACACCCTTTCACTTAGCTTGAAAAATCTACATCAAATCAAAATTACTACTAAAAAAAAGATGAAAACTTATCAAATGTAAAATTAGATTAAGAGTCAATCAAAATCCAACTGTGAATTTATCATTTCAATGAATTTCAATGAATGGTTTAAAATCTGTTCAAAATCTATTTGAAAATGAATATGTAATAATACAGACATATCTCTTTTTCAAAGCTAGTATTGTCAGATGTATTCTGTGCATTATAATTCATGAACAGGGTAGATGACTATTTGAGAAGTATTAAAATGAGCTGACTTTTCAATACAAGTGTCTGGACAATAAGTTTTTCTATTCTTGGCAATTCAGAAATGTAGACAATTGTGCTAGAAAAATAATGTGTATTGTAATATTCATTGTACAGTAGTAGTATAGTAAGTGGCAATTCTGGACATTACAAGAGACACAAGGATTATTTTCTGTGATTGCACAGAGAATACTTGGATTTCTTGTGAAGCTTTTGCATTGGAAATGAGATTCATCAGTCTGAACAGGGCAGGGTTAGAGCCCTTAGCAACATGCTTATTTTGTAGAAGGTCACTCAATAATAACTTCCTCTGCCCTCCAAGCTTATTAAGACTGACTGGCATATATTAATGAAAACACCTGATTCTCCAACCATAAAACCCAGACAAAGACTTTATTTTAATATTAAGGAAGGAACCCTTAATTAGCAGGGTTTCAAAAATGTCAGCTTCTTCTATTAGCTGTTCTGGTCCATCAAAGCCATAATCCCTACTGTCAAATTTCATCACATGATAGACAGTTTGCTGGCTATCTTTTTTTTTTTTTAACTGATCATACTGACTGAAGCTTTTTATTTTGCCATCACATTTAACAAGTTTGTATGCATTTCACTGTTACATTGCTGATTTTACTCCTTTCAAAGTCTGTCTGTGTCAGCTAAAAGAAGAAAAAATCTGGGGAAACATAAAGTATTACATATTGATACACAGACATATAATTAAAGACTTTTGGGGAGAGTTCTCATTCATAATATTGATTCTTTTCTAGGGCATGCAAATGTGCTTCTGTGAAAACACAAATAAAAACCACCATTCACAGATGAATTTCCATTTCAGGCATGTTAAGAGAAAAAAAAGAACAAATGCTCGAAATATTGTGAAGACCTTTAGAGATGCATGCTCTTTAGAATTAACCCACAACACATCTTCATGCTGCATAAAATTTGTTCAAGTAGATATTGCTTGCACTGCCCTCCAAATGAGACATTGTGTCAAATTTTACTGAAATAAACATACCAATTTAAAAAGATTTATATTCTAGCTTCATTCAGCATTTCTGTGTTTGTTAAACATTCACAGGAATCTATCTCTTTGACTTAAAATAAAGCAATAGAAGATTACTGTCCTGTCACAGACTTCTAAACTTCCCATCTAAACTCTCTCAAACATGGTCTGTGGATTTGATAAAGCTGTATTTTCAAAGCCAGCACACACTTGTGTAGGTTTTCTCTTCTTTAACAAGAAAAGGAAAATTTATATAGAATTTGTAGGATGACATTGTATTTAGACATGCTTTTCATGCCTGTTTTTTCTCCAAATATTTCCTTCTAAAATTTTAGATTTGTTTATTCATAATTTATACAATGCTGCATACAATAAATGATACAGTAAAAAGGAGTCTTAGTATTGAAGTTCTGACTGAATCCAGGTAAGAAAAACAAATTCCCAGTATTCAAGAAAAAGAAAGAACTTTTTGAGTGGAAGAGTATGAGTAACATTTGTATTTTAATGTAGGAGAGAAACACTCTGAAAAAAAAGAGCAAGGTATGCCAGAATTAAGAAATGAGATGTACAGGCTTCTGCCAAGAACCGGAGGCAGCATGAGAAGCACCAGAAAGCCAAAATCAGTAAAGGAAATTGAGACAATCTGAGAGATTACAGTCTGAGAGTAGTGAGGCAGAGTTGTCAGAAAAATAAAAGTGTCGGGATCCTTACAAGCTTGAAAGAAAAAAATCATAACAGTCACAGTTTACCCAGACTGAAGCAAAAAGCGAGACTGAGATTGGATGAAGAGGGGAAGATTACAGAAATGGAGGTAACCAAATGATTAAGAAAAGGATAGAGATGAATGGACAAATTCTGGATGGTTTTGTATAGACGGTGTTATGGAAGGCATGGAGAGGAAAACACGATAGTGAATCTGGATAGTGGGATGACAGTGAATTTTAAGTTGAGAGAGAGAAAGAAGAATGGTTAAAATATGTTTATAGATGTACTTTTGCAGTATTTGGCACTACTGAAGAGCAGACAGGAGGGAGAAGGTTCTGTGGCCTGAGAGATGCATATGGACTGCAAAGAGCCACGAGTTCTGAAGTCAAAAGACACCTTTAGAGCTTGGGGATATTTTTTGTATCTTAATGTTACAACACCTAATACACCTTAGGAAACAGTAGGCCAAAACTTCACTTCTGCTTAGACTGAGATATGGGCAAGAAATGAAGGAGGTGTTTGAAATACAACTGCGAGGGTCAGTAAGAACGACAATACTCACAGAAGCAGGAGAAAAAAATCCGAGACTCAAAATTACAGAGGCCTATGGAAATTTTTGGCAGAAATGAGAGGTAAATGGTGAAAATGGGGCTGAAGACAGAGAAACATCAGCAGAACAGAGGGAAACTAAGAGCTAATAGAGGAGATAGAAAGGGAGAAATCAGAGATATGACCACTGAGAAGTACAAAAACCAAGGAAGGAAGTGGAGCTTCTGAGGGAGAGTGACAAATATAATGCAGAGAATAAGTCCAATAAAGGAAGAATAGCAAAAGACATTCTTTTGCTAAAATGGTAAACTGACTCATTAGCTACACCTTGGCCATGTAACTCAGATATTTAGTGAAAATATATCCTTCCCACCTTAGGAAAATAATCCCAGTTTTTCACACTGTGGAATTTTTTCCACGGCTAATAATTGCATAAAGCTATATGCGTTAGTTGAATATCCTTGTACCACTGTCTTTTTGAATGTTCTGCTTAGACTTTACTGCTTCCTGAGTGCCTACGTCTATTGCAAGTGACCAAGTATGTTTTTGAGGCGAACTTAGAGCTAGACACTGCATTTGTTTTAAGGGGTTTAAGTGACTGTGAATATTTATTCATATGGTTTCTCTGTCATTTAATTAATTTAGTAGTGGAACTCACTATTTAGACCAGAAGAGTTCCTTGACTTTTGAATGATACATCTAAGGAGTGGAGCAACTGTGGATGGCAATAAGATAATGAGACCAACACATGAAGTTCAGTTCTCCCTCCAGCATCACTCACAACACCTACTAACTAAAAATCAGTTAAACAGAAAAGTTATATTAGTTTTAGACTCTGAGAAATCTTTATCTTTTGAGGTATATGACAACTAACCTTAGTTCTGAAAACAGTTTTTCCTATAAATACATCCAATTAAAGTTGTTTGTAAAAACATCTGTGACTGAGTCACTGTTGGGATTCCACTGTAGAGTAAAATACATAAAACATGGTCCCAACTTTCAAGCATTTTTAACAAGTAAGCATATATTTTTAGGCTTTTCCTTTTCTCTTATTCATTATATTTTTTTGTATTTTTTTTATATTAAATGGTTCCCTTGATTTAATTTTTATTTTTCTCCCACAGATAATGCATGCCAGCATCTGTCTTATGTAAAAAGTCACAGTGAGGGTCTTTTTTTTTACTTCTTTGAGCAGTCCTGCTCTTCTGCCATTACATGGGCTCTGTCAGGGTCCAGTGTCTATCTTGTACTGCTCCCATTCTCAATATGCAATTGATTCCTTGGGTATCACATAGGAACATAAAACAAAGAGAGGAAGAAGGAAAAAAGAGCAAGAGAGGCTTTTGTGATTTGCAGGATTCAGATGTTATGTTTCTGGCTAAGGCTAGGATCTGAGAATGTCCAAGAACTGGTATGTCATGCTAGCCCATCACCATGCAGTCCTATCAAAATTGCATGGAAGAGAAAGGCTCCAGGTACCTAACATACCAACAACTAAGAAATTCTCCAACACCTCTCTTTAGAGTTGCCTTGGCAAAGAAATATTGTCAGGCCTTGATTGCACTTTATGTTCACAATATCCTCAATATCCTTTCTCACGATGCCCAACAGTTGGGCTGCTTTTGAACATTTAGTTGACAATTTCAGAGAACTAGCAATAGTGACTCCAAGAACTTTTTCCTGAGGTGTAACTAATGCTCTTGTTGAACATGTTAATAGTAGTCTCTGCTATTCATGGAACTATCTCATCCAAACGGCAGAAACAAGAACAGAATGACATTACAAACGGTTTGCCATATTTCAGGTATGACAGCGTCTTAAACCTCAGATGTTCTGTAGCCATGCTGTTATTATCTGTTTGGAAAACTCTATGGTTCTGCCTTGCTGCTGGAATCCAGACGGCATACCACAACATGGCACCTCCTATGCTTGACTGGCACTTCTAAGCCTCTATTCAGCATGATGATAGCATTTTATTGTAAGTTGTTTTAAATCATACATGGCTGTACAATATGTGTGTTTTATATCAGATGCAGCCAGAATGGTGTATTTAAGGACTGATGGTCCCTGGATATAGCAAGGGATAATGAGGCTTATGTGAGGAACAGAAGGGAGAAAAAGGTAAAAGAGCAGAAGGATAGCATAAGGACGCAAGCATATGAATATAACTGATTTTTTCAATCGCTACAGTTTTGGGTGAGAAATTCTGGGTTGCCTTCCTTATAGCAATGCCACTTTTGTGGATTGGAGTGGTCAGTTTTTCACTAACAGGCAAGAATATTCAAAACTCTTCAGTTGGAAAAGAGTATTATAATCACTGACTGGAAAGTCTGCCTGCTGGCAATGTAAGCTATTATTTTTGTATATAGTGTGCACAATTAATACTAGTGTATTTGGACCAATTTATGCTGCAAATAAAGCTGTGGCCTTTCCTTGCCAAAAAGAGTGTAATTTCAAGCCATCAGGATTTGCATCTTGGGAAAGGATGGAAAATGAATATGCCAAAGATAAAAAGAAAAATATACTGCTTTAAAGAAATGGTAAATCATTGAATGTAAGAGAAAGGGAATTAGGTTCAATGATAGTTCAGTATGATATTTTGTTTCTTGCCTTTTCTATTACCGTAGGAAAGAACTAAAGGAAGCTAAATGAGATCTCAATATAAATATCTAATTAGACTTTTACAGTCCAAAAATTGCCATAAACCATATTTTTCCTACGTCTACAGTCTCTACTCAAAATGTAATAAAATTGTTACATTTCAGGCTTTATAGCTGTTTAGATGTACAGATTGCATTGACTGCAGTGCATGGTATATAGCCCAAAAGATTAAATACATTACTAAGGATATACAAATTTTCTATTTCCTTTTTCAAAGTTGGTTTACATTTTTATACTTCTCTGCAAAATGCTCTTCACTAAATTCTCCTGTAAGTATTTTTACACATTGAATTGACTTTTCAAAAGAAAGTAGAAGCTTGGTGACAGAAGTTGCACAACATGTGCATGCCCATGTATGATTTAATTCTCTTTCCTACACATAAGACTCTCTTAATGTATTTTTAAAAGAATTTGGAAGCATGCAGACACATATATGCAGAGTCTGCTCTGGAGATGAATTTGAGCAGGAAAGAATCATCTGCATTGTTATCAACTAAATTGCCATCAGTACTGCAGGCACCTCTGGCAGGGTTCCAGGCTCCAGAGAGTTTGGATTGACTCACAGTACTAGGAATAAGGGTCAAACTGACTCTCACCTTTGCAGCACTGATAGAAGTCCTATATAAATCACTTGATATATAAATATTTATTTGTCAACATTTAGCTAGTCAACAGCATGGTGTGGTCTGCATGTATTTCGTAAAGCAGATGGTTTACATTTTCTGAACTCAAGGTAAAAGTCAGCCCTACCTGATACTCACTAGTTAACAGGATTTTTTGACTACCAATATGTCATAATCACGAGGGTTTTCACAAAGCAAACAGACTAACTCCTAACTATATAGGGACTGGTCTTACATTCTTATACTCTAAAGAAAAAAATAAACTTCTGAAATGAACTGCACAACAGTTCACCATACTGACATACTGTGATCTGTCCCAAACCAAAGAGTACATTCTTAGCATATGTCAGCTTCACAAAACTATTACAGTTTCACTTTTTCTTTGTGTCTGTAATGGTTCCCTATCACCCTGATAAGTGGGCAGTCATTTCTGCCTGCATTGATAGAGCTGTGAAGGAGAATTAGATTTCAACACTTATGTAACAGAGATTAATTGATTGATTAGATTATTAATTAAAGTTTCCATTAAATTCTCTTTTTAAAAAGCACAGGATTGTGGATCCCCAGGGTTTTTCCTAACTCTTGAAATCATAAACAAGAGAATGCATAACTAAACATTGTACCTTATCTTGTGAAGAATAATTAAGCCAGTGGATGCATTGCTATGAGGGAAAATATATTTTCTTCCAAAATATTATTTTTTTAAAAATTTCCTACAAATCTCAGGAAAAAGAAAGGGGTTTTTTGAGTTCCTCCTACTGCAATAGAGAAACAGACACCAAAAGTAATGTTTTAAACACAGATGTACACATATGTATGCCTGTTTGTGTTTGGAGTTTATATGCTATACATTTTTAAGAAAAGATAAAGATGTGAAAACATGATTTATGTTGTTTTTGATTTGAACTGATGTTGTCTACCTAGAAGTTCCAGCCATATAATATTTGAGAGATTGTAGAAAAATAAAAACAGCAAGTGGCCTTTTAGGTAACCCATAATTAAAAGCAATTTTGAGCTGTCTTTTCAGGGAAGCTACCCAGGGGAAGTATTTGCTACCTGTTTGACCTTCACAATTGTGAGTCCTTGGCAGTGTCAGCGACCCTCTGAACTGAATTCAAAACTAATCTCTAACAGAAAAAGAGAAACAGAATTCATGCAAATCATATTAATTCCAACATTTCCCCAGTGAGCTGGGTATAAACTACAGCCTAATTAAATATTTTTTAACGATGTGAGTAATTTTTGCCAAGGGGCGGATTCAGGCGAAAATTTAATATGAGATCACAAAAGCTGTTCCCAGCGTTGATTCTGTAAATTAATGACTATCTGCCTTATGATAAAAACATGCTGCCAAGAATGAAAATGAAGTCAGCAAAGCTTGCTCTATTTGTCTAACAACCAAATATACAGAATGCAAAACTTTAAAGGATATAGAAAATTTCCATTGTCTGTACGATGTATTCCTGATAACGATGCATGACACTGACGGTATAAAGCTTCTTTATGTTATACAAGACTATCAATTCTTATTAGTTATTACTAATATAGCATTAGCCAGTGTTAGCTATGAACTTCAGTGAGACAATGCCTAGCGCCAACACCAAGATCCTGAGAGGTTTTCATTTATGTGTGGGTAGGATAATGTGCTATGACCATTTAATAAACTGAGTATCTCTAAGACACGCGGAACATGGCACAATTTCTCAGAGCTGCTTACAAAAATCCATGCATCTTCTCTAACACTTAAAAAGACCTTGTCATTGTAGTATCTGGGCACCAATCTTAAGTACTCATCAGAAATAAAATCTCATTAAACCAATGTTATTAGTGTTTTCAAACAATAAATGCACAAACATTAAAAGTTTGATCAAAAGAAGCTGTGTAAAGGAGCAGGAATTACTCGTGCATCAGTCTATCCAGATTTTTATCATGATTTGGAAATTAAACAATAAGCCTTATGTGACTAAAAGGCTGCTTTATAAAGTATAGTTTTAGATAAAATATTGAAGATATTCAAATGCAAAATCCTCTGCTTAACCAATAAAAGACTCCACGCTCTTTGTTCTTCTCGTGCTAACCTAACTTGTAACAAGACAGACAGTTAACACGAAGGAATTACAAAGCACTGCCAAGATGATAGGTGACCAGGGCTTTGGTAGCACCTGGTCAAGAGGGCAGCCCATTGTAAAGGCTTCGCAGGCTTATTTATTTAAATTTCCGCCAGTGTTGGCCACTGAGACCGAATTTACAGCTTTTCAATTAAAAGGTCATTCTGTGCTAACTAGCACGCCATTGCCTCATTATAATCATAAAATTAGTGAGAAAAGACTAGCATGAATAATATGAAGGAGCCAATCTGAAAGGTGAAGAGGTGTGATTTTTTTGCTTCATCAGAGATGGGAATAAAGCTTGCTGTTTAGAAACAAATATTTTGCTTATAGTGTATGAAAGAAACACTTTACCATTTCTTTCTAGTTCAGAAAAAATAAATTGGTCATTTTCCGTAAATTAAGCTTGATAGATGAAAGGATGGTTTGCGGCTGCTGAACAGTGTAAGTTAGGGCACAGCTTCATACGATATGAAATGTCTATGTGAGATTTCAAGTTTCAAAGCATTGCAATAGGACTTCTATATTTCTTAATTTGAGTGTAGCCATGTTACGTCTTTGTGCAAGCATAATTATCTAAACTTTTAAAATAAAAACAATAACTCAGAGAAACAGTTAATATCAAATATATCTTAGAATATTAGTTAATTTACTATTGAAAACTGAGAATGTCATTGAAAATTCAATGTGCCTGTGAACGTGCTGGAAACTATGAGTTACTGAGTACAGAAACGTAAACTACAGAAAGGATGAGGACTTTTGCAATTCCCCTCAAAACACTTGGAGAAACTACTCAATATATCATATAACAGCCACAGAATGTGCCGTCTTCCAAGCAGCCATGAAGCTCTACAATATGCACAAATAGAGAAAAAAGATCCCAAAAAACCAAGACAAAAACGTGATACACTTTAGAATTATGAAAATATTTCAAACTCACAATTTGAAATATATTTTACTTTATGAAAACCTGGAAGTCATCCTAGTTTCGGTCTGAAAGCACAGATCACCATGAAGGGAAAATTACTAATTTTTGCTCAACACTAGTAATAAATTGTAAACCACTAGAACAAGAAAAGTAAGCTAGAGAGCACGAAACAATTTTCAGGAAGAGCACTTAGAGATTGCAGCCAAACACTTTAATGCCCTCCATCCTCCGCAGTAACCTGCTCTACGTTCAGACCGCAACCCCCTCGCCAAGGACTTTGCTCTCTTCTAGAGGAACTCCTCCTGTACTCAGCAGTCACTGATGAACACACACAGACATAGCGAGTCAGTGGCAGCCCCGACCTGCTGCTTTGGATGACCTGCTTGAGTGGCTTAAAGAGACACGCTGTTGCCCAAATTGAGAGGCTGAGGTCCTTTGCTTAACGTAGTCCAACTGAACGTGTTTTTTTAATTATGCTCTCACTTGTTTTATTTTCCAGAAATGGAGACAGCCTTTAAGGGGATTTGTTGCACATGTCAGAAAACAGTGAGAAACTTGCCCATGGATTTTCCCACATCACAAAAGGAAAAAAATAGAAAGGGCATGGAACATGAAATTCAAGTTTCCAAGACCCCCACTACTGAATTCCCCCCTCTGGAGAAATCAACTGCAGAAGGTAAACAAAAAGAAAGTCTAGTAATTTATTTCCTATATTGCACAGTGTCTTATGGAGACCTTCAGTCTATAATAGCACACGAAATGAGGGCTGATGATGCAATGTACAGAGGGAAATGAAGAAACCTCGTGTCTGTCTACAGTTTTTATATTATACAGCTGTAGCTGAGAGACCTTGTGATAAAAGCGTGCCAATATTTACTGCTCTGTGCATCACAAATCCCCAAATATATGATTAAATAGAAGTAAATTTGATAAAAACAATAAAAACATTTGAAAGACTAGTGTAAGTTAGGTGTCTACAGACCTTTGAGAATTAATCAGCTGATTTTAAAGTCCTGTGTAACTAAAGATATGCAGCAGATAATTTCAGTTGTGCAGTTCAATTTAGGGGTAGAAACATACAGATGCATAATTTCAAAAAAGAA